>MNCI01008200.1:35500-83348 GCA_015680685.1 Gnetum montanum | reverse complement strand
TTGAGAAATACCCAGTCACTGGTTCATTAAAGTTCTTATTGGAAGGGAACTGTACATTTCCAAGCCAAGAGAAACCATAGACTTTGGTGGGTGGATGGATGAAGTGATCTCATTGCCTGCCATATCAAAAGAACATACCTTAGTATCAACAATGTAACTTGAAAGTAAAAACCAAACATTAGCAATTAATGAAAATAGTTCATCCCATCAGCGTGAACACTTATTAAGTGATGAACTTACATGGTGGATGACACACACACACACAAAAATAGAAAAGTATAATGATGTTGTAAAACAAAAACAAGAAAAGTTAAAGAAATTTGTAAAACAAAAATATGTAAAAAAAAACATTGTAAAACAAAAATATGTAAAACAAAAACTTAAAAGAACTGAGGGCCCCATATCGTTAGCATAGGTGGCCATCTCCCCCATGACTGAGTCGTAAAGGAGAGATCCAAAATCGTGAGCGCCTATTTGAATTTCTAAGAAGTGCCCAACTTCTCCCAATTGATGATCTTAAGTTAAGGGGTGGAAGTTGGCGATGCTTATGTTCCAATGTGTCTATGCCATGGTTGTTGGCATGAGTTTCCTCAGTTCATTCCATGCATATTTGTTTGCCCCTACGAGAATCTGTCAACCATGGGGTGTCTACTACTTCTTGTGTGGTTGCTACATACAGGCATCTTTGTTGCAGAGTTTCTTGGGCACACCTGTTACATGGAGACATTTCCTCCATGTCATCACCCGATGAATCACTGTATGTGATGCATGGAACTATCCTATTCTCGATCTTTCCACATATGTTTATCTTAGAGATTTTCAAGGAAAGATCGCGGATCTTAAGGCATGCATCTACTGTACTGAGCCATGCCCTTCCCATTATAATTGGGAAGTCCCCTTCGTTGTTATTAACATTGATCACTAGAAAATCCACTGGGTAGGACCAACCACACACAGTGGTAATAACATTCTCCACCAATCCTAAGGGAATGGTGATGGATTGGTCTACCAGCTCTAGTTGGATATTTCTCTTCTTAAGTTGTGGTAGGTTCCAGACGTGATACATCTTTTGGGAAATTAAGTTAACTCCGGAACCTGAGTCAAGAAGAGCCCGATGTGGTGCATTTCTAGCGATCTGCAAGTAAATAAAGGGACTCCCAGGGTCAGTTAATTTCCTAGGAAGGTGGCCTACCTTGATCCAGTTAGTTACGATATGTGTTAACATAACCGTATGTGTTACACTCCCTTGGACTGAAGGGTTCTCCGAAGCGTTAGTGGTTAGAATCCTATACATGTACCCATTCGCTTGTTGTTGCGAGAGTTTATCTGGGCTCCTAGTTCTGAAAAAGGGTCTTTTTTGTACAGTTGTCGCCAGAACTAGTATCTGGTTGGGTATTTACAGCTCTCGCAGCGTTACGTTGCTGCAGTTGGGTAGGTAATTCCCCTTGCATTGTTGGAATAGGTTGTATGGGAACTACAGGAGGAAGAGGTGCGGTTGGAGTTAGAGGATGGACGGAATGTGAGATGTCTCCCGGAGGAGAAGGAGTCCTTCTCAAGTACTCCTGAGCTTGGTAGTGATGTTGGGGGGTAGTGTGATCCATAGAGTCACCTGGAGAAACCAGCTGCTGCACATAATAGCCATAAGGATCAGGCTTCCGGTAAGGGTATTGATGTGTTGGCGGTGGCATCCCCCATGACTGTGGGTACTGCCACTGCTGATGTTGTCCAATGGGCTGTGGAGGCGTTCCACTTGGATAATACGTCAAGGGTTGGCAGAACTGCCTTAGGTTACCTTGTGGGTAAGGTAACCTTCGAGGTGTTTGCCGTTGATTAAGTCTTGGATTTAGTGCATACACCCCAGACTCCTGCAGATGTGAGATAATTGGGCAACATCCCTTAGGATGGTCATAATAGTAGACCTCACATCCACTATCATTGTTTTAATTAGAATTTTCAGCCTCATTGGAGATAGGAATTTTCCCCTTACCCTTGTTATGTGCAGGGCTTAAATCTCTCCACTTTTTCTTTCCTTTGTCACTACTTTGCTCTACCTTAGACTCTTCTACGATTTTTAGAACTGTTTCTATTCTTGAGTCTAAGGAATCCCACATTTGGTCTACCTTAGCCGACACCTTGGTTGTTAACTTTTGGATTGGCACGATTTTCTGGTTCACAAACTCTTCGAGTGGTGACTCATCCTCCTCATCACAGAATTTCGCTCCCTTCTTGCAAAGGGAGGAATCACGGTTGTATTCTTTTGCACTTTCTCTCTTACGTAGCTCACCCTCTTCTTGCACTACTTGTTCCAACAAAAATTTAACTTCATGGTCTTTTAGTTGGGAAAGTCTCCCTTGGGCGTAAGTCCCAAGAGTTCTTCTCGTTTCATTTCGTAGCCCATCCACGATGTGGTGAAGTTGATCCCTCTTAGCATACCCATGGCCCGGGCAACGATGTAGCAGTGTATAATAATGGGCCATGGTAGCATCCAAGGATTCATAAGCACCTTGTTTCCAGCCTTGGATCTGCTTACGTAAATTGAACACTCTAGAGTATGTTTGATATTTGTTGTTGAACAATTCAAACATCGTACTCCACCTCCTGATGGTTTCCTGTTCTAAGGACCGGTACTAGCTCTCTGCTTCTTTGATGAGTGTCCTTGGGAACAACTTGAGTTTCTACCACTCATTATCAATGTTCTGCAAGGCATAGGCATCGTGGAATGCCTGTAAATGATGTTGAGGATTAGCGTTGTATCCCCCTTCAAAACTTGGGATATTATTTATGTCCAAACGCTTGATCCTGCTGTCTTTTAAGTGCCTTGTGGGAATCCTAACTGCCTCTCTAATATCGAGCATGCTCCGGGTTACGAGTAGGAGTTTGTCATGATCATCTCTATCATGACATCTGTGATGTCTATGTGGTGGTTCGCTACTCTTCCTACGTCCTTGCCCTTATCCTAACTCCTCTCGACCTTCCTATCGAGGCATTTCATCTTCCCTTTTACTTTTATTCTCCCTGTTATGCTCATGGTGGTTGCGCCCAGATGTGGAAGGAGAGTGTGAATGATGAGATGAAGGAGAAGAAGAAGAAGATCCATCACCATGACGATGTTTCTTACCTTCTCTTCGACTGCTTCGGTTCCGATCATTGTAACGATCTAAATGTCTGTCCTTAGTGTGAGTGGTTGTTCCTGCCGTGAACAGTTGGTGCTCACGGGGATCATCGTTTCTTAAGAAACCCGTTATGAGGGGTTCCTCATCTCCTATTTCACTGAGGACATGGGGGACTTTGCCATTCAATAATGAATGTTGGCTCTCCTGCCTTTTGTCCCGAATACGTTGTGCATTTGTGGGATGATAATCCCTTGTGTCAAAGTTATCTAGAACGTATTTCGCAAATAGCTCTTACATGCCAATCTGTGCTAAGGCACGGAGAAGCATGTTGGGGGCAGAACGATCCAGGGGTAACACAATGTTACCTTGCAGATATCTCCACTGCAGTTGCTCATCTTGATGGAAAAAAAAGGTAAAGTCAGGGACATACTCATCAGGATGAGTATATGTCACTTTAGATTATTTAGGACATGGCTGGTCTCGGTTATGCGTATGATGCTGATTGTCTCCTGTATTTTCCTTATGTGAGTTGATTGTGTGAGAAGAGCCATTTCTAATGGTGTGCAAATTTTTATCGTTAATTAATTTTTGTTGATTAACCCGAAGGTTCGTTGAGGCTCACAACAATGTGAGTGATATCCCTTATGTTCAATTGGCATAAAAAAAACTTAGTCCCCGGCAACGGTGCCAATGATGAGTGGTGAGGTACCCCTACACTCAACCATACGAATACGAGCATGTACGCACGATCCGTTCGAACTCCGCAGACTAAATGCCTTAACGCCACAAGAAACATTTGGGGTTAATTGTTCGTTGTCTTCCCAGGCTTGCTTGTATGTGTCACGGTGTATGGTTAAGCAAGTCTGAGGTATATGATTTTTTTGGTATTTTCAAGTTTATCTCCTAAGCTATGAGGGAAAAGGGGTGAGAAACTAACTAACTCTAACTAATGTCCTAAGTCTAAATTAACTAGTGTCAGCATCCGTTCCCACTTATCGGACACACCCTGAACTATGCAACTGTGGTTACCAAATGCTAATCGTTACTAGGATCACCACACGTAACGCAAGTGCTCGAAGTGGTCATACTGAGGCACGTATTTAGCCTAAGTATGATAAGCAGCCGATTCCTTGGCTAGCCGTACACACCCGTGGGTGCTCGTAACCAAGTCGTACTTATCACACATTCTAGCCTAGCGATGAGTAGCTGATTCCTTGACTAGCTGTACACATTGGACTACCACTGGGATTACCAAGCGCAGAGCCTGGAATATGCTACTGGGTTACCAAGCAGTCACAATGCTCGTAGTCAAATTGTACTCACGCATTGTGACGAGCAGCCGATTCCTTGATTAGCCGTACACATCCGTAGATTCTCGTAATCAAGTCGTACTCGTGCGCACTAGGAAAGCAATAAATAACAATAAATAAAACCATGTACTGCAAGGTTTATACAATCAAGTTCATCTTTATTGTTGTACACAACTCGTGTTTAGGTTACAAAGTTGCTCGAATAAAGAGTCGTTCACTCTAGGACTCCTACTGCAGGCACATGGGAAAAATTCTAACTCTGGAGTGTTCAAACTGCCAGAGCTTCGCTACTTCTAGCTAGGATTGGGAAATGAAGGGAGTGTCACCTCTTATTTATAGATATGGCGGCAGACCATGATATCGCGTATGCAATATCGCAGGGAAAGACGCGATATCGTGTACGCGATATCGTAGCTTGTGCAATCTGCGTCTCATCACTAACTATGACTAGAAAATCAAATGTTATTCCACAAGCTACTCTAATTTTAGTGGTGGCTCTTTCATACATGTCTTAAATCACTTTAATATATTTATCAAGGATGTTTTTCCTCTCCAAGACTTACTAAATAATATCTTTAGGCAGTCTATCATATGTTTTTCGCAAGTCAATGAAGATCATAGAAATATTTTTTCTATGTTTTCTATATTTCTCTTTCAATTGTCTTCTCAAGAAAATAGCCTCTATAGTAGATCTTTCTAGCATAAATCCAATTTGATTTTCTAATACTATTGATTCAAGTTTGAGACACTACTTTATGAATGTCAAACCCTAATAATTTGCAAGGTTTAGTTATTTAATTTAATGCATGTGATTAATCTTTTAATACTGTCAAATGAGTTTCAATGAAATAGCTCTAATACTCTTGATTAAAACATGGGATTACATTACTATCATTACTGTTATTATTGTGTTTATTGTTGTTGTTACCAATTTCCTACATAAGTGAATGCAATTTACTTGCTATAATGGCTTGTTAAAGTTTTTTATCCTTTATTATGCTATTACTAGATCTCAGTCATAAATCTAATCTATATTTTATAATTAAATGTTGAAATTCAATTACCCTAGGAATTTTTTATTTTATCAATTATCAAGCCTTTACAAGTATTTGGCTATGTATATTTATGTTTATTATACACAACTAGACATGCATCTTTTTATTTTATTATGCATATGTGCTTATTTAAAACTTTGTTTATGGAGCAATTATGGACCCTAACCTTACCTAGATCATATCCCTTATTACCTTTTATCATTAAACTAGGATTTGGAGTTTATTTTTAATTATAATTAAATAACACATAAATCAATTTTATTAAAGAAGTACCTTAGGATAAAGTCCAACCCAAAATTTGACTTTATTGTTGTATCTAGGATGTTCAAAAACATAGGTTTTGATCTTTGGTTCATTAGAATTAGAGTTATAGTTCATGAAATATCACAATTTCTAGTTTATTAAGATACTGTAAAAGTTTCAACATTTGAACTAGGCAACCATCAAAATTCATGTTTAGATGAGATTTCAGTATACAATTTAGTAGAACACTTGATGAAGATCTCATAGGTTCAAACGAAATTAGATTTGGAGTCCCACTATGCATGCTACAGGCATTTGAATGCAAGGGCATTAGTAGAGGGAGAAATTTAGGAAATAAGCCTATAAAAATGAATTTTGGAAAAAAATATAATACAAATAATAATAATAAAAGTTAAAAATAAAATTTCAAAATGAAAAACAAGTAAGCACCGCCATTATGAAAGGCACGTTATGTGCATGTTATATATATCATATGCATCATATACTTTATGCTTATACTGTTTCCTTCGCTACTTCTAGTGCCGCATTCACCACCTATTTCCCATCACTTTCTTTTATCATTTGGTTTTTCCAACCGTCATTTTACAAAATGATGTCCTATAATATCTTCCTACAAAGATGTTTTTTAGCCTTTCTTCTTCATTTTGAAGCTGATTTGAGCTTGATTTCTTTCATTTTTCCCCTTAAAAATAGGTAGTAGCTCTAGATACATCTTGTCATGGTTTGAAAAAAGAAGAAGACAAAAACCAAGTGAGAGAATTATGTGGGAAAAGAAGGCATAAGAAAATTCTAAAAGGCTTTGCCAACACAAGTAAGGAAATTTATTTTATTCTCATTTCATATGGCTATCCCATATTGCTATGAATTCTCCATCTCTCGTCTCTACTTTCTTTTTTTCTATTATTCTTCTATGTTTTTAATTAATGTGCGATCGAATTTTTGTAAATTTTTGGTATTTTATTTTAAAATAATTTTTTAATCTTATTTGCACCCTTTTTTTATTTTGGTGAACTTTGAAAATTGTGGAAATTATGCCCAACTTGTCTTTGGATATTTTAGGAATATTTGGGACCTTCTTCTAACATAAACATGATTTTGCAAGAATTTTGTGAAATTTGAGCTTTTATGAATTTTTGGCCATTTTTGACACCTTTTGGGCTTTTGGAACAAAATAATAATACTTGTGTGATTGATTTTACTTAGTTGGTAGTGGGAACTATTAATCTTTTGGATGCACCCGTCTGCCTATAGTAGTGGTGTGTTCTTTAGTGGAACCCACCCCATAGGAACAAGGATTATTGGATGGATTTCCTATCCTAGATTTTGGTTCATAAGTCCACATAAGGCTATGGATTTAGCTATGACCATTGCATTGAGCATTTGAGTCTAGTGGTCTACAGTGAGGCATAGTCAAGACCTATCTTTCCAATGATACATGTGCCTGAGCCATTGAGGATGTTAGTAGAGGCTATTGCCAAGACTCGACCATGAGTGACTTATTTGAGGTCACAAGGCTAATCTGATAATAGTAGTGAGGTTATTCCAAGAGCTATCAGTGAGTTCCCTTTGGCAATGAGGATAACAAAGGCTTATCCTTTAGAGATGCTTAATTAAAATATACATTCTTTGGATTTTGTTGGAAAAATTTGTGATACCTTTGAACACTAAGAAATTAAATAATTAAAATATATATTTACTTTGGGTTCTTGAATTTTATTTAGATTTCTAAAGAATTTGTGACATTTTTGGACCTTGTAGCATTTTTGAACATTTTATTGAAAACCTTTAGTAATACCATATCTTGAGACTTTTGGTCCAAAACCTTTATGCTTCATGAAGAAAAAAATAAAATAACCTTTCTTTTTTGAAGAGTTTTAACTCCTTATACATTTCGATGTAGAGAGCCCAGAATAGACAATGAGGCATTGGAAGGGGGACAAAGGACAAAAGGTAGACCATTTATGTACAAGATGGACCCTCCACACTTGAAAATTGATTCCTATATATTTTGTATTTTTATAAAATAGAAACCTTGTACGCTTTTGAGAACTTGAGCCATGTACTATTTTTTGTGAATAAATAATAAAATATAATAGATATGAATTTTTCAACTATGCCATTGGGACCATGAGATGGCAAGGAACATTTTTTATTTTGGTGCATGCAATATGTTTAGGAAAAGTTAATATTGTTTAATTTATATTAATATTCTCTTACTTAATTTAATAAAATTAAAAATTTAATAACTTTATTTCTAGATGTCCATTTGAGATGACACAAGTGTCATTGGAATTGTTATTTTATGTACTATTTTTAAGCACCTAGTGGAATTTTTAGACATTTATCTTTTGTGGCTACGCACCTAGTGTCATAACAAGTTGCTTGTTTTCCTCCTGTAAGGCTTTGAGTGCCTTGATATGTGCATGAGTTTACACCTATGCTGCAGAGGCATCCCAAACAGCCTTCTCTTTTTATTCTGCCATATTCTTATTCTCCATTAGTAGTTTGGTTAGTTTCTTAGTTTTGAAATTTTCCAGCTGGTCTGCTGGAACAAATTATGAAGGGTCCCGCTATACTTCCTATAGGGACATGAGCTTTTCTTGTAATTTTTGCACCTTTGCTTCAGCATGCTCATCCCTCACTTCTGTTAAGACTAGCTTCCCCTTAGTGGAAATGAGGTTTGATTGAATTTCTATAACATCCTGAGGGATGTCAAATAGGGATGTCATTATTTGTGCTATTTGTAGCAATCGATCAAGTGCATCCTCATGTTCCTTTGGAGTCATTGAGGTTCTAGCCAAAATTTGAGCATCTCGTTCTCCCGTGAGATCTACCGGTCGTACAATAGGTACATTGAACAATTCTTTAATGTGGTTTGTGACCACTTCTGTGGCTCCCGCTGCATCCTGGTGTTGCATGACCAGTTTCTAATTACACTTGGAAAGATGCAGTGTTTCCCAAGATTTGTTGTGACCAAGTATTTTTCCCTTCTCTTGTATTGATGGACACTTCACCCCTTGCATGATCCAAAGAAACTATTGGCTATATGGAATCTTCAATGATGTGAAAGATATTTTTATCATCACGACCTCCACAACTAACCATCTTAGCGATGGCCCTGAGGTGGCTCATCAATGGTCTGTAATCTTGCAGTGGCAGTGGTTGATCCTGGCCCGTGCTAGGCCTTGCTTCCTGTTGTTGGCTGGGTCCTGTACTTGGAAATTGGCTAGGTTCTACAAGTTGATTTGTAGTTGGTTCAGCCTTTCTTCTTCTTCCTATTGTGGTCCCAGCATCTCACCAGTGATTTTCCTTGCGGCTGGTGGCTTTAACAATTCAGCATATGAAGCATTTTTGGCTTTTTGGAGGACATCATTAGTGTACCCCCTGATACCAGCACATCGGCATAGCTTCTTGATAAGGCAAGGGAAGGGCAATGCCATCTTCCCTATCTTCCATTCCTCAAACCACCTCAAGATCTCCATAAGATATAGATGAGGAAGGTTACCATTAACCTTTCCCATCAGCACGACACACCCCATTTCCCCATATGTTGAGATTCTTTTTAAGCCCTTTGTGGGGAAGAGGTGATACGTTCCAATTTTGAAATAGATCCTCTCTTCTGTCATTAACTCTCCAAATGTCTTATGCCTGCCATATGCCCTTTCCAACCAAACCCATCGCACATCGGGGTTTAAATGGGTAGAAAATTGAGAAACCTTGGGCCTTGTATTCAGAAGGTTTAATACTTCCAAAATGACCTGCGCAGAGAAATCGACTATCACACCACAAACATTAACGGTGGTGCCTTGTTCTCTGTTGTGCCAAAATTGGTATGTCTCCCCTAGGTACTAGGCATCGCTTTCAGAGAGGATAGGCCATAAGGGAGACGCTTTGAGGTGATCCCTAATAGCCTCAGGAGTGAACTCTGTGCAATATTCAAAATTTAATTCCACAATCACCACAATGAATGTGGATCTTTCATGAATAGCCTGAACACGATCTTGTGGCAATGTGAGATGTTGTCCTTGTTCAAGTGCTGCAGTAGCTCCTCCTTCTACGTATCCAAACTATATAATAGTAGGGTCCTCTTGATGTATGATAAATTATTGTTCCTCCTACTCTTCATGTTGTTTGATAGGAACTTGTTCTTCACCTTTCCTAGGTCATTTACTTCCACCTTGAGTAGGACCTTTCCCCTGTTCTCATTTCGGGGCCATCTACAATCACATGGGGCCAAGCATTAGTAAGATTATTTCCAAAGTTAAGTTATACCTTACTACTGAACTTGATTAATTTATTTTATCTCCATATTATGTTTCCCAAAATATTATAATAGTGAGTTCGTTTTACTTAGGTGATTTCCAATTCTAGTTTTCTGGTGTACCTAAAGGGGGTAAAATTATTTTTGGCACAATTATCCTTAATACTATAACTAATTACCCTTGATAATGTCCTTTGGGCAATGATAAATTCCAAAAAAGTTATGCGCTATTCGGTTTGTGTCCCTCTCCCACGACTAAGCTAAACACTCTGGGTTCAAGTAGGTTCAACCGGAATAAAAATTAGAGTACCAGCAAGCGAGATATAGGTAGAAAAGCAAGGGTCGCACAATTGCAAGTTGTAGAGAAAAATTTGAAAAACACCTCCACATGGATTATTGTAAATGATGTTAAGTGTTGTAGGGGGTGGGGGCTTCCCTATTTATAGTCAAATGGGATGCGATATCACATTGGCCACGATATCGCATATGCAATATTGTGGCCCTAGTGATATTGGGCACAATGAAAGATACCAAATTTTTAAAGAAATTTTTGGGATTAAAAATGGGAATTAAGGACATGTGGGCCATTGTTAAGAGGTTCTAGGGTAATTTAATTAGTTCTAAAGGCACGAAAATTATGATAGTGTGGAATTTATTAATAAGGACCTTGGATGGTAGAGAAAAAGGCTATGTGATGGTTCATAGGAACGTTGAATTGGAGGGATAGTAGTAAGGGAAAGAAAATTATTGGAAATATGATAAGGGTAAGAAATGATGTGTGGAAGATAGGTCATGAGTGCAAATTATAAAAATTACACAAGTGGGTCCTCCCCAAAGTAAGTTCCAACTTTTAATGCCCTTGCGTAACCACACTTAAAAGTGTCCATGGGCACTCGAAGGGTTAAATGTAATCCACATTGATTCGAAAAAATACACACATGTAAATATCACCGGAATGAGGTAAGAATTCTACGTTGTACGAGACATGAGCCACAATTACATGAACAACAAGGTGAGATGGACTATAGAAGGGATTGTAGAGATTGGGACATGAGCTAACTAACCCAGGGCACAGTGAATCTTGCATGTAAGGCATGATTAATATGTCATTAACCTGTTGTTCCAAGATTAGGACCAAGTCCATTCCTCTGATCAGTGAAACCAGATTTTTTTATCCCACGATGAGCGACTATGAGAGTACTGGAACAACAAGGCGTACAATCACTTGACATTTTGTTCAAGGGAGGAGTGATTTTTTCTTTGTGACACTTCCTTTGTATTTTTTTTTGAATACAGATTCCAGAGAAGCCACCAACCTTTAGGCATGGGTGCATGTCTTTCCGATGGAACCCCCTAGAACAACATTGGATTTTTGAGTGCCCTTTTGATTACTCTTACTCCCATTTTCGTTAGATCTGCAAGGATCTTAGTACAACCACATTGCACAATAACTCTCACAAATGTCACTAAAGAGAATCCACAAGTCCCCTTGATGTCACACCCTAATCATTCCCTCTTGGTCCATCCTTCTTCATTGTAGGTACAATGAACACAAAATTAATTTTAAGTTTTAAGAATGTCAAGCATATCAGTGTACCCTTGAACAAAACCTCTTATTTGTAGAGTGGATGAGTGGGTGTAATGAGCTCATTGTCCAAATAATTAATCACTCGAGACTTAATAACATAGAACACACCTCAACCAACGAGCCACATGAGTGTTTTGTTCATAGATGAGATTACTTATAAAAACACAAAGAGAAAAAAAGACAAAAAGATAAAACAAGAAATTGAAAAATGAAAAATTGGAAAACAAAAAGTTGTAAAATTAAAGAAAATGAAAATTATTTATTAATCCTGCTCGCTATTAAAATGGGGGATATCCACCATAACTAAACGGTTGAGGATGGCAAGGATTAATAAATGAAAGATGAGGATCTTTGCATGTTGGAAATATTGAGACTTGGTCATACTTACCCCATTAGGCTCCACACACTTGGTTATAGAAAGCATGGTGGGGAAATTTATGAGATGTGGTTCCTGGATAAAGAGTTGACCCACTATGATATTTGGGACCGTAAGATGGTATGCGAGGATCAGGATGTCACCCTACATGGTTGTATTCATTGGGCCATATGGTTGTTGGAGTGTGAGTTGGTGGCCCTGATGAAGTAACACAAGGCATTGGGTTTGAAGATAAGGGTGCATCATAGTGTTGGACTTGTGCTGAGTTGGAGGATGCAGTGGCCTTAGAATTGTGTTGTTCCTTATTAGGGTCATTTGTAAAGAAGGGATGCCTTTGATGTTGTTGATGTCTCCCACTACTATTGGCAATAGTAGCACAAGTAACGTTTGGGGGTTGTTGCTATGGTGTAGACACCTTAGGAACAGTTGGTGGCAATGTAGAAGGAGGGAAAGGATGAGAATGTTGAAAATTAGGAGAATTGTAAGGTGCACAAAGTGGTGGTTGTGTTGAGAACATGGGCTGATAGTATTGAGAAGAATGGTAATGTGATGAGATAGAGTATGTTGACTCAATTGGGGAAACAGGATGTTGAACTAGATAAGCGTTTGGATTCGGATGATATGAAGGGTATCTCCAGTTTAGGGATGGCTTCCCCGATGACTAGGATTGTTGCCACTATGATCGAACACAGTATCTCTGTATGAAATCTGGGTGTAACGTGCTTTCCCAATGCTCATATAAATGTAACAATATTTGGCATTGGCCCTTGGGATGATTGTACAGGAAAATGTTGCATTCATACGTGTACCGCCTGAAATCGTCGGTCCCCGGCTGGAACGGGAAATAGAGACCACGGGATCGCAGGGCAAGCACAGATGACGCTGGGGTTTTCTCTCAGTGTCTACGCTAGGGTTTTCGCCCGGCGTCTACGCTGGAGAAAACCCCAGCGTAGACGCCGAGAGAAAACCCCTGTTCATGCCACGCGCAAACCACAGCGTAGACGTCGACCAAACGAGCCACGGCGTAGACGCCAAGATGGGCAGAGGCAATACGAATGATTGGCAGTTGAGCCCTTACCTTCCTCATCCCTTCTTTCTGAATGTCTAATGATACATTGTCCTGCTTCTCAGGTTTTCAAAATTCTATCTCCAATAATATCAATATATTCTCCACACTTTTTATGTGTCCATTTCAAAATCACATTGATCTTTGCCTCGACTTCCTCTAACAATTGTTGTACTGGAAAAGATGGTTCTTCGTCCTTGAGATAAGTTGATTTCTCCTTTTTGTGATTATGGGCCTTTGTTAAGTTGAGATTTTGGTCTTGTTGATGTTTTTCAACACTCTTCCATCTAGCCATTTCTCCTTCCTCTTTTGCTACCCACTTAATAAGCTCCTGGACTTGATGGGTTCATAGTTCATATAGTTGACCTTGGGCATACATCCCTAGGATTTCTATTGTTGCATCACAAAGCCCATCAATGATATGGTACATTAGCCTTTTCTCCGAGAACTTAAGGCCATGTCCAAGGGTTCATGTTGTGCTTGTTTCCACTCTTGGATTTGTTTCCTCAAGGCTAACACTCTTGCATAGGTTTGATATCTTTCGTTAAAGAGTTCTACCATTGTTGGCCAACATCGTATTGAATTTGGTTTTAACGATCTATACCATACTTTTTCTTCACCAACGAGTGTCATGGGAAAGAGCTTGAGTTTTTGCCAACCGTTATCAATGTTGTTCCATGTATAGGCACCGTAGAAGGCTTGTGAATGTTGTTGTGGATCTAAGTCATAGCCTCCTTAGAAAGTAGGAAAGTTGTTTAAATCAAGCTTGGGTAGGCGGTTCTCTTTACAATGCCTACGGTAGATTTGAACAGCCTCCTATATTTGCGTTAAGCTTGTAGTGGCCAGTAGGGGTTCATAGTCATTGGGTAAGTTATTCTTTCATGTGTTGGGATGACGTTGCCTTTGTTTATGTTTATAAGAAACCCCCACCTTGGGTTTCATACTCCAATATTCATTGTCATATAATTCGTTGGTTATCCAATGAATTTCCTCACTAGGTGTGGCATTATCGTAATCTTGTAGGAGCGGCATTGTTGTGAAATTGTGTGTGAATTTATGTGTGAATTTTTATAATTATTTCTTTCTAAAAGATATATCATAATTCCTATACAACAACCTTGAATGATATAACTAATCTAGATAACTAGCACCATCCTCGACAACGGTGTCAATGATGAGTGGTGAGGTACCCCTACACTCAACCATACGAATACGAGCGTTACACGTGTGATCCAGTCAAACTCCGTAGATGGGCTAGTTGTGGTATGTAGATCATTAGCCTTAGTTCATAGTTCATTGTCTTCCCACCTAGACTAGTATTAGCTTTGTCATGTATGGTTTAATCCACACTGAGATGTATGATGTGTTTCTATGCTAATGCTACTCCTGAAGGCAATGGAAAATAATACTTACTAAGCTAAGAGAGAAAGGGTGAGAGAATCTAGACTAGCCTAAGTGTGATGAGCATCCATTCCTCAATCATTTGTATACATCTTGGACCTCGTGCACAACTACCACTGGGATTACCAAGCACATATCTTAGGTATGCTACTGGGTTACCAAGTAGTCACACTTAAATGCTTATGATCAAGTCATACTCATTCTGCATTTAACAGGAGTTTAGGGTGAGAAGAGATTAACTAGGAAAGTAGTAAATAATGATTAAATAATTAATTAATTAAACTAAGTGAATGTTGCAATGATGAAGTAAACTTGATCTTTATTACTGGTCATGTGTGTGTCCAAGCACATCACACTTGAATAAAGGATGCCATACAATTACAATCACCACACTGTGGCCATACACTAGGAGGAAAAGGGTTGAGAGGAAAAATAGAAACTAAAATCAAAACTTAACTCTAAAACTAATTCCTAATGCCGATCGGAATTTTCTACCTCTTATTTATAAATGAGGAGACAAGTTGCGATATCGCGTACGCAATATCGCGGTTAACTAAATGGTGACTCATCACATGGGATTACATTATTATCATTACTTTTATTATTGTTGTTATTGTTGTTATTACTAGTTTTGAACATAAGTGAATGTAATCTACTTGCTAGAATGGTTTGTTAAAGTTTTGTATATTTTAATCTACCATTACTAGAGCTCAATCATAAATCTACTTTATATTTTATAATTAAATGTTGAAATCCAATTACCCTAGGAAGTTTTTCTTTTTTCAATTATCAAGCCTTTACAAGTATTTAGCTATGACTATTTATGCTTTATTATACATATCTAATCATACATATTTTTTATTATTATTATTTTATTATGCATATGTGATTATATAATACTTTATTCATGGAGAAATTATGAACCCTAACTCTACCCAGACCAAATCCCTTATTAACTTTTATCATTACAATAGGATTTGGAATTTATTTTTAGTTATAATTAAATACTGCATAAATTAGTTTTGTCAAGGAAGTACCTTAGGATAATGTCCAACCCAAATCTAACTTTACTAGTGTATCCAAGATGTTCAAAAATGTAACCTTTAATCCTTGGTTCACTAGAATTGGAGTTATGGTTCTTGAAACATCACAGTTTCTCGTTTGCTAAGATACCTTAAAAGTTTTGGCATTTGAGCTGGGTGACCATGAAAATTCATGTTTAGATGATATTTCAGTATACGATTTAGTAGGACACTTGATGATGATCCCATAGGTTCAAAGGGAATTTGATATGGAGTCCTAATGTGCATGCTACAGGCATTTGAATGCAAGGGCATTAGCAAAGGGAAAATTTTATAAAATAAACCTATGGAAATGAATTTGTAATACCTTTGAACATTAAAGAATTAAATAATTAAAATATATATTTACTTTGGATTCTTGAATTTTATTTAGATTTTAGAAGAATTTGTGGCATTTCTAAACCTTGTAACATATTTGAATATTTTATTCAAAACCTTTATTGAGCCCATATCTAGAGACTTTTGGCCCATAACCTTTAGGCTCCATGAAGAGGAAAATAAAATAACCTTTCTTATTTCAGGAGTTCTAACTCTTGCATTTTGATGCAAAGAACCTAAAATACACAATGAAGCATTGGAAGAGGGACATAGAATGAAAGGTAGAGCATTTCTGCACAAGATGGACCATTTCTGTACAAAATACACTTGAAAAATGATTGCTATATATTTTTTATTCTTCTAAAATAGAAACCTTGTACACTTTTGGGAACTTAAGCCATGTCCTTACTTTTGTGAATAAATAATAAAATATAATTGATATAAATTTTCCATCTGTGCCATTGGGACCATGAGATCACAAGAAACATTTTTCATTTTGACATGTGCAGTATATTCTAGAAAATTTAATATTTTTTATTTAATATTAATATTTTATTATTTAATTCAATAAACTTCAAACACTAATAACTTCATTTCTAGATGTTCATTTGAGACAAAACAACTGCCATTGGAATTGTTATATTATGTAGTATTTTTTTATGCACCTAGTGGAATTTTTAGACATTTATCTTTTTGAGGTTATGCAAAACTTCAAATTTCATTAAATAAATTTTATTTAATTATATCTATGAGTATTATAAAATTTTGTCATGCTATATTACTTTACCATATTTATGGTTCTAATCAATTTTTTTTTGACTATTTTGCTACTTCCTTTTAGTTAGTTAATCAAGGTTCATTTAGTATCCTTGGGGTTTCATAACATCTTTATGAGTTATTTATAGAATTTTATGGATAATTAATAGGGATGTTACAATAAATCTCTCCCAAAACTTCATAGTATGACTCATTATTTTGATCACTCCATAGTTTGCACAATTTTGTATGTATCCTTTAATTTTGTAAATGGGAACAATAAATATTTTTCTCCAATTGTTGGATATCTCTCTATCATTCAAAATTATTTAAATAATTGTGTTGGCTAAGTAATTATTATATCTTCCAATACTTTGCAAGCTTCTATAGCAATATTATCTAGTCCAACAGCTTTTTCATTTTTCATCTTTGATAAGGCTATCTTCACCTTAAAGAAGGAAAGTTCATTAACTAAACTAAACTTTGGTTCTTCTTCTTAGATGTCTTATCTTGGGAATTTTTCATTTAATAATTCTTGAAAATAAATTTCACCTATCCAAACATTCATTATCTTTTACCAAAATTCTTTCATTTACTTCTATGATGTATTTGACATAATCAATGTCCTTACATTTCTTGTTTCTAATTTTTGCCAATTTAAAAATATATTTTTCTCCTTCCTTTGTTACTAATTTCTCATAAAATCTATCCAAGGCCTTATGTTTAGCTTTAGCTATTGCTAAAATTGTATCATTTTTTTGCCCTTGTGTATATTAGCCTATCAATTAAAATTCCCTTAATGATATGACTTTGCAGATGATAATGTACAATATGTCAAACAAAGTCTATAGAAATAATAAAAAGATAAGGAGCTAGAGTATAATCTTCATGAATAAAAAGAAAAGAAATAATGAAATTCCATTCCATCCTCTCATAAGTTTGGGTATAATCTAACTTAATAAATGCAATGTATTGGTTAGTATGAGAAGCCCACTACATTCCCTCCCAATCTGCAATAAAATTATTTAAGATATGTTTACCTTTAACAAAACTAGTTTACTCAAGTTTGATGATATCTTCAATAATCTTCTAAATTCAAAAGGTCATGCATTTAGTTAAAATTCTATAAGTATTATTAAGAAGAGTAAGAGGCTTTCAATTACCAATATGTTGAAGACCTCTATTCTTAGGAAAAAGACAAATCACACCTTTAATAATATTTTTACTATTAGAAATATTTTTAATGACTTCCTCAAAAACATGAAAGAGATTCATCTCCAATGATATCCCAATGCTTCTTAAAAAATCAATTGGAAAATTATCAAATCTTAGAGTTTTACCATATGATAAACTAAAGGTCATTGCTTGGATTTTTTCAGCTATAATTGATGCTTCAAGAATACTTGGATGCACTTTTATTATAAGATAAGAAATATGTGTACTAGAGGCCTAGAAGGTTTTCTTACTAAAACCTTCAAATAAAAAAAATAAAAGAAAAATGATTTGTTAAAAAACTACTAATAATCCCAAGATCTAAAATAATGGAATCATTTATATAAAGTGATTTTAACTTAGGTACTTAACCATTTCCATTTAGAAATTTAAAAAATTCTTTACAAGGTTCATCTTCAATTTTTAGCCAACCCATACAACTTTAGTGAGAGCACTCTTAACTTCAGAAGAATCAAAACATTGTTTAGCATAATGAGCTTTAGCCAAGGCTTTCTAAGTTTCAAAATAAAAGGAATTATGATCTAAAAGAATTTACATTTGCCTAAAAAATTCTACAAGATGTTCTTTAGCATGATGTTTATGCTTAGCAAATTTTTAACTCTACAAGTAGTTTCTTGCTACAAGTCAATCCAACCAATATCACCAATACACTTTTTTTTTTATTAAAAAAAGACTTTAAAATATTTTTCCCACTAGGTCATGTGAACATATTAACATTCATACAAAAAATATCATGCTTTCAAAATGAAGAAGAATTAATTCTAGAGAGACAATGCTAATAGAAAACTAGTCTAACAAAGTAGCATCTATGTACACTTCTACTTTCCTTGTACGATTCCAAAAGAAAACATTCGAAATGTAAAATCTACTCAGTTGACAATAAATTCTATCATTTCATTGTTGATAATTACACCAAGTGTAATGCTTCTCATTTGAATGATGTGGAAATAAAGAGATAATATCAAAAATAAATATTTTTCTTTAAAATGACATGAAGTGTAACAACATTGCCATGTTGTTTAGCATTCCAAGGAATTCCCTTAGATCTAATGGATCTAGAGTAGAAGACTTGGGGAATATGCCTCTAAATAAGCAAGAAACCCTTGGAGGAGAGTAGGCGGCATGATAGCCTCTCAAAAAGAGAGAGTACACCTCAAGGAGAACCTCTAAAATCCAAACAAGGACTTAGCAAACAAGTACATAAGAAAACTTATAGACATCGTCGATGGAAGGGGTGATGATATAGATCATCCCTAGACCCCTCATGATCTAGTTCAAGGTTTAACAAGGCACCACACTAGAACTATCCAATCTTAGGTACCTACATATCTATGACTATCATAGAAGCAAGGCCATGTAGTTCTCCATATGAGGGTAGTATGAAGAGGACTTACAAAGGGATGCAATAGCAGGAAGTCTTACTACTGGCTTGGTACCACTAAGCTAGGATGGGCTTTCTAACACTTGTGTACCACTCAAGGCCACATTACAGTGTTCTATGATCCTTGAACCATGGGTAGAGACTAAGAGAACCTCCATTTTGGGACCTCTCTCACAATCCTCCCCCTCACAAAAGAAGCAATGTCCTTGGAGTGAAACCAAGGATAACTTCAAGAGTACACTTTGAGTATTGGTTTGGAGCTTTGTCAATGCCAAGAAATCTCTCAACTCAACTAACACCAAGCTTGAAGGAAGGTACCAGCCCCAACACTTGATACGTCCTTCAATCCAAGGCCTTGCATGAAATACAAAGGATATTTAAAGGAACCCAAAATATTTTCCTACTATATGATCATATGGATAAGTCCAATTGAAAGAGCCAACATCTCTAAGGCATTCCTGTATCTAGTCTAGAGACTTGTCTTCTTGCATAGATCCATACCTATGCAATAGGACATCTCTTCTTCCACAAGTCCATCAAAGTTCCATCCTGAATGGCTTCTCAACACCCATTAATTCCCTTGATTTTTTTATCAATTTAAAAGGCTCACTAGGACCATCTTTAGCCTTGGTGAAGGACTTTGGAAACCATATCAAAAGAAGTGAACATACTCCAAAAGAGCCATGTCTCAGCAAGTAACTCAAGCTTGCTAGAACCCCAGGCTCTACTCTTGATATCAAGATCCATGGGGTCTCATTTGTCTAATCATCAATGTACTGGATCACCACATTTATCCCATCAACATATTTTCTTTTCTTATCCCACATCAACATCAATCTAAGCTGGTAGGAAGGGTGCTGAGCATGCTTCCCCTTTGAAACAAGGTTTAGAGCTAGATCCCTTGAATCTAACCTTGTCATCCATAGACACACCAACATTGTAATCCAATTTTAATTATCGAACACTATAATCCACATTCGTAGAAAAGAGAATCTCTAATTTTTTTTTTGAAAAACGTGTCCAAGATGCTATCCTTGCATCATGACACTGTTCATCAATGGGACCATTTTGAGCTTGTCTAGCATCAAGATCGCTAACTCAACTAATTGAACAAGTGCAGGATCAGTTGGAGAGCCAACCTCAAGATAGTCCCCCATACATGTGTTTCATACCCACTACTTCCACATGGTCCAGTACAACTACTATGCCCCATTTATGGAATAGGATTAGCTGCACTCATATCTTATAGTCTATCCTTCCTACTTCAAGAGGTGGGACAAGCACCATTTTATGAATGCTTAGTCCAAGGAAGAATGAAGAATCACCTCTGAGGAAAACTACTATCATGAATTTTCTAAGGAATATCTAGGTTCCTAAAATCTAAACTTGCTTGCCATGCCAAGATCCTCATTGTGAGGTTCCTTACAAAAATAGGGATAATAACCCAGTTGCGCCATAGCCATGATACATGCCCAAGTATTCCATATTGTCAAACTATTACCAAATTAGGGAAGACATAGATTCATAGGTTTTACTGACATTCGATTCCACATTAAAGCTCAACTTGATAACCCAAAGAGTTCATCCATCCAAAATTTCACAAAGATGGATTCCGATTCACCATAGGAGGTCTAGGTTTTCATTCCATATACACCAATCCATCCCATCTATAATAATTGTGGTGCACAAGGCCACACCACTGCCTATTATCATTGAATCTAATCAACAAACTCACAAGTCATCAAGAATAGTTTGCCCATAAGAGGATTAGGTCCTCAAGATAATTTGAAATTACAATGAATGGACATCACCATCATCAACTACCAACTAAAAATATTCATGATTCATTCTTGAAAGGTTTATAATAAGGAAGACCTACCAAAGAACCCCCATAATGAAGTTCCTCTGGAGCCCCAAAACTAAATGAGAGTACATGAGATCGCACCTTACTTACAAAAGAAGAGGTATATACATCAAGTCTACATCAACTGCATGATCTCACAAAGGATATTCCATGAGTTCAAATATGATAACAATATCCTATCTTTGAAAAATAGCCCCTAGAGTTCAAGCACTTGGGACCACTACTTGGAATAAGTTGCAAATAAGAACTTCCTTTGAATCCCAAATAGAAGAGAAACTATCTCAATTCAACTTGCATTAATCTATTGACAACTAATGAAGCATCCATCAAAATGAAGAATGGGCGACTTCATATGGCTAGAGAGTCATTATGTAATAGACTGCTCAATCATGCTATACTACTAGAGAGATTGGGACACTAAGATAATCACGATACACCAGAGAGATGGGGTGATATATCATAGCCCATATAAGCACATAAGCTCCTAGTCATGAGAGTATAGGCTCAAGTGTTTTTGAGCACATAGAGTTCCACCATGCAAGGCCTCCAAGAGAAATCAATGATATGCATAATTATAATACCATTTGTTCAAGGATGGACCACCACCCCAACGCTTGTAAGAGCTACACCAAAGATCACATCTAATCATGGAAGAGGGAGTCTAGGTACTGGTACCTAGAACTCAACTCTACCTCGTAGCCAGTCATGACAACATCACCTTTTATTTGAATATTTGGTCACCCATTGCAATTCACATGGCCACCACGAACCACCTACTATCAAGATTAAGTTCATCGAACCAATTTGTTTGAATTTTAGGCTACATTCCATCATCAATAACCCATGAATAAGATTTTTGTCCATTAGGGAACCCAAAATGAAGAGTTCCACAACTTATTCTACCCCAAAAATGCTCACTAAAGGACATACCATTAAGGCATGCTAAGATCACCAAAATACAAAGCATCAATTTGAGAGCACCACAAGCAAGAACATGTCCTAGACTCCTTATTATAACACTATTTACTAAAATAGGAATTTTCATAGAGCTTTTAGAAGATATCAATTAGGGAACAGAGGTCTCCTTCAAAACATAAAGAAAAGATGCTTCAAGAACAAGCACAAGGAAATACCATACATCAAGTTTGGCCTTGTCATAGGGTGTCACATAGGCCTACAATAAGCAAACAACTAATTCACATAGGGAAACAACATCTAGCACTTCTATGTGCATGATCTATCGAAACTGGATACAACATAACATCACAATCTTATATACTCGAGGGTAGGAATACATTTGGTAAGCATAATACATGACATTTGGAAATGCTACCAAGGACTAAAAGGCTATAGGACAAACTACCCAAGCCCATCCTAAGCTGAAGGGCTTAGGCCACTAGGAGCAATGTAGAACCTGCATCATGTTCTTCTAAGAAAACCCTATCTCTATCTCTACATGTACATGAACAATTGTCGCACTATAACCACAGTAAGACTACCATCAAAAGAAAATGAATTGGGACATGAACACAATGATCTAATAGTGTAGAACACCATTTGAGACNTTGGTGTGCATCATGGTCAATTCTTTTATGTGAGTGTATCTAATATACCCATCAGGTTTTGCATGATTGATCTCTATGTGTGTTACTGAGGTATTTCTCTCCATGGCATTGTGAGACTAATATTTCTTTGTTGTGTGATCATGCTTGATGGTTGTATATGAGGCTAATGTGTTGATCATGTTCCTAATAACTCTATTTTTGAGCTATTGTCTTGGCCTTGTAGGAAGCATAGGTACCAAGATGTGGATAGTGGTGACCTTAGTTGATTTTGTAAGAATAATGTCTGTTGAAAAGATATGTGCTCTCGAGACCCTCATGAATAGGTTACATGGTCTCAAAGTCTTGATATTGGTTTGTGGATTTATCAGTACCCTTGTTGTGGTGGAGCACTTGGTATCTCATGATTTTTTTACCTCTTGGTATTGGATGGACGNCAAAATTCCAAGGATTCACATACAACACGTTCCTAGCCTCTCACACTAGTTTTCACCATTGACCTTTTGCTATGTCAAAACCTTAAGAAAAATGGAGAACATGAATGCTTATCTGGTTGTTACATTTGTAAGCCAAGAACTTGGATTTGGACAAGAGAAGAGCTCAAAGAAGGACTTGTACAAAGACTCGAGGATGCATGTGGGAGTTCAAAATTCATGGACAAGGAATGGTGATAACAAAGCTCAACTCCAGTGTTTAGAAGGAAACCTTAGTATTGAAGAATTAATTATTGTAAAGACATCTCCAAGAAACAGCAGACATCTCTAATCAAGTGAAGATGTCTCTTAATAGTAGTAATCATCTTGGCCGAAGAATAGAAGGATTAATTGAAGATGTCTTGAAGAAACATCATATGTCTTCCTGATGAAGTAGATGTCTTGGCCAAGTTGAAGGATACTCAAAAGAAGACATCTGTCAGAAATAGTAGACATCTTCCTTGTGAAGAAGACATCTTCATAAAGACATTTCGTCAAAGATGTCTCTTGTAAATTGAATTCAAATAAAAAAATATGTCTCAATCTTGAAGAAGACATGTCTAGTGATCATTAGATAGTCATTATACAAATTCTAAGGTAATTTTAGAAACATCAAGGCTATAAGAATACTTCATTCTCTAAGGTAATTTTAGAAACATCAAGGCTATAAGAATACTTCATTCTCTTGGGCAGAGTGCAAGTTTTGTGTGAAAGAAAGTGTCAACTTCAAGATATCATTGTGAATACTATTCTATTGTATTTGTACTTTATTGTACCATATTTTGTACTATTGTAGTGATCTTGTACTATACCTCAAAGTACAAGGGCCAACTATTTAGTTACATTCTTTTGTTGTAATTTTTGTTTCTCTTTTGTTGCCTTGTAAGGCTGATGTGCTTCTTGTGGGATGGCATCTTACTTGAGATTATTAGGATCCTACAAGATTGAGTGGTGGTGTAGTGCCACAACACTCTGAAGTAAAGTGCAAGTTGTGAAGGTTGTGGGATCCTAGAAAGCACATTCTAAGCTTGTTAGGAGCTTGCAAGTTTGAATCAATTTGTTGAATAGAGTCACTCCAAAGTGAAGCTAAGAGCTTGTATAGGGTGTGGTATCCTTCAAACCATATTTTGAGAGAAACAAAGTCTAGAGGTATGCTAGCAAACTATCCTCCAAGTATAGACTACCCACATTTGGAAATCACATTAAATTTGGTGTGTGCTTTGGCTGATAAAATTTTAATTTGGGGAACTTACTCATCCCCCTCTTCTAAGTTCAATGATCATGAAGAGACATCAAAGCCTAGTTCTCTTGGCTCTTCATGAACTTCCAAGAGTGAATAATGGAAGGGGAAATTAATGTCAAACATATTTGGACTAAGAGATTCGTTTTCTTCATTAATTATTCTACGTAATTCTTTTATCACATTTTCTATAAAGGTAAATCTCTCATTCCATTTATTACATCCAAAAATAGAAGATACTATACTTGTAAGGATGTTAAAACTTATAACATTTCTTTTGAAGAAAGGCATGGAATATTTTGTCATGAAGTTCTTTCTTTTCAAATTTTTTTTATTAAAATAAAAGATGATTTGCATGTTAAGGAAATGAAAATTATAGTTCTTAATGATGAATGTTCTTATCTCAAGAAAGAAAACTTAGACCTTAAGGTTGAGGTTCAAAACATAACCTATGCAATTAAGCAAATGAGCAAGAACTCTTTGGAAATGTCCAAAGACCAGAAGGAAAAAGATGAATGTCTAATAAATCTCATAGAAGAAAATTGATCCAATCAATTCAAAGGTAGAGAAAGAGGAAAAAAAAATTTGTTCTTTCTTCTATAGAATGTTGGGTATGTGGAGGAAGAGGCCATATGGCCTCTGAATGTCCTAGTAATGGCAAGTTAAAGCTAAAGAACAAAAGTGATGAAGAGATGAAAAAGGCCAAAAATATCTACACCAATTGGAATGACAGAGACCAAAGCAAGAGGGAGGATAACACAAACGATTCACATCTTATCCATATGGCTCTCATAGATGATGATGTTGGCACCTCAAATGATGAATCTAAAGATGAAGATCAAAACATTCAATGTTGGTATTAGAGTCTTTACATAAAGATGAATAAACAATAAAAACACAAGGATCAAGACATATCTTCATTAAACTTAATGATTTTTGACCTCATAAAAGAAATCACAAATATTAGGGCTGATAATGAAAAACTCACCAAGTCTTGTGACCAGATGAAAGAAGAGCTTGCAAATGTAAAGCTTATGAGTGAGAGGTTGGTCAAGGGAAAAGAATCCCTTTGAATGCTTCTTGGACAAGGAAGA
The DNA here is from genome assembly GCA_015680685.1 of Gnetum montanum. Classification (NCBI taxonomy): domain Eukaryota; kingdom Viridiplantae; phylum Streptophyta; class Gnetopsida; order Gnetales; family Gnetaceae; genus Gnetum; species Gnetum montanum. The sequence goes on along the minus strand of MNCI01008200.1, from coordinate 57,911 downwards.
AGTCCACAAGATAAGAGTGGGATAGGATGGTATACACAAGAGGAATCATCTACACCAACATCATCTTAACTAAAGGTCATGGAAAATAATGAAGAATCAATGAGTACTACATCTTAATCAAAAGCAACTCCAAACCAATCAAAATCCCCACAAACATTTGACCATTTTAATCACTTTTACTACAATAGGAAAATTAGATGTTATTACTGTATCAGGTTTGGGCATAAACAATGGAATTTCAATTTAAGATTTTATCACATGAACACTTGGTCATATCATAGAAATCCTTGGTCTATCCTAATGTGCCTAGAAAGGATTTTTTGCAAGTTAAAAAGGATAGGCAAACAAAGCAAAGAGAAGTCAAGAAATATTGGGCAACTCAAAAGAATGAGGGAGTTCAAAAAGAATGCAGAATCAAGAAGAAGGAACATGAGAATAAGAAGACTATCTCCAATAAATTTTTGAGAGGAAGCCAACCGTTTGAAATTGAAGAATTTTATGTAAGAGGAGAGACCTCAAAGAGGAATCTCATTCTCTAGCAATCTAAGCACCTTAATTTTCAATTGCAAGTAAGGTAATTCAAGGTAAGCTTCTATTTCCTTACTTACTAAATACTATGTTAGTATTTAATTTGGAGAATTAAGAAAGACTAAACTTTGTTGATATGTGCTTACTTTATTTCAAGCTATGGGATGTTAGCTCCAGTGATCTACAAATGTTAAGATAAGTGCTTACAGGGGAAGATATTTGGTATTGTTAGAATATTTGATTATTGTGTATTTTATGAATACATGAGTATGATGTGATTAATCTTATAAGTGACTGAAAGCTTGTGGAACTTCTAAACTTGTAAAGGTTTTATTGAAAAATCATCTTTTAGATTCTTAACTTTGTTTCAAAAAATAAAGGCCTAGTGTTAAACTTTCATTATACATTGTTCTTTCCTTTGATATCAAAGCTTATCTTTTTGGAAGATTAACGCATTTGAATTAGTATCTTTGATGAATATTCTAAAGAGACATTTCTAGAGGAACTATTAGTACTATTAATAGGATACTTTAGTCTCCACACTTGATCATAATGTTGATTTGCAGGGATAGTACTTTGATGAAAAAAATATAAGCTGATCCAAAAGGACTCAATGGGAGCACTAAAATCTACACACATGCAAGGCGAGTATGTACTTTATCATCCAAGAGGCCATTTGTATATGGGTAGTGTTTTGGAACTTCTACCAAAAGATGCTCAAACAAAAACGACTCTCCACTCTAACACCCTCATCTAAAAACGAGTAAAGAAGAGCCTATCATCTAGTAATATTTTACAATTCTTATCTAAAGATGATATTTATTGGTAAAAGCTCCTAAACTTTATATGACTTTAATTTTGAGATCTTTTGGTTACTAACAATGTTTCTTTTTAAGTGCCTAAGATCCTTATTGCAAATATGTGTTGAGTTGTACTCTCCTTAGAAATCTCAAGTATTTTCATTGGTTCTAGAAAAGGTGTTCATAATTTCTTTAGGTAAGTCATAAGGTCTATGTGTATATATATAGGTAATTTTTAATCATATATTAGCTCATGAATTTTCTAGATGATCGAATGTGATAATTTATTTTGACTTTTTCAACATGATATCATGTATTGCTTAAAAGTTAAATATGCATGTTTTTATTCACTTGTCTTGAAATTGATCTTGAATTTTGAAAAGAATATTGGTTTAGTGATAGGTTACTTACTATTGGAAAGCTTAGTTCAAGTATGATTCTTGGTGTTGTGGATAGATGAAGGGCCACTCTTGATAAACACTAGTTTTACTTCATTAGCCCTATAAAATTAATGAGATGTGTATTCTTCATCTGGTTCTCTTGTAACATGTTGTATGTAATTATATTATAAAATATTTTTATAGGTGTTTGGATAGATTCTTTTGGGTGTTGTCCATATAGAAGGAGATTTTTGTGTGAGAATGGATATGCTCATTATGCAATGGCTCTCAAAAACTATATGTTTTTATTCTAAAATGATATATCTTTAGTAACAAAGTTTGTTTCCCTTCTTCATTCCATTTTTGTTCATGTCCAAAAAGGGGGAGAAATGCTTATTATATTGTGATATTATGATTATACTAATGCATCTCTTAATAGTAGTAGATGTCTTGGCTGAAGAGCAGAAGGATCAAGTGAAGACATTTATGTCTCCCATCAAGAAAAGATGTCTCCCTAACAAAGTAGACATCTTAGTGAGTTGAAGGATGCTCAAAAGAAGACATCTGCTAGAAATATTAGACATATTCCTTGTGAAGAAGATGTCTTCATAAAGACATATCTCTTGAATGGAAGCCAAGTGCAGAAAGATGTCTCAATCTCGAAGAAGATGTCTCCAGTGACTGTGAGATAGTCATTGCATGAATTCCAATGTGATTTCAAAAACATCAAGGGTATAAGAAGACTTCATTCTCTTGGGAAAAGTACAAGTTTTTTGTGAAATAAAGTGTCAACTTTAAGCTATCATTGTGAATACTATTCTATTGTATTTGTACTTCATTGTGCCATCTTTTGTACTATTTTATTGATTTTGTACTATACCTCAAAGTACAAGGACCAACAATTCAGTTGCTTCTTTTCTTGTAATTTTTGTTTCTCTTTTGTTGCCTTGTAGGGTTGATGTGCTTGTTGTGAGAAGGCATCTTGCTTATGATTATCAGGATCTAATAGGATTGAGTGTTGGTGTAGTGCCACAACACTTCGAAGTGGAGCTCAAATTGTAAAGGTTGTGGAATCCTAAAAACCATATTCTAAGCTTGTCGAGACCTTATGAGGTTGAGTGGATTCATTGTGTAGAATTACTTTGGTAGAGAGCTTAGAGCTTGTATAGGATGTGGTACCCTTAAAATCACATTTTTAGAGCAACAAAGTCCAAAGGTATGCTAATGAACTACCCTCTAAGTGTGGACTAACCAAGTTGGGGAACCATGATAAATTTGGTGTGTACTNTCAAAAGGGGTTAGGTCTCAACAAGAACCATTAATAGGATAACCTACTCCGAAAGGTCTCCAAAATAAAACACTTGAAGAAATGTCATCAATCAAAGAAGTGATGCCATGAAACCAAGGGTAACACAACCAGCTCAAACAAGAAATCATAACATCCAAAAGGTCCAAAAAAAGGGAAATTATACCTAAAGAACAAGAGATTATCAAAAAAAGGACAACAACAATTCAGTCTTAGGATGGCACACATGGCCTTGAAATGTAGCCGTGACAATTTTCAATAACAAGTCATCACCCATCATAGAGCACAAAGCCTTATGTTAACAAATGATAAACATGGAAAGAGGGACATGCATGCAGAATTTGAAAATATAGCCAAGTAAAGACATGCCTACACAGCTAGAAAAACATACAATCACAAACATGAGCATATGTAGTCTACTAGTGATGGTCTTGATCCACCCAGAATAAGGCACACCAGGAGAAGATGTCTGAAGGCCCTCCATCTTGAGGTACCTAGGAACCACCATGTCCCAGTTTGTGATTCCCAAAATTACTATATCTAAGATAAGTGGATGTACAAGGATAATACATCCTACATAATCCAATTAATTCCATCTTGATACATGTCATCTGGGTGGAGACCAAAGTGAAGGCTAGGTCCAATTCATACCAGATGAACCATTGGAAAATCGAGATAAGAGCTCCTCAAGAAATAAAAATTTATAAGTTGTCAATAGAACTCTCCTCAACCTTATCAAAGTAAAACAAAATAGCCACATTAACCACAAGTAAATCAATGAAGGATAACACCACACTAACCACATGTAAATCAGTGAAGGACAACACTACAACATAATTGGATACAACCTCTAGTAAGAACAACATACATCAGTTGCTCATATTGTAGCATCAACCCCATAATGAAAAGCTTAAGAGTATTACCATAAGGAAACTCTTCAAAGAATACATGAGGACATGATGTTATATCACTAGGATATATATCTAGAAGGACCATCAATAAGAAACCTTAAAGGTATAACATAGCCAAAGGGTACACACTTGTCTCACCACTATACAAAAATGCTTTGATAACATCTGTAATAATGTTGCCCCAATGTTGTTTAGCACCTTAAGGAATTCCCTTAGGCTAATGGATCTATGGTAGAAGACCTAGGAAATACAACTATAAATAAGCAAGCAACCCTTGGAGGGGAGCAAGTAGCACAACAGCTTATTAACAAGAAAGAATACACCTCAAGGAGAACCTCTAAACTCAGACGAAGACTTAGCAAATAAGAACACATCATCAGTGGAAGGGGTGATGATGTATCTACAAGGGGAATCTCATCCTTAGACCCCTCATGATCTAGTACAAGGTTCGATAAGGCACCATACTAGAACTATCCAATCCTGGCTAGCTACATATCTACAATCACCACAAAATCAGGGCCATGTAGTTCTCCATGTGAGGGTAGTATGAAGAGGACTGAGAGTGGGATGCAATAGGAGGGAATCCTACTACTAGATTGGTACCATCAAGATTGGATGGGTTTTCTAATACTCGTGTGTCAGTCAAGGGCACATTAGAGTGTTCCATGGTCCTTGAACCATGGGGAGAGACTAGGAGAACCTCCGTCCTAGGATCTCTCTCACACTAATTATCTTTTTTCTTAAGAAAACATATTAGGAGGAAGACAACAAAGTTTATCTAAATGATATTCAACCATATTAAAATCACCTCCAATAATCCAAGAAACTTTAGAGAGAGGTAGAAAATATTTCCAAACCTCTAATTGATCTTTTGAGTTATTAGGAGCATAAATATTATAAAGTCCAAATTATCCTTTTTCACTATGATAAGTAATCCAAATAGTTCTTTCGAGGTTGTCAAAACTAGAATTCAACAATTTTCCAATCCAATTTTTACTAACAAGAAGAGAAACACCTCATTTATTAACTTCATAAGTAGTAGAAAAAATAAGGTAAGTTTTTAAAAATGCATTTATGAAAAATATTAATATCATTCATTGAAATCTTAATCTCTTACAAGAAAAGAAAATATAAAGATAAATGTGAGTTTGAAAGATACCCCCCAACAATCTTTGCCTGAGACCTATCTAAAAGGCCTCAAACATTCCATGATAAAACTAACATTGAGAGGTGGAGGAGGAGGTCCCCATCCTTTATTTTTCAAGCTTAGCATTTATCTCACAATATATGTTCTTAATATATGTCCAATAATAAAACACTTATTAGAGAGAGAAGAAGATACCTTTAGGATTATTAGATTGGAAGTAGTATCTACAAGGTAACTTCCTAGTTTAATTGGTTACCTCTTATGCATTTCAAAGAAAATGTTTTCTTACCTTTCCCATTTTAGCATATATTTATTAAAGTTCACTACCCAACTAACTTAGGAATGTGCTTTGGATTATTTTGTATTTTCACCAATGAGATATCCCAAGTCTTCAAGCATTGTATCCTATGGAAATACCACCCCTGCTCTTTTGTGTCTTCAAGAAATACTTTAGAAAATTTGATCTACTCTATTTTAACCAATTTTTGAGTATATGCAATAAACTAATAAATAGTTTCTACTTTAGTAAATCTTCATTCTTCTATTTTCACTAAAAGTAATAAAATTTCCTAAAATGTTAACCAACAAAATGACCATGTTTACATTCATGGTATTATCTTTTAAATTTTCTAAATTACAAATATTGCACTTGGCTACCATGTCATATCATGATTGTACTATGTCAAATTAAAATTTAATGTTTTGAACTTAACATGGTTAACTCATTAGTTTACAAGGTTGGAATCATACTTAAGGGAATGTTCTTCTAAAGTATTAGGTCAATTATATTGGGCTATATCAATAGTCAATTTTTTTCATGTTCCAACAACACATACTTAATGTGAACACCCTCTATAGTTAATGTAAAACTATCCAAGTTTCAATACACCCCTTACTTAATATGAATCCATAATATTGACTATTCCAACATCCCTCATAATTATGTGAAACTGACTATGTTCTAACACCCCTTGTACACACCCCCCTTTCCAAATATTTACTATGAACACCCTTATACATAAAAATAAGGTTAGGTCACTAGTCAAAGGAACAATGCTCATCTTACAAAGTAGAATTCCAAAAGGGCTAGTACATGACCCTAACCTCTTTTCAAGTGGCTTTGCCCAAGCTCAATTTGAAATAAGCATCTTACAATCATTCTAAATGATGGCCCCTAATTGCTCTTATACATAATGTAAAACCATTATGTTTCCAATGCCCATACTTAATAGAAAACCATCATGTTCCATACTTAATAGAAAATCATGTAGGAAACACTACATGACAATGCTTAATGTGAAACATCCAACTCCATACTTAATTATTAAAGGTTCCAACATCCCATACTTCACTTGAAACCATCTATAAAGAATCAAGCTTAACTCTCACTCTCAAACCATTCATAATAATAAGGGTTAAACAAATTCTTCATTATATTGCTTCTAACTAAAATACAAAATCACCATGGGTTCTAATGAGTGATGAGAATCCCCATTGCCCAACTATATAAGTCACAAGCATACACACATGACCAAATCATAATTCATAGATAGGGAAATATTGCATGTCTTCATACTAGACTTAGTGAGGGTCAAATCATATCGTTTAACTCACAATAAGGTATATGATATGTTGATGTTGACTTTCTAAGGTATGACTAAAGTAAAATATAGTAAAATGAATATAAATTCTATTAACTAAAGAATAAGGGAAATGAAATACTAACCTAGCCTAATGGTGATAAGTATTTAGTCTTGAACTATCAGACATACCCTGAGTTAGTATAATCACCATTAGAACTACCAAGAAACTTGCTACATAGCAAATCAAACAAAGTTACTATTTGTTACTGATGAGTGGTGAGGTAACCCTAGACTCAACCATACGAATACGAGTGTCTCATGCACGATCCAGTCGAACTCCAAGGACTAAGTGCTTACACGCCTTAATGGAACACTCAGGGTTAATCAATCGTTCTCTTCCCAAACTTACTTGTATCATCATGGTTGTATGGTTAAGTAAGCTTGAGGTATATGATTTTTATCACTTTTATCTTTTTAGTGTCCTATGCTAGTAAAGGAAAGGAGAAGAGAACTAAGTGACTAACTTATTTATTCATTAAATAAGTGCTAATTGTCCTAACACCAGTATCCATTCCCACTTGTTGTACACATCCTGAACCAGTGCAACACTGCTGGGATTACCAAATGCTAATTGTTACTGGATTACCAAGCACTACATGCATGCTCGAAGCAGTCATGTTGAGTGCACTTAACTAAGAGATTCAAAGGTTGAGAGAGAAATTAATGAACTAGGAAAGCATTAAACATTCAACAATAATTAATTACTAATTAGCTTAATCTATATGCTGCAATGTTTATCATAAAGTTTATCTTTATTGATGTACACAAATGTGTGCTCAGGTACAATTTGCTTGAATAAATATTTGTTCACTCTATGAATCTTACTGCGGGCACATAGAAATTATTCTAACTCAAGAATGGTAAAACTACAAGAGTTTGGCTAACGGTCTAAATCTAACTTCCCTAGAACAAAAAGTGCCACATATTATTTATAGAATGATGAGTGGCGAGGTACCCCTACACTCAATCATATGAATATGAACATCTCACGCACGATCTGGTTGAACTCCAAGGACTAAGTGCTTACACGCCTTAATGGAACACTCAAGGTTAATCAATTGTTGTCTTCCCAAACTTACTTGTATTGTCACGGTTGTATGGTTAAGTAAGCTTGAGGTACATAATTTTTATAACTTTTATCTTTTTGATGTCTTATGCTAATAAGGGAAAGGGAAAGAGAACTAAGTGACTATTACATTAACTATTCATTAACTAGGTTCTAATTTTCCTAACACTAGTATCCGTTCCCACTTGCTGTACACATCCTAAACTAGTGCAATGTTTCTGGGATTACCAAAAGCTAATTGTTACTGGGTTACCAAGCGCTACACGCATGATCGAAGCGATCATACTGAGTTTGGCTAAGGGTCTAAATCTAACTCCCCTAGAACAAAGGGTGACACCTCATATTTACAGAAGATGAGGAAGGACATGATATCGCGTGGTGGATGTGATATCGTGGCTCATCTATCCCCCATGACTAAATGAAAATGTGTCCTCGAGTTCCTTACAAAATATTAGGAAGGTATGGGATTATGGACTTGAATGACACTAATGGTGAATGGGGTGACATGTGAATGGATCATCATTACAATACATGGCAATATTAGTGTTCATGACCACAAGAGTGAACTCTATACACATTTGACATCTAGCCTTATTTGGAAGCTAGGAGAGAAGAGAGAGAAAGGAAAAGAAGAAGGCGAGTTGCTGCCGATGCCAGAATTGCGTCTTCCGTTATCCATCTGTAACCACACCATCAATCTTGTTCTTTGCATAAATATTCCAACACTAGTCCATCCTAAATGTTTCCTCCAAATATGGTTCATTGTTGTATGATTGCCATTTGCACACACAACACAGTCTCCTATTAGCAAGGATAAATAAATCAAAATATAGTTGATACCTTGCCTCGGTGGAAAGTCCATTGGCCGAGTTGTGATATGGCTAATATGGATTTTGGAGATATAACACTGGAGACTACCCAAGGTGTAGGGGTTAGGAGAAAATTAAAAAAATTGAACCAGGACCCCCATAACTAAGAGAAATCCTCTGATAATGATAGAATGGAAAAAGATAAGGAATAAGAAAGATGGAGAAAAAGAAACAACGGAAACATCGATAAAATGGATGTCAAAAATGGAAATGAACAAAACAAATGTTGATTGTGGAAATTTTTAAGGGAATGAAATTAATTGATGCACCAAATAGGAATGCCAGTGGATCCTCCCCAAAGCAGGTTCATGCTTGTTATGCCTTGAAAAATCCACATTCAAAGAGTCCGTAGGCTCTGGAAATGTCATTCAGAAGCAAGAGTTAAAGTCTTAACCACCAGAATTTACCAAAAAGAAAATAATATATCAACCAAAATATAGACTATTGATACAACTGATAATGAGGTGAAAATCGAGAAATAATGATGGAAAGAAGAGAATGGAATGGAGTCCCAAGAAGAAGGTGGTGTACAACCCCTTATGTGTTTATGGTTAATGTGACTAAGTAGATCACATTTCAAATCCAGCCTCAAATAATCCACATCTAGTAATTTCACATTAATACAATTGGCCAATCCATCCACTTGAAGTAGTAGAAATGCTTCCACCAAAGAGTCACAACCATTCCGAGGAAACAAGAAAGGGAAAAGCAGGAAGCGAGAAAGGGCCTTAGTTAGAGGGAACATGTTTGTTTAGTTCCATAACTAGTGCTTGTAGCCCAGATGATTATTTTGTCTATGGGATGTGCTTTGAATTCTCTCTCTCTCTCTCTCTCTCTCTCTTTGCATGAGAACCACACCATGCAAAGACTTATTATTATTATTTGCTCAGCTTCTCGATAATGGAGCAATGTCAGAATGTTAAGGAAAACTTAAGAAGAAAACATCCAAGCACCCAACATAATGGCCAACACAAATGCATCAAATCCCCTTGAAGTCATATCCTTTTCAGTCATTGAGTCCTTTCTCAGTTTGAGAAATGCCCAGTCATCAATTTATTAATAGTTTTATTATTAAGAAAGGGACCGTACAATTCCAAGCCAAGAGAAACCATAGAAATTTATGAATGTATGTATGACGTAGACTCATTGCCTGCTATATCAAAAGAACCATACTATAGTATCAACATTATAACTCAAAGGTAAAAATGAAACATTAGCAATCAATAGAATACAGTTCATACCACCATCAGGAGAACTTATTAGGTGACGAACCTAACAAAACAAACTATCGCACTCAAGGAAATGAAAAAGTATAACAATGTTGCAAAACAAAAAGAAGAAAAGTTAAAGAAATTTGTAAAATAAAAATGTGTAAAAAAAAACTTAAAAAGGAACTGAGGGCCTCAAATGATCATCTGAGGTGGCCATCTCCCCCATGATTGAGTTGGAAGGAGGAGATTCGAAATAATGAGCAAGGTCATCCCTTCTCAAAGGTATTATGTGCATTGGCCGTTCTAAGTTCATGGAAGGGTTTGGCTCATTGCACATTGAATAGTAATATCTTATTAAGGTTTTTGTTTGACTTTTTAGGAATTTCCAGCTTCCCCCAATTGATGTTTCCCAGGTTAAGGGTTGGAAGTTGGCGATGCTCTTACTCCAGTGCATCTATGCTTTTGACGTGAGCGTAAGTTATTCCTTTAGTTAGTTCCATGCATGTTAGTGAGTTTCTATCTTGATCAGCTATCAGCCACTAGGTGTCTTCTTGTTTTGTGGCTACAACATATAGGCACTTTGGTATAATAGTGTCTTGTGCACATCGGTCACAAGTAGGTAATGCTGAACTTTGCACAACCCATGATTTCTACACACAATCGCACTTTGTATCACTGTATGTGATGCATGGAACTTTCTTCTTCTTGATCTTCCCAAAAGTGTTTTCCTTAGATATTTCCCAGGAAAGATCACAGATTCCTAGGCACGCATTTATGGTACTTAGCCATGCCCTTCCCATTATTATTCAGAAGTCCCCTTAATCATTGTTTACTTGTATTACTAGGAAATTAGCTGGGTATGACCACCCACACACAGTGGTAATGATGTCCTCCACTAGTCCCAAGGGAATAGTGATGGACTGGTCAGCTAGCTCTAGGTGAATATTTCTCTTCCTTAATGAAGGTAGGTTCCAGGCTTTGTACATTTCTTACGATATTAAGTTGACTCCAAAACCTAAGTTCAGAAGAGCTTTACATGGTTCATTCCTAGTGACTTGGAGATAGATTAGAGGGCTTTTGAGATCAGAGAATTTCCTAGGAAGGTGGCCTACCTTAATCCAATTAGTCACGACATGTGTCAACATAACCGTATGGGTTGAGCTTAGTGTTTGGTTTGAAGAGAGCTCTAAAGCCTTATTTGATGGAGAGGTGTTCAGAGGTTCAACCGCTTGTGGTTGTGAGGGCTTGGTTAGACTATTGGCTTTGAAGAAAGGTCTTTTCTTCATATGCTTATTAGAACCAACTATGGTTTTAGAATTCACAACCCTCGTGGCATTGCATTGCTATGGTTGAGTGGGGAGTTCCCCTTGCATTGATGGAGCAAGTGGTAATGGAGCTATCAGTGTGAGAGTTGCAAAAGGATTTGGAGGATGGTATGTCTGTGGGTTATCTCCCCTAGAAGAAGGAGTCCTGCAATACTCCCGAGCTTGGTAGTGATATTGTGATGTCACGTGACCAATAGAGTCACGTGGAGAGATTGGATGCTACACGTAGTAGCCATATGGATCCGGTTGTCGGTAGGGATATTGTTGCCTTGGTGGTGGCATCCCCCATGACTGTGGGTATTGCCACTATTGATGTTTCTCAACAAGTTGTGGTGGAGTTCCACTTGGATAATATGTTGAAGGTTGGTGGAACTGCCTTGGGTTACCTTGGGGATAAGGTAACCATCGGGGTGCTTGCCGTTTATTAAGTCATGGGTTAAGTGCATACACCCCAGACTCTTGTAGATGTGAGATCATTGGGCAACATCCCTTAGGATGTTCATATTAGCATATCTCGCATCCACTATCATTATCCGTGTCTAAATCCAGAACATCTTCTCTTGTGGCCATTTTTCCCTTACCCTTGTTAAGTGCATTTTCCACATCTCACTTTTTCTTTTTATCATGGTCAGTACCTCGCTCCCTAGGCTCCTCTACGATTTTAAGAATAGTTTCAAACCTACTATCCAAGGAGTCCCACATTTGGTCTATCTTTGTTAATACTCCTTTTTTTAACTTTTGGAGTGGAAAATTTTTTTGATTCACCATCTCTTTGAGTGGTGACTCTTATTCCTCCTCATAGAATCTTACTCCCCTTTTTTGGAGGGAAGGATCTTAGTTTTACTCTTCTGCACTTTCTCTCTTTTGTAGCTCACCTTCTTCTTTGGCTACTTGCTCTAGAAATATATGAACTTGATGAGACCTAAGATCTGATAATATTCCTTGGGCATATGTTCCAAGGGTTCTTCTTGTTTCATGCCTAAGTCCATCCACGAGATGGTGCAGTTGATCCCGCTACGAATAACCATGGCCAGGAAAATGATGTAACAATGTGTAATAGTGGCCCATGGCAACATCCAAGGGTTCATGATTTCCCTTCTTCCATCCTTGGATTTGCTTTTGTAGGTTAGACACTCAGGAGTACATTTGGTACTTATCATTGAACAGTTCTAACATTGTACTCCCCCTTCGAATGGATTCCGGTTCTAAGGACTGGTACCAGCTTTTAGCTTCTTTTGCTAGTGTCCTTGGGAACAACTTCAATTTTTTCCATTCATTTTCTATGTTTTTCAAGGCACATGAATCGTGCAATGCTTGTAAATGATTTTGAGCATCAACGTTGTATCCCCCTTCAAATCGTGGGATATTGTTCATGTCTAACCTCTTGATCCTAGTATCCTTTTGGTGCCTTGTTGGAACTCTTACAACCTCTGTTATATCTAGCATGCTTCTAGTTATGAGTAGGGGTTCTTCATGATCATCTCGTTCATAGTTTCTATGTTGTCTACGTGGTTCCCTACTCATCCTTCTTCTATGTCTTGATTCCTTGGAGTGCCCTCGTCCTCCTTCTCGATTGTCTCGTCAATGTTTTTCACTCTATTTTCCTTTATCCTCATAGTTGGTTTCCCTATGACTACGTCTGAACACTGAAGGAGAGGGTGAATGTGATGATGAAGTTGAAGAAGAAGGAGAACCATCGCCATGACAATTTTTTCTACCTTTTCTTTGATGGTCTCGATCTTGATCTTGATCACGATCAGAACGTCTGCCCTTATCATGTGTTTGTGTTCCCTTGTTGAACACTTCGTATTAGTGGGGATCAGAACTAGGGTTGTGAACCATGGAGTGAAGGTTCTAATACACCACCTCTTGACCATCATTAGGAGGAGGAACATCATTTGGTGGGGAACCTGTTGAAATAGGTTCACCATCCGCAACTTTGCTTAAAATGTGCAGGGCGTTATGGGGCCATTTACTATTCAAGGATGTGTGGTAACTCTCCTATTGCAAGTCTCGTTGACGTTGCGCTTCTGTGGGATGATAGTCCCTTGTGTCATGATCACATGCAACATATTCTGCATATAAAAGTAGCATGCCTATTCGTGTGAGATCATGAAGGAGCATGTTGGGGATTGATCGGTCTGGAGGCAACACTATGTTACCCTCCAAGTCTCTCCAACACAGTTGTTCATCTTGGTGGAGAATAAAGGTGAAATCAGGTACATACTCACCATGATGAGTATATCCTACCCTAAACTATTGAGGAACTAGTGGATCTTGGTTACATGTATGATGTTGTCAACCATCTGTTGTGTTAGTGCTAGGCAGTGAAGTGCTCTTATGTGAACAAGAAGACATTTTTGTCTTGCTCGGTGTGCAATGTATCATTGTCTTATCTTCCTTTGATTAACCCTAAGGGTTCATTCTAACATTTCAATAATATGGATGATTTCCTATGTTCTACGTAGCACACAAACAACTAAGTCCCTGGCAACGACACCAATGATGAGTGGTGAGGTACCCCTACACTCAACCATACGAATACGAGCATCTCACGCTCAATCTGGTCGAACTCCAAGGACTAAGTGCTTACACACCTTAATGGAACATTTAGAGTTAATCAATCATTGTCTTCCCAAACTTACTTGTATTGTCATGGTTGTATGGTTAAGTAAGCTTGAGGTACATGATTTTTATAACTTTTATCTTTTTGATGTCTTATGCTAATAAGGGAAAGGGAAAGAGAACTAACTGAGTAACTTACATTAACTATTCATTAACTAGGTTCTAATTGTCCTAACACCAGTATCCGTTCCCACTTACTGTACACATCCTGAACCAGTGCAACGCTACTAGGATTACCAAACGCTAATCGTTACTAGGTTACCAAGTGCTACACGCATGCTTGAAGCAGTCGTACTAAGTGCACTTAACTAAGAGGATCAAGGGTTGAGAGAGAAATTAATTAACTAGGAAAGCGTTAAACATTCAATAAGGATTATTTACGAATTAGCTTAGTCCATATGCTGTAAGGTTTATCATAAATTTTTTCTTTATTGCTGATGAGACGTGAATTGCACAGGCCGCGATATCGCATTCGCCGCAATATCGATATCGCGTATGCGATATCGCGTCCTTTCCTACGATATTGCGTAAGCGATATCGCGGTCTGTCGCCAAATCTATAAATAAGAGGTGGCACTCCCCTCATTTCACATCATATATGTAAAGTAGCGATGCTCTGGTGGATTGATCACCCTAGAGATAGAATATTTTTCATGTGCCTGTAGTAGGAGTCCCCCAAGTGAACGGTTCTTTATTCTAGCAGCTTTATACTTGAACACAAGTTGTGTATGGCAATAAAGATGAGCTTTGTGGATAAAACTTGTAGTGCATGGATAGGTTTAATTAATGTTATTTACTGCTTTCCTAGTAACGCAGCATGAGTACGACTTGGTTACGAGCGTTGATGAACGTGTACGGCTAGCCAAGGAATCGGCTACTCATCGCGAGTAGATTCTCTTACCCTTACCTCCTAGAACTTGGGACAAGTACGACTTGATTACGAGCATCTACGGATGTGTACGGCTAGTCAAGGAATCGGCTGCTTGTCACACTTAGGTTAGTTAAGTGCCTCAGNGACTTAGTGTTGTAGTTAGAATTAGTTTTAGTTTCTCAACCCTTCACCATTTAGCATAGGAGATAAATAGTAAAATACCAAAAAAATCATATACCTCGGACTTACTTAACCATACACCATGACAACAACAAGTAAGTCTGGGAAGACAACGAACGATTAACCCTAAGTGTTCCTTGTGGCGTTTAGGCATTTATTCTGCGAAGTTCAACTGGATCGCACATGCTATGCTCGTTTTGTATGGTTGAGTGTAGGGGTACCTCGCCACTCATCATTGGCGCCGTTGCCGGGGACTAAGTGTTTTTACGCCAATTAGAACATTAGGAATCATTCACATCGTTGTGAGCCTTAACGAACCTTTGGGTTAATCAGTTAATTAAGAACACATATAACGGTAAATAGCACACCATTAAAATGGCTTCTTCTCACAAAATTGACTCACCTAAGGATAATACAGAAGACAGTTAGCATCACACACATAACCTAGACCAGTCATGTCCTAAACAATCTAAGGTGACATATACTCATCCCTATGAGTATGTGCCTGATTATACTTTTATTCTCCATCAAGATGAACAACTGCGGTGGAGAGATTTGAAAGGTAACATTGTATTACCCCCAAATCGATCAGTCCCTAACATGCTTTTTCGTGCCTTAGCACAGATGGACATGCAAGAACTGTTTGTGGAATACGTTCTGGATAACTTTGACACAAGGGATTATCATCCCACAAATGCCCAATGTATTCAGGACAAAAGGCAGGAGAGCCAACATTCATTATTGAAGGGCAAGGTCCCCCATGACTTTAGTGAAATAGAAGACGAGGAACCCCTCACAATGGGTTTCTTAGAAAATGATGTTCTTCCTCCTCACAATGGTGAAGAGGTTGGGCATCGGGGCCTTTGATCAACTGTACATGCTATAGGCTCTGATCCCCATGAGAACCAATTGTTTATGGCAGGAACAACCACTCACACTAAGGACGGACACTTAGATCGTTACAATGATCGGGGCCGAAGCAGCCGAAGAGAAGGTGAGAAACATCACCATGGTGATGGATCCCCTTCCTCTTCTCCTTCATCTCATCATTCACACTCTCCTTCCACATATCTGGGCACAACCATTGTGAGCATAACGGAGACGGTAAAAGTAAAAAGGAAGATGAAAGACCTCGATAGGAAGGTCGAGAAGAGTTAGGACAAGGGCAAGGATGTAGGGAGAGTAGGGACCCACCATGAAGACACCACAGACGTCATGATAGGGATGATCATGATGAACCCCTACTGGAAACCCGAAGCATGCTAGACATCACAGAGGCAGTTAGGATCCCCATAAGGCACTTAAAAGATAGTAGGATCAAGCGTTTGGACATAAATAATATCCCACATTTTGAAGGGGGATACAACGCTAATCCTCAACATCATTTACAGGCATTCCATGATGCCTGTGCCTTGAAAAATATAGATAATGGGTGGAAGAAACTCAAGTTGTTCCCAAGGACACTCATCAAAGAAGCAGAGAGCTAGTACCAGTCCTTAGAACCGGAAACCATTAGGAGGTGGAGTACGATGCTCGAACTGTTCAACATCAAATATCAGACGTACTCTAGAGTGTCCAACTTGCGTAAGTAGATCCAGGGCTGGAAACTAGGTGCTTATGAACCCTTGGATGCTGCTATGGCCCATTACTATACACTGCTACATCGTTGCATGGGCCATGGGTACGCTAAACGGGATCAACTTCGCCACATCGTGGATGGGCTAAGGAATGAAACGAGAAGAACTCTTGGAACTTACGCCCAAGGGAGACTTTCCCAACTAAGAGCCCATGAAGTTGAAACTTTGTTGGAACAAGTAGTGCAAGAAGAGGGTGAGCTACATAAGAGAGAAAGTGCAGAAGAATACAACCGCAATCCCTCCCTTCGCAAGAAGGAAGTGAAATTCTGTGATGAGGAGGATGAGTCACCACTCGAAGAGTTAGTGAACATGAAAACCGTGCTGATCCAAAAGTTAACAACTAAGGTATCGGCTAAGGTAGACCAAATGTGGGATTCCTTAGACTCAAGAATAGAAACAGTCTTGAAAATTGTAGAAGAGTCTAAGGTTGAGGAAGGTAGTGACAAAGGCAAAACCAAGCGGAGAAACTTAAGCCCTGCACATAACAAGGGTAAGGGAAAAATTCCTATCTCCGATGAGGCTGTAAATTCTGATTCAGACAATGATAGTGGATGTGAGGTCTGCTACTATGACCATCCTAAGGGATGTTGCCCAATTATCTCACATCTGCAGGAGTCTGGGGTGTATGCATTAAATCCAAGACTTAATCAACGGCAAACACCCCGAAGGTTACCTTACCCACAAGGTAACCCAAGGCAGTTCCACCAACCCTTGACATATTATCCAAGTGGAACGCCTCCACAGCCCATTGTACAACATTAGTAGTGGAAATACCCACAGTCATGGGGGATGCTACCGCCAACACATCAATACCCTTACTGAGATCCTGATCCTTACGATTATTATGTGCAGCAGCCGGTTTCTCCATGTGACTCTATGGTTCACACTACCCCGCAACGTCACTACCAAGCTTGGGAGTACTTCAGAAGGACTCCTTCTCCTCTAGGAGACATCTCACATTTAGTCCATCCTCTAACTCCACCCTCACCTCTTCCTCCTGTAGTTCACATACAACCTGTTCCAACAATGCAAGGGGAATTACCTACCCAACCGCAGCAACATAATGCTGCAAGAGCTGTAAATATTCAGCATGTAAATATCCAACCGGGTACTAGTTTTGACAACAATTGTACAAAGAAGAGACCCTTTTTCAGGACTAGGAGCCCAGAAAAACTCTTGCAACAACAAGAAGATGGGTACATGTATAGGCCTCTAACCACTAACGCTTCAGAGAACCCTTCAATACAAAAGAGCGTAATGCATACGGTTATGTTAACACATACTGTACCTAACTGGATCAAGGTAGGCCACCTTCCCAGGAAACTAACTGACCCTGGGAGTCCCTTTATTTATTTGCAGATCGCTGGAAATGCACCACATCGAGCTCTTCTTAACTTAGGTTTCGGAGTCAACTTAATTTCGCAAAATATGTATCACGCCTGGAACCTGCCACAACTTAAGAAGAGCAACATCCAACAAGAGCTGGCAGACCAGTCCATCACCATTCCCTTAGGATTGGTGGAGGATGTTATTACCACTGTGTGTGGTTGGTCCTACCCAGCTGAATTTCTAGTGATCGAAGTGAACAACAATGAAGGAGACTTCCCCATTATAATGGGGAGGGCATGGCTAAGCACAATAGATGCATGCCTTAGGATCCGCGATCTTTCCTTGGAAATCTCTAAGATAAACATATGTGGAAAGATTGAGAAGAGGATAGTTCCATGCATCACATACAGTGATTCATCGGGTGATGACATGGAGGAAATGTCTCCATGTGACAGGTGTGCCCAAGAAACTCTACAACAAAGATGCCTGTATGTAGCAACCACACAAGAAGTAGTGGATACCCCGTGGTTGATAGCTTCTCGTAGGGGCAAACAAATATGCATGGAACGAACTGAGGAAACTCATGCCAACAACCATGGCATAGACACATTGGAATGTGAGCGTCGCCAACTTCCACCTCTTAGCTTAAGATCATCAATTGGGAGAAGTTGGGCACTTCTTAGAAATTCAAATAGGCGCTCACTATTTCAGATCTCTCCCTTACAACTCAGTCATGGGGGAGATGGCCACCTATGCTAATCACATGGGGCCCTTAGCTCTTTTTCAATTTTTGTTTTACACATTTTTGTTTTACAACATTTTTTGTTTTACACACTTTTATTTTACAACTTTCTTTAACTTTTTCTTTTTTTGTTTTACATCATCGTTATACTTTTTTCATTTTTTTTATGTGTGTGTCATCCACCATGTAAGTTCGTCACCCAATAAGTGTTCGGGCCGATGGGATGAACTGTTTTTCATTAATTTCTAATGTTTGGTTTTTACCTTTAATTACAATGTTGATACTAAGGTATGTCCTTTTGATATGGCAGGCAATGAGATCACTTCAACCATCCATCCACCAAAGTCTATGATCTCCCTTGGCTTGGAGATGTACAGTTCCCTTCTAATAAGAACTTTAATGAACCAGTGACTGGGCATTTCTCAAACCAAGGAAGGACTCAAGGATTGCAAAGGGTGTGACTTCAAGGGAACTTGATGCTTTTGTGTTGGTCATTCACTTGGGTGCTTGGATGTTTTCTTCTTGAGTTTTCTTACCGTTTCGATGTAACCCATTCTTCGGAAGCTGAGACAATAAAAATAAAGAAGACTTTGCATGGTGTTGTCCCCATGCATAAAAACATAAAAAAAACCAAAGTGAGAATTCAAAGCACACCCCTTAGATGGAATAACTTTGGGCTGCAAGCACTGGTTATGGAACCAAAGTGTTCCCTTTGACTACGACCCTTCTCGCATCCCATTCTCTCCTTTGTTTCATCTGAATGGTGGTGGCTCTTCGAAGATGCATCCTCGTTCTCCATGTCGACGGTTTAGCCAAATGCATTGATGCGAAGTCACTGGAAGTGGTTGGTTTGAGCTCGGAGTTGGAATGAGATTTGCCAAGTCTCATTAATCATGAAACACACAAGGGGCTGTACACCACCTTATTCTTGGGATTCCATTCCATTTCTCCTTCTCTCCATCCTTCTCTCCTTGGTTCACCTCATTGTCGGTTGTATCATTAGTGTATATCTTTTGGTTGATGCATTGTTTTCTTTTTGGTAAATTCTTTCGGTTAAGACTTTCGCTCTTGTCCCAAAGGACATTCCCAGAGCCTACGAACTCTTTGAATGTGGGATTGTCAGGGCATTACGAGCATGAGCCTACTTTGGGGAGAACCCACTAACATTCCTATTTGGAGCATTAGTTAACTTCTTTTCCTTAACATTTTGCAATTAATTATTATTTTGTTCATTTCCATCTTGACATCCATTTCATTGATGCCATGGTTGTCCCTTTTTACTTCTCTTTCTTACTCCTTTTCTTTCTCCATTCTACCGCTACCAAAGGTTCGCGATTAGTCATGGGGGTACGAGGCCTGATTTTTTTATTTCTTCTCCTAAGCCCCGAATTTTTTCGTTTCTCTTCCTAACCCCTACACCTTTAGTAGTAATCATCTACATATTCCAAGATCCATATCAGCCATACCACAACCTAGCCAATGGACTTACACCGAAGTAAGATATTATTTACTTAATGATTCAATTACCCTTGCTAATTGATGAGATGCGACATGCATAGCGCCGCGATATCGCATCCCCTGCGATATCGCGTACGCGATATCATGTCTTTCCCTGTGATATCGTGGTCCGATGTCATATCTATAAATCAGAGTTGGCACTCCCTTCATTTCCCAATCCTGGCTAGAAGTAGCGAAGCTCTAGCAGTTTGAACACTCCAGAGTTAGAATTTTTCCCATGTGCCCGCAGAAGGAGTCCTAGAGTGAACAGCTCTTTATTCGAGCAACTTTGTAACCTAAACACAAGTTATGTACGGTAATAAAGATGAACTTGATTGGATAAACCTTGCAGTACATGGTTTTATTTATTATTATTTATTACTTTCCTAGTGCGCATGAGTACGACTTGATTACGAGCATCTACGGATATGTACGGCTAATCAAGGAATCGGCTGCTCGTTGCAACGCATGAGTACGACTTGACTACGAGCATTGTGACTGCTTGGTAACCCAGTAGCGTATTCCAAGATCTATGCTTGGTAATTCCAGTGGTAGTCCAATGTGTACGGCTGGTCAAGGAATCAGCTACTCATCGCTAGGCTAGAACGTGTGATAAGTACGACTTGGTTACGAGCACCCACAGGTGTGTACGACTAGCCAATGAATCGGCTGCTTATCACACTTAGGCTAAATAGGTGCCTTAGTATGACCACTTCAAGCACTTGCATTACATGTGGTGATCCCAGTAACGATTAGCGTTTGGTAGCCACAGTTGCATAGTTCAGGGTGTGTCTAGTAAGTGGGAACGGATGCTGACGCTAGTTAATTTAGACTTAGGTCCTTAGCTAGAGTTAGCTTAGTTTCTCAACCCTTTCCCTCATAGCTTAGGAGATAAACTTGAAAATACCAAAAAAATCATATACCTCAGACTTGCATAACCATACACCGTGACACATACAAGCAAGCCTGGGAAGACAACAAACGATTAACCCCAAGTGTTTCTTGTGGCGTTAAGGCATTTAGTATGCGGAGTTCTACCGGATCGTGCGTGCACGCTCGTATTCGTATGGTTGAGTGTAGGGGTACCTCGCCACTCATCATTGGCACCGTTGCCAGGGACTAAGTGTTTTTTACGCCAATTGAATATAACGGATATCACTCACATCGTTGTGAGCTTTAACGAACCTTAAGGTTAATCAGTTAATTAAGAACATAAATAACGGTAAACAGCACACCATTAGGATGGCTTCTTCTCATGAAATCAACTCACCTAAGGACAACACAGAAGAAAGTCAGCATCACACACATAATCGAGACTAGCCATGTCCTAAACAATCTAAAGTCACATATACTCATCTTGATGAGTATGTGCCGGATTTTACCTTTGTTCTCCATCAAGACAATCAACTGCGGTGGAGAGATATGCAAGGTAACATTGTGTTACCCCCGGATTGATCAGTTCCCAACATGCTTTTCCATGCCTTGGCATAGATTGGCATACAAGAACTATTTACGGAATACGTTCTAGATGATTTTGACACAAGGGATTATCATCCCAAAAATGCCCAACGTATTCGGGATGAAAGGCAGGAGAGCCAACATTCATTGTTGAAGGGCAAGATCCCGCACATCATTAGTGAAATAGGAGACGAGGAACCCCTCATAATGGGTTTCTTAGAAAATGATGTTCCTCCTCCTCACAATAGTGAAGAGGTTAGGCATTAGGGCCTAAGATCAACGATACATATTCCAGGCTCTGATCCCCGTCAGCACCAACTGTTCACGATAGGAACAAGCACTCACACTAAGGATAGACATTTGGATCGTTATAATGATCAGGGCCAAAGCAGCTGAAGAGAAGGTAAGAAACATTGCCATGGCGATGGATCTCCTTCTTCTTCTCCTTCATCTCATCATTCACACTCTCCTTCCACATCTGGGCGCAGCCACCATGAGCATAACGGAGAGGATAAAAGTAAAAGGGAAGATGAAATGCCTCGACAGGAAGGTCGAGAGGAGTTAGGACAAGGGCAAGGACGTAGGGAGAGTAGGGAACCACCACATAGACATCACAGACGTCATGAAAGAGATGATCATGATGAACCCCTACTCACAACCCAGAGCATGCTTGATATTAGAGAGGTAGTTAGGATCCCCACAAGGCACTTAAAGGATAGCAGGATCAAGTGTTTGGACATAAATAATATCCCACGTTTTGAAGGGGGATACAACTCTAATCCTCAACATCATTTACAGGCATTCCACGATGCCTGTGCCTTGCAGAACATAGACAATGAGTGGCAAAAACTCAAGTTGTTCCCAAGAACACTCACTAAAGAAGCAGA
>MNCI01008200.1:0-32249 GCA_015680685.1 Gnetum montanum | reverse complement strand
TTTCCATCTTGACATCCACTTCACTGATGCCATAGTTGTCCCTTTTTAGCTATATTTCTTACTCCTTTTCTTTTTCCATTCTAATGCTACCGGAGGTTTGCGGTTAGTCATNTTTCTCAGTTTTACGTCAATTTGGCCCACTCCTCGTTCACGCCCGCTTGCATTTTCGCTCCGTCTCCGTTTGTATACGCCCACTGTTCACGCCGTCTGCCTGTTTACGCCCTACATCCATTCACTGTTTACGCTGTCACGCCTGTGNTATTATTTACTTGATGATTCAATTACCCTTGCTAATATATGATTGTGTTGTGTGTGCAGATGGCAATCATATAACAACGGAATGGATCTGGAGCAAACACTTGGAATGGAGCAGCGCTAACACAGCTATGCAAGGAGCTGGATCGATAATGCGCTTATGGATGGACAACAAAAGGCNTGCCTTCGCCCACTCCAGCTCGCCCTCAAGCGGAGGCAGGGTCAACTGTGCTCGCCCGCATCTCTTTCGGTGTCCGTCATGTTCCAGCCTTGCACCGATGATTTCAGTCGGCACAATTGTAAGGAACTCGAGGATGAGTTTTCATTCAGTCATGGGGGTATGATGAGACGCGACATGCATAGCGCCACGATATCGCATCCCTTGCGATATCGCGTACGCGATATTGCATCTTTCCCTACGATATCGCGTACGCGATATCATGGTCTGCCACCATATCTATAAATAAGAGGTGGCACTCCCTTCATTTCCCAATCTTGGCTAGAAGTAGCGAAGCTCTGGTAGTTTGAACACTCCAGAGTTAGAATTTTTCCCATGTACCCACAGTAGGAGGCCTAGAGTGAACGGCTCTTTATTCGAGCAACTTTGTAACCTGAACACAAGTTGTGTATGGAAATAAAGATGAACTTTATTGGATAAACCTTGCAGTACATGGTTTTTNAGCATCTACGGATGTGTACGGCTAATCAAGGAATCAGCTGCTCGTCGCAACGCATGAGTACGACTTGACTACGAGCATTGTGACTGCTTGGTAACCCAGTAGAGTATTTCAAGATCTGTGCTTGGTAATCCCAGTGGTAGTCCAATGTATACGGTTGGTCAAGGAATCAGCTACTCATCGCTAGGCTAGAACATGTGATAAGTACGACTTGGTTACGAGCACCCACGGATGTGTATAGCTAGCCAATGAATCAGCTGCTTATCACACTTAGGCTAAATAGGTGCCTCAGTACGACCACTTCAAGCACTTGCGTTACGTGTGGTGATCCTAGTAACGATTAGCGTTTGGTAGCCACAGTTGCATAGTTTAGGGTGTCTGGTAAGTGGGAACGGATGCTGACGCTAGTTAATTTAGACTTAGGTACTTAGTTAGAGTTAGCTTAGTTTCTCAACCCTTTCCCTCATAGCTTAGGAGATAAACTTGAAAATACCAAAAGAATCATATACCTCAGACTTGCTTAACCATACACCGTGACACATACAAGCAAGCCTGGGAAGACAACGAATGATTAACCCCAAGTGTTTCTTGTGGCGTTAAGGCATTTAGTCTGCGGAGTTCGACCGGATCATGCGTGCACGCTCGTATTCGTATGGTTGAGTGTAGGGGTACCTCACCACTCGTCACTAATATATGATTGTGTTGTGTGTGTAGATGGCAATCATACAACAACGAACCGGATCTGGAGCAAACACTTGGAATGGAGCAGTGCTGAAGCAGCTATAAGGAGCAAGATTGATGATGCACTTACGGATGGACGACGGAAGGCGTAATCTAGGTGTTGGCAGCAGTAAGACTCTTCTCTCTTCTTCTCTTCTATTCTCTCACCTCTTTTCTCTCAGCTACCAAATGTGGCCTAATGTCATTGTAATAAGGTATTCACCCTTGTTGTTGTGAACACCAGTCTTGTCAAGTCTTGTAATAATGAACCGTTCACATGTCATTCCATTAGTTCCATTTCCCTCAATAATCCCATACCTACCTGATATTATTGTAAAGAACTTGAGGACTAGTTTTCATTCAGTCATGAGTGTATGATGAGAACTCGAGTACGCGATATCATGGTCCGCCGCTAAATCTATAAATAAGAGGCAGCACTCCCCTCATTTCACATCATAGGCGTAAAGTAGCAAAGCTCTAGCGGATTGATCACCCCAGAGATAGAATATTTTCCATGTGCCCGCAGTAGGAGTCCCCCAAGTAAACGGTTCTTTATTCGAGCAGCTTTGTACCTGAAAGCAAGTTGTGTACGGTAATATAGATGAGCTTTGTGGATAAACCTTGCAGTGCATGGATAGGTTTAATTAATGTTATTTACTGCTTTCCTAGTAACGCGGCATGAGTACAACTTGGTTACGAGCGTTGACGAATGTGTACGGCTAGCCAAGGAATCAGCTGCTTATCACACTTAGGCTAAATAGGTGCCTCAGTACGACCACTTCAAGCACTTGTGTTACGTGTGGTGATCCTAGTAACGATTAGCGTTTGGTAGCCACAGTTGAACAGTTCAGGGTGTGTACGGCAAGTGGGAACGGATGCTAATGCTAGGACTTAGTGTTGTAGTTAAAAATTAGTTTTAGTTTCTCAACCCTTCACCATTTAGCATAGGAGATAAATAGTAAAATACCAAAAAAATCAGATACCTTAGACTTACTTAACCATACACCATGACCACAACAAGTAAGTCTGGGAAGACAATGAACGATTAACCCCAAGTGTTCCTTGTGGCGTTTAGGCATTTAGTTTGTGGAGTTCGACTAGATCACGCGTGCTATGCTCGTTTCATATGGTTGAGTGTAGGGGTACCTCACCACTCATCAATTGCCATACACAAATGTGTGCTCAGGTACAATTTTCTCTAATAAAGATCCGTTCACTCTATGACTCCTACTGCAGGCACATAGAAATTGTTCCAACTCTGGAATGGTAAAATTGTAAGAGTTTGGCTAAGGGTCTAAATCTAACTCCCCTAGGACAAAGGATGCCACCTCTTATTTATAGAAGATGAGGCAGGATGCAATAGCGTGTATGCGATATCACGTGGCGGATGCGATATCATGGCTCATCAGTTACCAAATGATTCAACTTTTATGTTTGAAATGATTTATACTTATTCTGCCAAATAACTAACATTAGAAACATAAATGATATTGAAAATGTAAAATTAAGATGAAAAGTAAATTTACTATGTAAAAGGTTGCAATGGTTATGAATAATCTTGATCTTTATTATCAATCATGAAGCAAGTCTAAGTACAACTACACTAAGGGTACTCACAACTAACTATAACTTCAAAAAAATAAATTACAAAAATCCAACTAAGGTGTTAATGAAAAAATTGTGTTGGTATAGCATGCAGCTGGTATTTATAGGCATTTATTGTAGTTGTGACATCACATTCATGATATATTATCCCAACCTACAATATAGAAAATGAGATATTATAGATGTAAGATACCAATCAACTTATGTAATTTTCATCAATCTTAAGACAAGAGGTATACCATCTTTAAGCTTTTCAACATAGGGCATATGATGTTTCATTGGGTTGTAATACTCATCCTTAATACAAAGCCAACCATAAAGAACCAAAATCATTTGCTGCTGATAATTAAATTACTGTTATGTAGATAAGTTCTAAAACAAAGCCAAAACTGGAGATACTTCTTCATACATATGCAAAACAACTTCTAACTCTCTTTTTGAATGCTAAAGATGGAGTTAAACTTCACCCAACTTTTATCTTTTGAGAATGCTCTGTTAATTTACACCTTACTTAAGAAAATTAATAGATTAACAACAAGTAACAAAAGTAAAAATTTGATCATGGAATTGGAAAAAAATGCACCAATAACAAAAGAATTATCCTAGGGAAAGCATGCAAAAAGTCCTAGCAAGCCTTAATTCCAACCAAGCATTACAAGAGAAGAGAGAACATATTCAATGGCAAAGGCCTTGAAAAATGAAGACTTGCTCCCTCTCTCACTTGGTCACTTGATGCAACCTTGGTTTTCCCCACAACATTAGGAGATTCATTTTTTCGCAAGTTTAACAATGAGGTGTTTGCCTAGCGATACAAGTCTTGACGTGGTAACCCCACAAAGGTAAAGAATCATTTTTGGCAAGTTTAATAGCAAGGTGTTGGCCTAATGGTATAGGCCTTAGCCTAGAAACCCCAAGTCACAAGTTATATTCTACTAAGTAGCACTAAGTTATAAACTCCCTAAATCTTGGGATGTACCTATTAAAATTATTTTTGGTTTCAACACCCTTATTTTTGACAAGTTTAGCAAGTCACAACCATTACATGCCCCAAGAAAAGTTATTTGCTTAAAATAAGCAACATAGTTGTTACATACTCTAGGCGTTAATTCTCATTATGTTAAATACCCAATGTTATTATTCACCCCACACTAATGTGGGTATGACCCCCTAACTTCCCGAGAAGGGATGCTCTCCGACACCTCACGATTTCTATGGAAAAGGCACCCCTTCTTCCCCTACCTCCCAAAGTTCGATGGAGAGAGTGCTGTTTTACGACTCCAAGATGCTCGACGGGTGATTTTATTTCATCTGCAATTTATACGACGCATCGTTAATACCATAGGGTATTTCGAAAATCTCTATTTGTTTATCATGCTGATGTAACAAGATCAAAATGCAGGGCATTCTCACGTGAACCCAAACATATTTTTGCGATAACTATGCGAAGCAAATTGATGTCTCTCCCCTTCACAAATTAAAATAAAATGTATGTTTCGATACCCATGTTCGGACGAATGCATTAAAACCTCACAAAAAAGAAACCACTAGGTCACATTCCCGAGACGTGTACGTTTTAATAATTTCGCTCAATGATAGCTCAAGACAAAATAAAAGGCTTCCTACAAAATATCATTTATAAAGCTTTGATCTTAAAAGGAAGACTCGGCAAGTTTCATAATACTGGATTCCGATATCAAATACGCATAAGCCTACTCATGTCACTTAGAGAAACAAATACTTAAATTGGACATATTATAAGAAACACGGTTTAATCCCATTCTCTTGTACCGTGAAAAGAGAAATGATAATTGCGTTTATTAAATTAGAAAAAATGAAGCAATTAAATTCTCCTCTCTGCACCAAGCTCAGGCGTCTTATTACTCCCCTTCTTGGTAAAAGCTCATGATCTCACACACATCTTGGAACGTTTCACATTGGCTATACTGCTAGGACAGAAATCCATGTAAACGTATGAAGAGACTAATGCAACCATAGAAATAGTCTGCTGCTTGAAATATTCTGCTGCAAATCACTGCTTCCTGAGTAATTATAAAAGGGAAGCAAAAACAGACGTGAATGGTTGATATACACAACGATGGCGTCACTTCACTCTACACTAAAAAGCTTCTGTACACAACATCTTGTCCAGTTGCAACCATAACGTAAACTTCTATATTACTTTTCAGGATGACAGAAATTAAACATCCGCATTTGCATTAGCCAATCCCAAGTCAAAGGCTGCCTCATGAGCTGTGAACATCTCCAAAAAACACTGCAGATGTTACCTGAACATAAAAAGCATTACAAGTGTTACTCTATGGTTAACATTAATCCTGATTAACAAACAGGTACCATAGCTAACAATTTACTTTAATTTAAACATGAAAAAGCATTGAGTTATAAATTTTTTTAAAAGAAATCTATAAAAGGAATTCTGAAACTAGTCTGATGGATCCAAGAGGTCTCAGTGGACGCAGGTAAAAAATTTCAGCTAAGTTTCATATCAATATTAATAAAAGAAAATTATAAATTCAGATAACAACATCTAAATTAAAGGGTAGCTAAAACAAAACAAAGAAAATGTTATATGTAATTAGCAAGTGACACATTGTGGATAAACCTTGACTAAATCTTAAAGGGTTTTGATAAAAGGCCATGTGGACATTATAGTCAAATCACCCTTCAATCCTAACAGCTCACCCCAATTCGATAGGATGAATAACAAAATAAAAATGAGATATTGAAAAGCTCCCAAAATCTGTTATTTACAGCAGTTCTATTTCAAATATATGAAAATTAAAAAATAAATGCATCATAATGATCCATTAAGAATATCCTGAAAAACAAAAAATCATTACATTTGGCATTTTCTAAAAATAGAGCATGCTACCAGCTAACCACTCTCTAACTGCCTATCCTTATCCAGATAACTAAATCATAATTCCCCATTTGAGAGATGAGGGATTGTGACTTCCCATTTGATGAAAGTTGGAGCAAGGTTTTGGAGTCAGGCACATGGAAAATACTTAAAAATAAAGCATATTACAAAATAGCTATGAAAAAAAATCTCATAACTGTAAAAGAATGAGGTATTATCTTAATGGTAGAGCCTTGGCATAAAAACTCCAGGTCACACATTTAATTCACACATTTAATTCCAGTAGGCAGTACTGCGTAATCAGATTAAATAATGTTCCAAAGAAGGAATTCTGAAACTGCTCACAAGTGAACTAAATACAAATAAACTATGTAATCTCACTTCGGTATACAAATAAACTATGTAATCTCACTTCGGTATAGCATCAGATGGGTGTACCTGGTTGGTAAGGCTTTTTACTTGCATTCTACCTGGTTGGTAAGGCTTTTTACTTGCATTCTACACGTCAGGTTAAATCCCAATGGACTAGAGTGAGATATACAGGTATTTTGCAAAAGATAATGGCTCCTATACAATAATACTTTTGATCTTCACATAGATATAATAAACAGTTCAGTTTCAGAAGTATCAATTTATAGTACATCGCATTTCAGCTACTAGGCTATGCTATGAATTGATAAAGTTGGATCTAATATTCAACATATTCTATATTTATGTATTATGCAACCGCTGCATATTCTAATAACCACCAACCAGTCAGTGAACCCCTCTTCAGTTTCAGCATTCTTTTGCACTAGTTTAATACATCATGCAAAGTTATATCAGCAATGAATAAACATTATATTCACAAACATCAGATAAACAAGTTACCATATGTTTGTAAATATCAATAGTCAATTAGTCCAAGGGAATCTAATAATCAGCTACATACTCAAAGACTAAAAGGCATTTTTATATTATGAGATGTAATAATAATAGTGAAATAATATTAGTAGAATAATATTTTTAACAAATAAAAAAGAATTAAATTAATAAGAGTTAAAATACAGTGAAATTATTCTTGGGATCTCAACAATCATATAATAATAACTATACCAAGGTGCCAATCTAATCCTACTTTATCATTATGTTAGGCTTCCCTCATGTCCTATTTTATATATCATGTTCTCCAAGAAATAATAATAATAGAGATGACCTAAAATGTCTTACTGTTTGACACAATCTTTCTAAACATAACTTCTATGAGCATTAACTACTTCTATGAGCATTAACTATGAGTAAGTTTACAACTGGTAATGTTTTCTGCCTTGCAAAAGCCTAATACATGATGACTCTAGTTGACCTATTGTATTTTGTCCATAGATTTTGGCCAGCCCAATATCTCTGGGATTTGTTCAATATAGCAAAGGATAGCTTTTAGTTGATATTCTATAGGTCTTGGGGCCAAGCTCCACATGCAACACATTTGGTGATTAAAAATTTGTCGTGGTACTAGGTCAAAACACTAATTAAATATTTTAGCCATGTTAACAAGATCCAAAGAATTCTTACATTTTCAGATTTTTGAGTTCCTAACATTAGTCATATCTTTTATTACAAATTTCTGATAAGACATTAAAATGCACATACAATTCAGGCCTAAATGCATATGACCATTTGTATAGTGTACAAGAATCAAATAGCAATTAAAAATACATATAATCAAAATCCTATAAATTCATTATTGATCATCTAGTTCTTTTTTTATAAGTCAACAACTCACATGCCTTTGCCAAATGAGAAAATCCTCAGTGTGTAGCACATCTAAAACATATCCAACAACTATACAGGTGCATTAGTTATCATAATATTCCCATTGGTTTGCAATTCAACTTTAATTTATATGAATTTTTATTATCTGATGAAACATTTGAATATTTGGTATTCAAATGTATTTCCCTAAATTAAATGATTATCCCATTATCTTAGGGGAATTAAAAGACTGAATATTGATGCTAACAATTTGAGGAACACTCACAGAATATAAGAACATCCATGCTTTGTTGTGAATTGAGGATGTAATAACTTTTGCCAAGAATAGTTTCCACAAAACATCACCTAAAATATGATAACACTGGCATCATATATATGGACACAGGTAAACACTATAAGAAATTTTCAACTGTGTGACTTGGTTATAACTTCTAGTTGATATTTTAACTTTTTAGTTTGCAAAATACTTCACTACTTTGCATTTTAATGTTCAACATAGGACTAGTCAACCATGATCTTTTCATGATCACTCAAGGTAAACCATCTATGTTGCCCTTCAATCTCTATATTCATTGATGTAATAGGTGAAATTGAAAGATGCTAGTATTTACTAGTCTTGCTGGATTTCTTCTCACACACCAAATTTTCCCAAAATCATGCAAGTTCAAATCCTTTTTTGGCTCTTGCCAATTCAAATAAAAGAATCTCTACATGCAAAATAAATTAGATTAACTAGAAAATAGTTGGGAACAAACTCAAAACAAATAAATAATTGCATCAATCTTCATTAATCTATCAGTTCCTATACAAAGACACAACAAATTGGAATGACATATCTATTCTACAAAACCACCAGAGATATATGGACAATAGTTCAAGAAATCTACTCAGATGTGGAAAATACATCATAGTGTTTTGAAATATGCTTGAAGCTTCATGAGATGTGAGAAATAGACAAATCAATCACTAATTATTTTAATTCTTTGAATGAATTATGGCAGGAGATGGATTTATTTTATGAAATGTAATGGGAGAGTCCTAAAGATGGAGTCAAGTTTGCTCGGATCTTTGATTATTTTACAAGGGCTGAATAAAGAGTTGGACAAGGCATGAGGCAGAGTGTTGAGCACAAAGCTTTTTCCCAACATCCATGGGTCTTTTGGAAAATTAATAAGAGAGGAAAGTAGGAAGAAGGTTATGCTTCCCACCCAAACAGATGCTCCTTCGATAGGATCAACCCTCGTCACACACTAAAGCAAGCAACATCAAAGGAGTCAAAGATCTAGGAAGGAGAAACTGTGGTGTAATAACTACCACAAGACAAATCATACATAGGATACCTACCTCAAAATTCATGGATACCCACCAAATTACAAGCCACGGAATCATCGAGAGCCAAACAAAGCCCTTGTTGTCAATACTACTACAAAAAATGATAAGTTTGGTAATCTCAATCTCACTACTAAACAAATGAAAGCCAATATTGAGAAATCCTAACATGCTCAAGGAGGCCAACACATCATCAAAGACTCCCATAGCCTCAGTCGCACATAGAGGTAATCTAACTACTTCATGTTTTACACATTTTCCATGTAAACAATAAGTCAATTGCTGACACAGGTGCTTCAAATCACATGCCTGAAAACAATAGTTTATTCTTGGAATTAAAGGATTATCATGACAACCTTAAGATCATTGTGGCTGATGGTACTATGTTAAGAGTAGTAGGTTGTGGATCAATTGATATTTCTGGCATGAATTTAAGATCTATTTACTATGTTCTAGACTTAAAGTATAACCTCGTCTCTATTAGCAAATTGTCAAATGATCAAAATTGTGTAATAACATTTTTCCCTTCTCTTTGTGTGTTCCAGGACTAGTCTTTAGGGAGGATGATTGGTAGTGCTAAGAAGAAATATGGTCTTTACATTCTCAATGATGCTAGTTCTTCTTCCAAAATTCAATCTCTTGAAAATATCTCCCTTTCAACCTTGTCTAGTTTAGAAATAATACTTTGGCATAGACACCTTGGTCACCCTAGTTTTTCTTATCTCAAATATTTGTATCCAATTTTTTTTATCAATAAAAATCCTTCATATTTCTAGTGTGAACATTGTATTGTTCCAAAACAAACCAGAAAAAAATTATCCTTCTCATACATATCAAGTGTCAAAGCCATTTCATCTTATACATAGTGACATATGGGGTCCTTCTAGTCAATCTACTCACACGGGCTCTAAATGGTTTATCATGTTTATTAATGATCATACAAGGGTGTGTTGGTTTATCTCATGAGAAAAACATTAGAAACTGAAGCCATTGTTAATAGTTTCACAAACATATCTAAAATTTCTTCCAAACAAATATGCAAATTTTGAGAACTGACAATGGTAGAGAGTATTTCACAAATGACCTGACACAATACATAAATGATAATGAAGTGTTTTATTAAATTTCTTGTACATACACTTCTCAATAGAAAAGAGTGATAGAGAGGTAGAATAGACATTTACTAGAGGTAGCCTAAGCTCTTATGTTCACTAGTCATGTTCCAAACTCTTTTTGAGAAGTAGCAATCCTAACTGTAGCCTATCTTATAAATAGAATGCCATCCAAAACTCTAAATCTTCAAACTCCTCTTAATTANAATGCCATCCAAAACTCTAAATCTTCAAACTCCTCTTAATTATCTATTTGATACCTATCCTCATGTTTGTATTCTTAACTCTCTTTCTCCTACAGTGTTTGGTTGCATTGCATATGTCTATAATCATCACCGAAAAAAGAGTAAAATTGACCCCAAATCCTTTAAGTGTGTCTATACTAGTGATTCTCCATCTCAAAATGGATATAGATGCTTTCACCCGTGTCCCCTCCACCCACCGCACCCCCCACTTCCCCACCCCTTCCAAAAAATCCTTTATCTCTTATGATGTAACTTTTTTGGAAGATCAAATATTTATCCTAATAGTTCTCTTTAGGGGAAGACAATGATTAAAGATGACCATTGGAATCCCTCTATCTCACTTCCTATATCTATTCCATCTGAGTCTCATTCTTCATTTGAGTCTCCACCTCCAACCAAACTAGACAATTCTCATACCGAACAAATCCATTCAAATCAATGTTATCATGAATTGAATCAAGGGGGAGAGTCAAGCGTCTCCAAACTAATTATGGTTTATTCAAGGAGACCAGAGACTTCCCATGTTGTGCAACTATCTAAACTAAGGGAGGATCTTGAAACCATGGAAGAAGGTATGGTGTTATTTGATGATTTGGATCTTCCTATTGCTCTCAGGAAAGGTGTTCAAACTTGTACCAAACATCCCATCTCTCAAAAACTAACCTACTCAAATATGTCTCATCATTACAAGGCATTTGTTACTAGCCTCAATAGTGTGAAGATTCCAAAAGACATTTAGAGAAACCTTTACAATCTGAAATGGAGAGCAACTATTGAAGAAGAGATAAGAGCACTTCAAGAGAATGGAATGTGGGAGGTAGTTGATCTTCCTAGTGGGAAGAAAGTTGTTGGTTGCAAGTGGATATTGATAGTCAAGTTCAAGCCTAATGAGGAGAGAGAGGTATAAATCTTGGTTGGTTGCTCAAGGATACACCTAGACTTATGGTATTGACTACAAAGAAAATTTGTCCCCTATTGCCAAGATGAACTCAATCAAGGTATTGTTATCACTTGTTATAAATCTTGAATGGGATCTTTACCAAATGGATGTAAAGAATGCTTTTTTGAATGGAAATTTCAAGGAGGAAATGTTTTTTTGGAAAAATTAAGACAAATACATTAGTATTAATTGTTGTATTTCATTTTATGTTTTTAAAAGTATGTTGCATTTTAAATAATGAAAAAAAATAAAGGGATCGGTTTGTAAAGTGATGTTTATGTGGGGATGTGTTTTATCTCACATGTGTTAGGATTGGAATTTGGTCCTAATGTTTCCTTCTAAATAGAAGGCTTGTGGTAGCCTTTAAGTGTGTGTTTTTTGATGCAGAAGAATTGTATTGAGGTTTTACCTTGGAGATAAGAGTCTGAGACCTGAGATCCATTGGAGTAATAGATTGGATGCTTGGGAAAGCTATAAGGATGAATTGTGTCCTTAGTATTTGAGCAGAATAGAAGGTAGAGCAACATTGTTGTGGAGGTAGGATAAAAAGGGCCTAAACCATTTAAATCTCTATGTTCTTGCACTATTTTCTTTCATTGTTTTCATTTTTCTTTTACAACAAACATTTGCCAAAGTTTAAAACATTTTTTTGAGTGATTTACAATGTCTATTTAATCTTCTATAGTGCGATATTTTTTGCCTTTAACATTTTATTTAGATCTACAATGTTCTAATAATTTCTCTAGAGCTTCTCTAGTGTATTTTTAGATTTGATCTGCTTATTGTTCTATTGAAACTATCACTTTTGATTATAACAATTGGTATCAAAGCTAGATCTAAAGAGATGGAGAGGCTGCAAACAATGGAAGATTGGTAGAAAATAATTGGAACGTTTGGAGCATTTTGATAAAGGCCATTTTAGCACAAAAGGAGTGCCAGGAGGCCTTAAAACCCTCTCAACCAACAGGAATGTTGAACGCTAATTGGAGAAAAATTAGGACTAAGGCATTATCCTTCATTCATCTAACCCTAAGCAATGTGATCTTGGCATCAATTAAACCTGATATGAACCTACATGATCTGTGGAAAATGTTGAACAATAGGTTTGATAGAGTATCAAGTTTGAATACCTTTCATATTTATTCGAAAGTTTTTAGATCCAAGAAGAGATATAATGTGTCTTTTCAAGATCATTTGGATGACTTGATGGGAAATTTGAATAAGCTAGAAGAATATAAAATTGTTATTCTAGATTTAGTTAAATCCTATACTCTATTAAACTTCTTACCTAATTTCTAGTCTGCAATTGTGAGATCTACTAGTACTTCTATGTGTTTAATCTATGACATTTAAATAAGTCATGTCTATTCTTTAGGATTCAGAAGGAAGAGTATATGACTCTTCTGGATCTAGAAATGTTCATGTAGCAAAGAAAAGAGGGAGAAGTAGGAGAGGTTTTCCAAGTAGGGGGAGAATTAAGAACAGAGGTGTATCACATGGAAAAACTAAAACTCAAGAGTATTGGTTCTGTAAGAAGAAAGGTCATTTGAAAAAGGACTACTTTGCATGGAAAGCACATAAAGATAAAGGAAAGGAGAAGAAGTCATAAGAAGGAACATCAAAGGTAATTGTAGCTAACAAAAATGTTAGTTTCTTGGTTTAAGAACTATGTACAATGGTGGTGGATAGATGTAGCAATGACATTTGGTTGATTGACTCAGGTGCCTCCTTTCATATTTGTCCAAATAAGTCTTATTTTACATCTTATCATGAAGTTAAATCTAGTCTTGTATATGCTACTAATGAAAAAACTTTAAAAGTTCTTGGAATTGGAAGTATAGGTCTACAACAAGTAGGCATGCCAAAGATGACAATACATAATGTTAGACATGCTTCTGAAGCCACAAAGAAGCTGATTTCAGTTGCACAACTAGATGATTCAAGTCAAAATTTTAGTAGTGGAGGTGGACATTAGAGGATTTCCAAGGGAATCATGACCATTGTCAATAGAAAATGGGTCAATCCTTTGGTAATTTTTTCAAACAAGGAAGGTAAGTGGAGAGTGTGTATTGACTTTTGATTGTTGAACTTTGCAACATTCGAGGATCATTTTCCCTTTTCATTTGTTAGTGATATCCTAGACACTATCACAAGACATGAGTACTATAGTTTTATTGATAATTATAGTGGATATAACTAGATCTGCATTATGCCTAAGAACCAATAAAACACAACATTCAGTAGTCCATGGGAAATGTTTGCTTACAAGAAAATGCCTTTTGGTCTTTTTAATGCACCTGCCACCTTTCAAAGACTAGCAGTCAGTCCTAGGGTGATTAGATGACTTGTTATTCTATAGGAATTTGACATAACTATGATCAACAAGAAGGATAGAGAGAATGTAGCAAATAATCATTTTTTGAGACTAAAATGGAACTCACAAGACCAAGTATAACCATTGTCAAATCAATTCTCTAATAACAATATGTTTACTAAGATAGTAATGCCTATGGACTAGACAAAAATTCCATGGATAGCTGATTACATGACTTATTTAACCACACAAGAGATTCCTAATGAGTGAAGCAAGAAACAAAAAGAATAATTCCTTCATAAGGGTAAGAGATATATAAAAATAAATGGAAACCTTTACAAGATTTTTTCTAATGGGTTAGTCTTATGATGTATACCAAAATGTAGCTAACAATAGATCCTACAAGATGCACATGAAGGATCATGTGGTGGTCATTATGTCGGACATATGACAACACTAAAACTAATGATGGTAGGCTACTTATGGCCTACCTTGTTTCAAGATGTCCATAACGTCACATAATCTTGTGAAAGATGCCAAAAACATGGAGGAATAATAGTCATAAATGAAGGGCCACAACAATGGATATAACCATTAGAACTATTTGATATTTGGGGAATTGACTTTATGTGATCTAACATACCAATGTTGAATGGGAAGGCCTACATAATAGTGACTATGGATTATTGCACAAAGTGGATAGAGGTAGTAGTAGTTAAAGATTTTATAGCCAAAATAGCTATCAAGTTCTTTCAACAACATGTGGCGAATTGATTTGGAGTACCAAAAATGCTTATTTTAGATAATGGAACTCATTTTACAAATGCTACTTTTAACTAGCTCATGCAGCAGCTTGGGGTGAACCATAAACTAACTACACCATATCATGCCCAAGCCAATGGTCATGCAAAAGTAACTAATTTCCAAATTACTGGAATATTAACTAGGATGGTTAGTATATTTAGAAAGGATTGGAGCACAAAGCTAAATAATCCTCTATGGGATTATAGAATGATGTTCAAGCTACCCATTGGATATTTACCTTATGAGCTAGTTTATGGTAAATTACGTATGCTACTAATCTAGATAGAGCTTCAAACTCTAGCGACTACTAGCAAACATGACTTGAACCTAAGCTTATCCTAGAAAGAGCACCTAATGAATCTTAAAATGTTAGAATAAAATAAGCTAAGAGCACATATGATTAGTGAGATCCGCAAGAACTACTCTAAGCATAGCCATGATGCACAAATATGAAAAGTGTTGATACAGCTAGGTGATAAGGTCCTCTATTACAATCCCAATAATGTCCAGTAAAAGGCTATATTTCAAATGCTTTGGGAGGGACCATACATCATCTAGGTAGCTTACCCATCTAGTGTCAAGTACATTTACTATTCATCTATCCCAAACAAGCTTATTTTGGTAAACATCCAATAGGTCAAACCTTACCATGAATATCCGAACTCTACCTAGGGTTTTACCCAACTTGTCTGAATATCCTATACCCATTCATTTTTTGGTTGACTAATCACAATCACAATCAGTGAGGTGTCCATCATGATATGTGGGTACTAATTGATGTTTGTACTTTCTTATTAATGTTTCTACTTTCCTTATATAGTTTCCTAATTTTTTAATAATTTTCAATTTCTTGATAATTTCTAGATTATTTGATTAATTTTTCATTCTTTTCATCTTTTCAATTCTTGATATATTTTATAATTTTTCATAATTTTTCATCATTTCACTTGTACATATTTTTGTCAATTTCAATAAAAAACACCAAATAAAGCAAGATGCAGTCCCAATAAGATGAAGATTTCTTTATATTATCAAATCATAAGGGACTCAATACCTATATAGTGAGACCACAAACATCCATCCACCCATTTCAACAATACGAGGTTCTAATCATGGCCATAATGAGATTCTTTCATAATAAACCTAAGAATATACTTATGATCATTATGCTTGTATAGAAGAGTGAAGAACCAAGTGGGAATGCAAAGGGTTTGGCATCAAGGGGATTTTTTGATTCTCTTGGATTACTGCTATGAGTTCTATCTTGTTTCTAAGGATGTAATATATCCTTGAGATCTAACTAAAAATGGGAGTAAGGGTACAATAAATTTTGCCTTACCATGTCACTAGAAAGACATGTTACCGATGCCTGAATGTAGTCCTATAGTAAGGTCAACATAATCAAATATAAAATCCATGCATAGAATAAATTTCTAGAGGTCCCACTAGAAAAATATGTTACCCATACTTGAAGGTAGGTAGCTTCTTAGGAATCTCAAAAAAATAAAGAGTGCAATGCATAAACTCCTCCCTTGGATAATACTCCAAGTGATAATACTCCTTGCAACAATGGTAGTCTTATGGTTGCAAATCTTAGGGATGAAACAATGTGATGCCATTGGAAGGTGGTCTGGAACTTGATTTGAAACTTTTAAAGAAGGGCTAATGATTACCTTAACCATAGATTACACACAAGAATTCATGATGCCTATGGTAAGATAGCTCATGTTCTAGTTTTATCAATTCCTTTTATAGTCCATCTCATCTTACTATATATTTAATCACAACTTGTGATTTTATATAATATAGTGTTATTTTCCCAATCTAGAAATACTAACATGTGTGTTTTTCTAGACAGGTATGTCTTACATCCAATTTCTTAAGTGCCTACGAATACTTTTAGGTGTGGTTATACAAGGGCACTAAGGGCTAGAGCTTGCTTTAGGGAGGACCCACTTCTATAACTCTTGTATTTCATACTTGACAACTAATTCCACATCATCTTGTGTCTTCTAGAATAATCAAGACTCAATAAATACTTCCCATATCATCTAATAATCTCTCCATACATAAGAAATTCATAAACCATCTGTTATCCATCCAATAAACTATTGTTACTTGAGATTCCTTGCTTATGAAGTTTGAATGCCAAATTCCAGGAAACAATGCATTGTTAATGGTCCAAGATCCTTTAGAAAAGCTTCTCATCTTCCAAAAATTCCATTTGACTCATTTCACCCCCAAAAATTCAATGAAAAATCTAAACATTTTCACGATGATGATGTGGCTATGACGTTGTAGCCCATATGATGTATCATCT
Organism: Gnetum montanum; assembly: GCA_015680685.1. Lineage (NCBI taxonomy): Eukaryota > Viridiplantae > Streptophyta > Gnetopsida > Gnetales > Gnetaceae > Gnetum > Gnetum montanum. The sequence continues at coordinate 15,298 of MNCI01008200.1, read as the reverse complement.
ATGATGTCACATTGATAAAAATAGTATTTATAAAGATGGAAGTTAGTGAAATTTTTCATTCCTTTCATTTGTAGCAAGAGAAGTTTTGCAATTTTTTCTCAAAGCTCTTACACACTAACTTCTAAAGGTCATAACTTCATCCTTGTAGCTTTGATTTTCAAAATTATTGAATCCTATTAATCTTGGAACACTCAACTTAGTCATGGAAGGGTAGAGGGGTTGACAATGTTGACACTAGGAAATTTGAGCCAAAAGTTTTCTAACACCCAGAAGATACCATAAAAGGTAAGTACAAGAACCTTATAGTTAATCAATCAAACATAGGGTAGAAATACTTAATTAGTTTCCCTAATGGACCATACCAACCATTTTAATCCATAATAAAAAAATGGTGATAACTTTGGAAGTTCATAAGTAAATAATGATAGAACACTTAAGGGGATTCTTTTTGAAAATTTTTCTAACTTTGCAATCATAATAAGATAATAACTTGATCTAATGAAGGGTATAAATAATATAAAAATCTATTAAAAACTTATGTAAACACTTTAATAATTTGAAACCCTTGTTGATTATAGATGGTCCCATAGAGACCAGCCATTAAAGAACCTTTCCAACATGGGAGTAAAAGACCAAGAGGCCATGGAAGAATAAACTCCCTTAAAAAAACACATAGAGAAGGAGGCTCAATTAGATAGCATCCATCAAAAAATCCCTACTACCAAGCACTCAACCCAAGGAGAGGAAAAAGTTTCACCAATACCTGAACAAGGACAAAACCTCACATTGTCATTGAAATGCCTCCAAGCCATATGAGAAAAGTCCATCATGTCCATAATTATTGTGGAATTAAACTTGTTCTTTCATAGAGTTTGCTATAGAAGTAGTGAAGATGCAACCTAGGAATCTTCTTTATGGCCTACACTATCCAACAATGGTGAATGGTACCTAGGAGAAACATACCAATTTTGGAAAAATAAGTAGGCCAATGCTACATTCAAAATCAAAGGAGTTTATATACCTTACTCAATGGAGGGAATTTCCAAGGCCCTCAACATTCCAAATCAAGGGAAAAATGTGACAAAGATCTCAACAAGATTTGATACTAATGGTAAAAGGCTATGGTTGCATAGGGCATATGGTAAAGAAGATAAAGATTATAGCGATCTAATAGCTGAGGAAAAGATATATTTTGAAATTGATACCTACCTCTTGTTTTTTATAAAGAGGATCAATAGCATATCCACATATGTAGCTAGAGGAAGTGTCATTTTGATGAAAAATTTTAATGCTAACATTGACCATCTATTCTTCCTTAAGATTTAAAGGTAATTTGATGAAAAGAAGTTAGGGAAATTAATACTTCAATTTTCTTACCTCATCAAGAAGCTGTGAAAGCAAGCTAGAACCTTAAGGTACACCAATGATGTCCCTAGGAAGGCCTAGAATGGTTCTTATGATGAAATGTTCAAGCCAGTACCACCAAAGAGGGATCAAGTGGAAAAACCAATAGGCACGAAGGGAGCTATAGGCACCACCCTTACCAGTAGCATTCCAACTACTAGTTAGTAGTAACAAGAAGGACCTACTAGTCAACCACAAGCTAAATAGTAGCAACAATAGAAAAAGCAACAACAAGTTCCACCATCATTGTAGTACTACAGACAGTCCATGAACCATCTTTAGTAGCTTGCAGACATAATAAGTTGGGAAAGAAGAGATGGGGCTAATTTGTATAAAGTAAGAGAGAGTTGTTCAAGGGCCATAGGATCCATAGATCTAGCTAGTGGGCAAGTATTACTCAAAGTATAAGGAGAGGATGATTGGACATAATAGATATCTAAGAATGTTTCATCATTCCAAGTCATGGTTGAAACTAGTCAAAGTGCCACTATTGTGATTATAAAATACCAAGAAGTAGTAGGAGCCATAGAGGTCATCACTGACCACATCAAGAAATCCTTCAATGTACCTTTTGTGTTACCAAGTAATATCTTTAGAGCACAACATTCTCAAATACTTGCTACAACCTCAATGACTCCTATAGAACATGAAGACACACTGGATAGACTGCTGTAGATAGGTAAAACGATGTAGAATGTTTTTAATATCCCCAATGATATCACTGTAGTTCAATGTATGAGAAGGAGTTTTCCAACCAAAAGGATGCATTATAGAAATTACATGTGACAAACTTTGAACTAGATATTGTCAAAGCCAACTACTAGGGTCCAAAAGGATTTAGTAATGAACCTAGCACATCAAATGTCAAATTATCAAGAGCTAAGAAATATGGCTAAACCTTTTAAAGAAGTGAGTTGGCAATTTGCTACTTTGTACATGAAGGCCAACAAAATGTTTTTATAGTTGCCATGTCCATGGGATGTACCCACTCCATCCAACATCGCACAACAAGCATGGATAGTACATGACCCAAGAAAAAAGGAAGAAAAGCTTCATGCACTCCTTAATATATACCAATACAAAAGGCCTAATGACAAAGGGAAGTAGCCAATGGAAGAACCTCCACTACCTAGAACATGAGCTACATGAAGCTACTCCATGTTTTATTTTATTTTATTTCATCTTATCATGTAGATTTTTCATTTTGTAAATACCACTACAACATCCTAAGTCATGTAAATAGTCATGTATAGTTAAATCTACCTCCAAATTCTGAAAACGATTCTATCCTCATTTTTTTAACTTGAGGATGAGTTTCTAGTCAATCATGGAGGTATGATAAAGTCAATTTTTGTTGTGATGTGATATTGTTACAATGAGGTCATAGATATGATGTCATGGTACATGCTACATCATCATTGATGCAATGTCTCGAGATGCATGCAGCCCTATAAATACCATTACTTGGGTGTATAATAGATAACTTTTCATTTTACCCTTAGCTAGATTCTTGTAGTTTCTTATAGCCTTAGCAATAGAGTGAATGCCAACAATGTGATCTTTGGTATTTTTCTGGTGTCTTTATTCAAGTGAATTATCCTTGGATGTAGTTTATGATGGTATTAAAGATCAATATTTCTTTCCAACATTGGAGCATTCCCTTAGTTTCATTTGTTTACTTAGCATAATCTTTATGATTTTCTTAGTTAATCATTTACATTTTAAGTGCTTTGCTTTATATGGCACTAGTAAGCGATATGGGCACTAAGTGTACTTATCTTGTAACCTAGTAGTATCATTGCTTGGTTTTCCTAGTAGTAATTCCACTTGGTGATCCTAGAGATAGCTACACAAGTCCAAAGCATGTATGATAGAATAGGACCAGACATCCATTGCATTAGGCTAAGATAGGTTTATTTTTTCTTAGTTAACTAGACCAGGACCAGACATCCATTGAATTATACTTTCAATCATGTTTACTTTAGGAGCACTTAGATCCTATCAACATTAGTTAATCATATTCCTTACTATGAGCTAAATCATACACTTGAACATCACTAGCTCAAAGTGGGAAGATAACAATCTCAAACTTAACATGAATTACTAGCATAATTACATTGTTCATTTATGGATTATGATCTGGTCACATTCTAGTACTCATGACTTGTATGATAAAGTGTTGGGATACTTCACCACTCATCAGCTTAGTACATTTTTATCTTTTCATTTTGAAATATTTTGATTTATATGTTCTTGTAATTTTCTAATTTATTGAATGGTTTTTCAATTATTTCTAACTTTTTAGTTCTTCATATGTTTTCCATTTCTTTGTATTTACTATTTCTTCTATAACTTTTTAATTTATTTAAGTTATTTTAAAATTTTCGTTAATAAATTATCACTTGTATGTAGAAGCAAAAGTTGTTATTTATATTATTTCCTATACTATTAGAATATTGGAAGAATAATTGTGCAAAAGTAGTGATATCACATCATTCATCCTCTTATTTCTATAAATAAAATATTGTTATCATGAAAGTAAGATCGTTCTTATCATAGAATAATCAAAAATTAAGCCATGATCATTATGCCTTGATGAAACGGGAAATGACTAAGATGAATTAGAATAAAAATGTGACATCAAGGAAATTAGTTGATTCATTAGACTTCATCTATGAGTTTGACCACTTCATTTGATTATACTATCATTCATGTTTTAACTTTTTTTGAAATATATTCTCTCTAAAAGTTATTATTATACTATGGTGCTAGAAAGACATGTGAACCATGCCTGAAGGTAGTATTTTGATAAGGATGAAAAAAATAATTAATTTACTTGTTTATCTATATATTTATAATATATATCCTTTATTGTTCCCATAGAATATTTTATATTTTTTATATTAATAAAATATCATATTTAATCACTTAGAATTTATTTTTACATTAAAAAAATTAAAATCAATGTGCTTTATCTTAACCAAAATATTAATTTTGTGAAAATGCTATCTCATAACCAAGCATCATGATGATAACTATTTATTTACATTAATAAATTCTAACTAGTAATTCATCCTTAGCATTATGATGATAAAATTATTAAATTATTTTACCATGACCATAGAGGAATCTCTTGGATAGGGCTAGTACTTAGCCTCTTGGCAAAACTTAAACTAGGGTACTACTTCAAAGACATGTTATCCATTCTTAAAGGCATCCCTCTAACTAATGGTCAAGATCAATAGCTCACATGTCTCTAATTAGTAACTAATTATGTTATGAACTTACTACATGTTTTCCAATTTCTCCTTGTTAAGTAATAGTGTGTTCATCTACTTATGGTTGGTCTCATAATGATGGAGCTAGAATGACACAATGTGATGTCACTAGTAGTCGTATGGACTGAGTTTGAAATCCAAACAAATAGGTATGATGGTCATTTAAACCATGCGTAACATAAAGAATCCATTATGAACATGGTAAAGAACCTCAAGTCCTGATCTTTACAATCATTTATCACTCCATTTCATCTTAGTGATATGTTCAATTATATGATTAATAACTTTTATGTAGTATAGTTCAGGACCCCAATGATAATAGTTATATGGTTGCTAGAATGTGAACAAAATCGATAATTGATTTTCTAGGTATCTACAAATACAATTTAAAATGTTTATATAAAAATATTTTTAGGTAGGAGCCTACTATAAAAAGAACCCACTTATATAGCTCTTGACAATCTAGCCCATAAACCAATTCCATAAGCCCTAGACATCAAGTGTTGTTGTTGTACTATTATGAATTGTCTCTCATTTTTATGAAGATTCCCTATTAAAAACTCTAATTCCTTCACATATTTAAGATTTCAAACTTTGCTAAATCATCATCCTACCTCATCCAAGATGTCAAAAATATATTTATGATAAATGATCCTTTTTATCAGCTCTAATTTGATCCAAAAAGCCAAAGTAAATTTCTCCATATTGCACCGATTTCTAAAAAAAAATTTCAAGCTTTAGTAACATCAAGACATAGTAGTATCAATGCAGCATAAAAATACGATATGTACATAGTAACCATTACCAAAATGTTTGTCATTTTTGCATTGAGAAAAAGTAGTTTTTACCATTTCTCAGAGACAGAATCTTTCACTTTATGTAAGAGTTTAAGCTCTATGTTGTGAGGGAACATAATCTATGATTGAAAACCTTTGAAAACCATAATTTTTGAATCTCTAAATTAGTTAACACTAAAAATGATCAAAATAACTTAAACTTAGAATAATCTATTTATGTTACAACCTCTAAAACATCCTACCATAGTCACATAAGGATTTTAATGATAGAATTCTCTAAACTTAAGATAATTTTAAGGAAGATACAAAACTAAATTCTTAGAAAATCATTTCAAAAATAATAATTAATCATTAATGTGATTGGAGAGGCCATTAAAGAGAGTACTAAAGGTGGTAGGTCCATCATAGCATAGGTAAAAGAGGCCATATGGAGAATGAGGGTGTTCATAATAATAGGCATAGGAGCCTTAAAGCCATACATGCAACTAAATCCAAAAGAACCTAAAGTGGAACCTATAAATAAATTTCCACAAATAAAATGGGATAATAAAAAAAAAGATAAATACTAACATAAAGGCTTACTCTCAAAATAACCCTTACTGAAGCTTTCCAGAGAAGATTTGAATGAAGATGATCAATAATTCTACGCTATAAAAACTAAGGATTAGATACATATTAGAATTTACACCCCAAAAGATTTAAGAAGAATTGTAAGCATCTTATTTATGGCCTAACATTCCAATAAATGTAGAATGATACTAAGAATGGTATATCTATTTTGAAATAGCTGCTAGGAATATGAAATAGTCAAAATTGAAAACATCACTATTTTCTACTCAATGGAGATCATCACTAGGGCCCTCACAATTCCAAACATGAAGACAAAATTTGCAGAGGTGTCAACTTAGTTTGATACTAAGAGACAAAAATGGACACAAAGGTTCTATGAAATTGATTTGAAGGAGTATGTAGAACTAACCTAAGTAGAAAAGATTTCTTTTCAAATGATTTTATAACATCTTAATCCCATAGTATGATTTAACAAGGTAACATTCTTTCCTACTAGGGCTTGTGCTACAAATTAATCATTCTACTCCACTTCATTTTCTTGGACATTTGAAAAGAATTTAAAGAAAATGAAAAATATGAAAAGATACTTCCCTTTTCATGTCTCATCCAAAAATTATGCAAAAGAGAAAGAATTATCCATTACTCTAATGATATTCTTAGAAGGGACATAACAACATCATGGAGAGAGATGAAGAGAAGCCTTTACTTACGTTTCAAAAGGAGGTTCCATGTCCACCATCAAATACAATAGTAGTAGCTAAAGCATTAAGTGTTGGAGCCAATACCAAGCAACCAAAATCATCTCACTAGGAACTTGTTAAAAGAATGAGAGAATATCAACCTAACATGAGTCATTTAAATGAAGTTACATGAATATTCTACTAGTAGTAGGATGATCTATCCAACCTATTCTCTATAAAATGAAGCTAAGCCACTATCCAAGTAAACCCTATTACTGGAAAATTTTTAGTAATCTTTCCTATTGATAAAATGGCAAACATTTTATGTAATATTATAGCCTTCTTAGTAACACTAGATGAGGGGGATGAAACCATGATGGTAATCATGGCAAGACATAGTTACAAAAGTCATGGTCAATAAGATTGGTAAAGCATTCAGTGCTCCTAAAGCACCAATCCTAGACTAGTATATAGGGCCTAGATCAAGGGTGATGAGTGTAGCCCAACATGAGAAGGTGCTAGAGAGACTAGGGGAAGTTGAGCCATCAATTCTTGATTTTCTAAACATTCTTAAAAATATTGCAAGTACCTCATCCAAACTCATTTAAATAAGGGCTAAGCTTATAATTATAGAAATGTAACTTCATGAAACAAAATTAGTCAATTAATAATTAAGGAATGAAGTTTCATAGATGTAATCCTAACTATGAGATACAAATCCCCTACAACTAGGCCTTGACAAAGATAAAATCTCTGAACAACTAAAGGTTAAACAATAGTATGTGAATATGGAAAAAGAAAAGGTTAGCTAAAATGTGTTCTTGACAAAAGAAATGTTGAATGAAATAAAAAAGTACCTCATCATATTATGCATAGAAATCTAGGAGCTAGCCAAGCAAAATAGTAGGTTCCTAAATATGAAAAAGAGAAGTAATTAAAGAATACCTTAACCATGCTGAAGAGAAATTATGCATGGTAACTGTAGATGTATGTATGATAATAGTAAGAAATAGAAATCTCTCCATGAAGGAAGTTAGGACTATTTGATAAAATTCAACCATTGATATTGTTACATGGCAAAATCAAGCAATGAAATACAAAAAGATCAAAAAATCATTACAAGGAATAAGTATTCATGTAGAAATGGATCACTAAAAAGAAGTCCAAATGGTTAAGGCTAAGGTCAACCGATCCCTCAAGAAACTCTAAGGTAATACTTAACAACCCATTTTGATGTTCTCAATGTCCAAAATCACATAAATATTAGAATTAATGGGATGTAAATCAAGGTGATGATAAAATACATAAAGCTTATCAACCTATGCTACACTAATCTAGTAATGATAACTATTAGTTAAACCCATTTAGATTTTGAGAAATAAGTGACCAACTCATACCTATTATGTAAGAGTAAATACAAGCTTCATCATGAGGTGTACTAGAAGTTACATTTTACTAGCATGAACCTTAAAGTACTTTAGATCACATACACATATTAGAGCCATATGATAGAGGGCTTAGCTAGAAAGATGTCTAACTACCTAGAGCTAAAGAAATAGTGAAGTTATTTGACATCAAACAAAAATATTTTACCAAATAGTTTATCAATGCTAATGAAATGTTTTCTACTTTAACATATCCTTGCAAGGTACTTACAATTGGAAATCTAGGTGGACTAGCCTAGACCATCCATGATTTTAGGACCAAGGAAGAGAAACTGAGTACTCTAATTCATGCATTCAAGTTAAAAGTAGCAGTAAGATGGCAACTACAATGACAATCAAAATATGAGGAATCATTATAGGAACCATTGATACTAGGCATAACATAAGACGTAGGTATTTATTCCTTTTCTAAATATCTATATGAAATTTTATTAAAGATAAAGTATCCAAATTTTATCATTTATCAAGTTGTAAGGCACTCAAATAAATTTTATAATGAAATGCTTAAGTTGGTCAATCAATTAATTAGTAGAGTCACTTACATATTTTGTAAAAAAATACTATCCTAATTTTGTTAATTCAAGGATGAGTTTTTAGTTGTTCATGGGGGTATGATAAGAAATATTCAATTTATTACATCAACAAATTAGCATTAATGTAGGGTTAGCTACATCAATTCATCATAATAAATGCCTATATAGATGCATACACCAACTATATTTATGACATAGTTTAATTGATAGCATATCAAAATTCTTGTAGTTTTATTCTGTAGAAGTTAGAATATGTTACTAGTACACAAAATCTCATCAAGTACATAAAATGTGAACTTAAATATTGAATAGAATCTTAATTGAGTGATCATATACCTAGATATATTTTCCTGAACCACAATAAGTTCAAGATAAATTTACCTTCATTGTAATACTTAGCTTGGTTTAATTTTTTCTTAATTATAATTTAATTTCTTTGTTCCCTTGTTTCTCATGCACTTAGTTAATTATTAATGTTTCATTGCATAATAGTTATAGAAAAATAGGTATGACTAACTAGTTTTAAGCATAATGCATATTTTCTAATAATCTCAACAGTGATTTTACTTGGTTCATCCATTACTAAGCACTTGGTACCCTAACAATGATTACATGAGTATATGATGTGTAGGCCAAATCAAGAAAGGATTCTTATCATCTAGGATATATTAGAATTAATTTCTACATTAGTTTCATCTATATTTAAGTTCTATATTTTAATATTATTTCAGTTATATCCCTACGACATCATCTATCATTATATCTCAATTGTACTTAACCATATGCATTAAGGGCTACATGGATACAATTAGAAAGGTGATAATATACAATTATAAATTTAACTATCTAGATCCCATACTAGTAAAGTGTATGAATTACAACGAAATTACTTGTATAGGCTTGTGATTTGTATGGTTGAATGTTGAGACTACTCACCACTCATCACCTACTCTTGAATTCTCATCACCTACTCTTGAATTCTTAAAAAGGTGAACTCAATTGAACAAAGGATTTGGGGTAGTGATGATATCCCACTTAGCCAATTAAATTTCATGAACTCACATAGCATCTTCAACATTCTAATCTTCTCAATGACTTAAGTACTTAAACCTTTTTGTGTTACAAGTTCTTGAAACCTCTCTCTTCATCAAGATAATTGTCTTTTGCTTGATTGCAAGCTTTAGAATAACAATGTTAGCCTTTATTTTCTCCATGATATTCTTTTAAATCTGAACATTACCTAACTTATGATAATGAATTAAATCTATAACATTAAAACCAAAGAGCAATGTCAACATCATTAGGTATCAAAATAGCAAAAGCATTGTCATTGATTTTAGCTTAATTTTAAGAAGGCTTCATCTTCCTTACATTTAATTTAGAGAAATCAATTTCTCTTGGCCTATTCTTATGCAAATGAATCCACACCAAATTATCAACTTTAAATTTGGACTTTCTTTTATCCTTATTCTTCTTTTAAAATACTTTCTCATCCTTTTTTACCAATCTCTTTCTTACATGGATATGCATGTATTTCATGTCTTACACAAATTCAACTATTAATTATGCTTTCCAAATAAAGTACTTCACATCATTTAGTATTCTAGGAATAAAATCATAATTTTCCTCAAAAGGTTTCTTTTTAATATTGGAATAAAATGTATTATTGTAAAATAATTTAGCATGAGTTCAAAAAATTCCATCTATGTTGATCATTACTTAAACATCTCAAGATTTTCAACACAGATTTATTTAGTACTTTTATTTTCAATCAAATTGCAAATGATAGACATTTAAGAAATTCAATTTGGATTTTATATTCCTTAACAAAGATCTCTAAAAGTGACCAATAAATTTGGAAATCCTATGATTTATATTTAATAATATAATGTCATGCAAGCAAATAGCATACCATATAAATAAATTAGCAACATTAAAAGCATCACTTTCCTTCTTGTAAGAAATAAAATATGTCCTTTTAGTGAGCTATCTACCATAGCAAAGATTAAATCACTTCTACTTCTCTTTTCCCTAATGAAATTCATAAACACACACTTCCATAATAATTTAGAAATAGGAAAAGATAGATAATGGTTATATAATCCCTTTCCCCCTTTGAATTTTTGATGTGTCAAGCATTATTTCATAAATTTAGAGATATTATTAGATATATCTTGTCAAACGTAGCAAATTCCAACAAGCTATAGGGTCTTATCTATCCCCATGTAGCCTACCAATCCTCCTCAATATGTCTTCAAGATGATTTTGGTTAGAAAGTCATATTTAACAATATACACTTTTTCATTCTTGAAAAGTACACCACTTTGGATGTGTTAATTACTTTATTGATTAAATATCCTAATATAAGACTCATTTAAATCATTTCAAACCTGTCCAAAATCAACATAATCATTTTACAAATTAGGAAAATCATTTATACCTTTCACTTTGTGAACTAAAATTCACAACATACATCCTCGATAATGCCTTAGCCACTACATTGCTCTTTCCATTCTTGTGCATTAGAATAAAACTAAACTATTGTAATTATGCTATTAACTTAATATATTTGTACCTATCTTCTTTTAAGAATTTAAGATTTTCAAGTGCTTGTGATCAATTGTAATACTCCATATTCTTAACCCCTAGTTTATGGTAGTTATTCTTTCATTAACCTATGACTTGGCTTATGTATTTTATTAAATTTTTTTATGCTTCTTAAGAATTTGATCTTATGATCTTCTAAGTATTTTATTTATGCATTATTTTCTTTAAAATCCTTAACAAACCTTTTATTAAAACTTGTCTTTTTATAAATTATAAATTCATTCTATAAATATTCTTATTTTAAATCCTTATGTTTGTAAAAATCTAGTATCATTTTATAAAATATAATTTTTGATATATTTTTATATTTATATTCAAAAATTATTGATTTCTTAGAATTTTCAATGGCCTGTTAGGATGGCTAACATGCTATGAATTACTAGTTGGATATTTTAAAAAATTATTATCTTTTTATAAAACTTACTTAAGTTTCATTTTATTTCTTGTTCAAGTGGACTTGAACTTTTCTAAAACCTCCTAGACTCTTGGTTATCTTTTCTAAACATTATGGAATTTATCAATTAAATATTCTATTAGGAACCAATGTTTCGATAGTGGCCTAGAACCCCTAGGATTTTATATAAGGTTAGGATTTATGGTTTACATGAATTCTTTATTCATTCTTACTCATAAATCTCTATTGTTGGTGATTTTAATATCATTTTGGTGCTTCAATGAATCTAACCTTATGTGTTGCATATCTCCTAAATTATAAAGGTTTAGTAACTAATTTCAAGTTTTTCCATCTTGTGATGACTCCAATGTATTATCTATCACCTTTTTAATTTCATATACATGCAACTCTTTATGTGGTTATATCTGTTGTAACATTCATGTTGTAATTTTGATATTATTTTGCACTTATTCCTTACCTTTCCCTATGTCTTTTAATACATCTCTAGTGGCATTTCTAACCACCATACTCATGGTATGTTTACCACAACTTATGCTAAAGGCACCAATGGATACTATGGATTATGATCCTCAACCATGACTAAACCATGGGTCATGATGCTGCAGATGACTAGAAGCCCAAGAAAAGGTAAAAATTTTATGTGTTATATCATATACCACAACTCATGATGACATCATGATCTAGATCACAACCTAGTCACATGTCATGATTAGGTAGAAATGGATAGTAGTAGGTTTTGCAAGTTATCGCAATATCATTATCTCCATCATGATCTCACCTTTGGTACCCTATTTCATTTCTTTTCTAGCATTTCAACTCTTAATTATGGATTTGATGGAATCAATGTGTAGGCATCATGAAGAGTCTAGGTTGGCCTATAAAACTTGGCCAACAATGCCTATAATTGTACTCCAAGTAGCCTCATTTATCTATTAATGGATAGGTATTATGGAGGCTAGATTTAACTACTATCCTTGACCCATGTTACCTATGATGGTGCATAGGTTGTGATAATGGATAGTGATGAGTGGCAAGGTACCCCTACATTAAACCATACAAATACAAGAGTTCATGCATGATTCGATTGAACTCTGCAGATGGGCTAGTTGTGGTATCTAGATAGTTACATGTTGATCATAGTTCGCCATCTTCCCACATTGACTAGTATTTGCTTTGTCACGTATGGTTTAGTCCAGAGTGAGGCGTATGATGTGATCCTAAACTAGTGCTACTGGTAGAGATGATGGAAAATAATATTTATTAAACTAATAATAAATTGGAAATGAAGTCTAAGCTATCCTAAGTGCGATGAGAATCTGTTCCTTAATCATCTGTACACATCTTGGACCTCGTGCACGACTACTACTAGGATTACCAAGCGTAGATCCTAGGTACGCTACTGGGTTACCAAGTAGTCACACTTAAATGCTCATGATTAAGTCGTACTCATTCCATAGTTAACAACAAGAATAGTAAATGATGGTAAAGAAATATTAACTAAGAAAATAATAAATAAAAATAACAATTAACAATAACAATTAAGTAATTAAAACTAAGTGAATGCTGCAATGATGAAGTAATCTCGATCTATATTGTTGATCATGTGCGTGTCCAAGTACTTCACACTTGAATAAAGGTTTCGTACAATTACAAGCATCACACCATAGGATTTCACTTGGGAAAATAGTCTAACTCCTATGAAAACAAACTACAAGGGCTTCGCTACAACTACTAGAAAGATGCCTAAGTGTGGCGGGTGCATGTTTATTTATAGCTAAAAATAGACTTTGCATAAACGAGGCCGGGTCAATGCATGGGTGGATGCATTGACGTGGCCGTGTATACGGGGTGTCATATACATGGCCTATTTAATGCAGCCATGATATCGGGAGTCCAATAATAGGGGTCCAATAACAGGGGTATGATAATAGAACCTGACAGACCATGATTCATCATACCCCCACGACTGAATAATAACTTGTCCTTGAGTCAAAGAAAGTGAGGAAAATGCTGAATTGAATACACAGTGGATAGGTATGGGATTATTAACTGACTAGAAATTTATTTATGCCGTAGTGGATATGAAATAATTTGGACACAGACACAAAATGAAAAAATTTGTGAAACTCATGCGGTTCCCAGTAGTGGTGGCTCCTCCATGCGCGCCTTTCCTTTGTTCTACACGCTAGCCTTATGAGATTGATACCATTGAAGAAGCACCTAACATTTATTTTCTTCTATCTATGGATTGTGATCTGTCCATACTGATGTTCCAATGTTTGATGGAGTTGGCACTTTCCATGGACATGGCAGCTGCGGGAACACTTGATTGGCCTTACATGCCATGCAACAAATAGCTGTTGTTCCTTTTCATAGGCTCAGGTCCTGACCTCTCCTCCTTTTGCTTGGATAGATTATGTAGTCACAGAAGTTCCATGATTGATGTTGAATGATTGTTCCTTTTTCTTTGCATGTTCTACATGAGGTCCTTGGCCTCTACCTCCCCCAAGCTATTCGGTTGCACCTTGAGAAGGTCCTCCTTGTTGTCTTCTTTTAGGGGCCATCTATAATCACACAAAGATCAATTATTTCATACCTTACTCATTTCCTTTAATAAATGTTGAATTCTTCACTTAGTGTGATTTTAGAGCTAGAAATTTTTTCAAGGAAGTTGCCCTAAAAGTTTAATGTCTGACCTAGTTTGTTTAGGTGACACATAAAAGGACTTGGTTTTGAGGAACGTTTGATAAAATGATGACAAAGGAAAGAATAGATTTGGAAATGAAGTACTCGGAGGGTATAAGATGATGTGGTGGTGTGCAACAACTAAAAATTACAAAAGTCACGCATGTGGGTCCTCCCCAAAGTAGGTTGAAACCTATAATTCCCTTGTGTAACCACACCTTAAAATGTCCGTAGGCACTAGAAGGGTTAAATGTAATCTATGCTGATGCAACAAAATACACACATGTTAATACCACCATGATGAGATATGAATTGAATGCTACACAAGACACGAGTCACAAATACATGAACAACAAGATGGGATGAATCAGAGAAGGGATTGTAGAGATTGGAATGTGAGATAACTGACTCGGGGCACAATGAATCTTGAGTGTAGCCCATGATCAATGTTTCATTAGCCCGTCGCTCCAAAATCAAGAACAAGTCCATTCCTTTGATTAGTGACATTGCATTGTTTCATCTAATGATGAACAACGATAAGAGCATCATGACAGCAAGGCGTACGATCACTTGCCATTTTTTTCAAGGGAGGAGTGACTTGGAATTTCTTTGTAACATACTTTTTGTTTGGCCACTTTGGCACACTCTCTTCTTATTTTTTTTTTGTTTTGAAGTAGTACTTAATCCAGAGAATCCACCTACCTTCAGGCATGGGTGCATGTCTTTCCAGTGAGACCCCGTAGAATAGTGTTAGGTTCTTTATTGGGTGCCTTTAATACTCTTACTCCCATTTTTCGTTAGATCTACAAGGATCTTAATACAACCAAGCTTCATGATAGCACCCATAGATGTCACAAAAAAGAATCCACAAGTTCCCTTGATGT
>MNCI01008199.1:56167-68537 GCA_015680685.1 Gnetum montanum | reverse complement strand
ATTGGTAAAATAATATGCAATGTTCATATTATTATTACTATGCCTGAGAGGAAAGAAATGATGGTAGATTACTTATATGTCTTTATTTATTTACTAGGTACCTTTTATGTTAGAATTTCATTTTGTAATATTTTATGTATTACATTGTAGTTGAAATTATATTATTTGATCATTACTAGATGGTTTTGGGGCCTCAGAAAAGGTTATGGAGGTTATTAGCTAGAGACAACTTGGAATTCATAATAATCTAGTATATTTGATGATGTTGTAACATTAGGCATAATTTATCATCATTAATGTTAAAACTAGTTGATAATTTTTCTTATTTTTTTCAAGTAAGGTTGTTAAATGTATAATGCTATTATGACTTTCTATTGAAATTTTTATATTATGCAGTAAATGATGGTTTTATTAGTAGTTAACATCATGATATCTTTAGACATTGTAATCACGATTTACAGCAACAGGAGTGATGAACGCAGCAACAGGAGTGACGGCAAGGGCGAAGGCTGCGACGGCTGGTGGGGAGGCAGGAACGGAGGCAGGGGCGAAGGCTGCGACGGCTGGTGAGGAGGCAGGAACGGAGGCAGGGGTGACTGCAGGACTGGAAACGACAGGGGGGACGGGGCAGACGGAGGGAGACTTGGGGGAATGCTGCAGAGACGGAACAACGTGGAGGATTAAAGTATGTAGACCAGCCGCTGACACACTCGCCAGATTGGAACGCAGCCTGATCGGCAAATTCGTGTCAGAAGGAGCACGACCCCGCCTAGACCTGATCTGCCGCTGGGCCCGAAATACATGGGGGCTAGACTCGGTGAAGGTTACCTCCCTGGTGGACGACCACCTCCTCTTCTGTTTTGCGTCTAAGGAGGAGCGTGAACAAATCCTGGTGGGGGGCCCTTGGTTCTACGGGGCGCGCGGACTAGCGCTGGCGGCCTGGCGCCCCGGAGCTCACAGAGACCCGGGACTGTTTGAGCGTGCACTAGTGTGGTTTTGGCTGTATGGCCTTCCCCTCGAATACTGGTCGCCGGTGTTCCTGCGGTCGCTAGCTGATCTGTTCGGCGAGTTCATCAGGTTTGATCACAACACAGAAGCTATGGACCATCTGGGATTCATTCGGTTCTGCGTCTGGCGACCTCTCCTACCGAAGGAGCCTGTTGAGGCGCTGGTTCTCAGCAAGGACCATGCCGAAGAGCGGATCCGCGTTCTGGCTGAAAACCAGCCATTGCCCCAGAGCCGGCAGAGGGATGCGCGGGCGGGGGGTGACCTGGGTCACCCAGAAGACCCCAAGGTCGCTCCAGAGGACGGGTGGAGGTTGGTTGGCAGAAAGGGCTGCGCTGTTAACAGAAAACCACCGGCCCCCAGAACAGGGGCCCAACGCCCGCAAAAGGGACCCTCTGTGCAGGGAGAGATCTCGAAGCCCAGCGGGGGGCAGCTTACTGGGCCGGGGGGGGGTTGGCAGAGACGGCAAGACGGACCGCGGTCGCAGAGCCAGGAAAGTCCTATATGCACGCTCTGGTTGGGGAAACTCTGAAATCCGCCAATGGCCAAACGACGCACGCGCCGACAGAGACAGCATCGTGGGAAGGACCCCACGGAACGCACAGCACACCTAGGTCGAAGGGGGTAGGCCCTTCCCACGGCGGATTGTCTCCGCCACCGGTCACGGACTGGATAAATACCAGTCGGGGTTCAGCAAGGCCCAGCTCCCCTCCCGCTGCGAAGGGGAGCCTGCAAAATCAAGGAATGACGGTGGCCCCTCTCCCTACAAAGGCTAGACATCCTGACTCCCACGCCCGCCGACATAAGGTTACACAGCTCTTCGTTGATCTGGGCATCCAGCCTACGCTCCAGGAGGTATTCCAGCGCTCTTGTTCTCCATGAAAGTCCTCTCCTGGAACTGCAGGGGCCAGGGTACCCCGTACAAACGCCATACCCTACGTTGCTTAGTGCGAGATGAGAAGTGTGACATTATTTGCCTGCAGGAAACAAAACTCCAGCAGCAGGAGGCTCAGACGCTCCTTTGGCCCGGGTGGCACAGCCACCTGGTGCCCAACAGGGGACGTGCGGGCGGCTTCGCGGTGCTCACCCAGATGGACTCGTACATGTTAGATTTGTCTTATTAGTGCATTACGGTTCACCTACCCGGCCCAGACGTGTGGGTGACAAATGTGTACGGAGCACAGGAGTGGCAAGCTCGCCTCCATGAGCTCTCGCGGGTCGCGGGGTTGGTTCCCAACAAAGCCAGCTGGCTGTTGATCGGTGATTTCAACCAACGACTTTTCAGCTAGGAAAAGACCGGTGCTAATTTGGCGGACCCTCCTGGGGCACCCGAAATGCTCACGCTGCTGCAACAGTCGGGCTTGACAGACATGGAAATCGCCGGCTGCATGTACACCTGGAGCAACCGCAGGCAGGGCGCCGCGAGGGTCCAGTCCCGTATTGACCGGGTGTGGGCCAGCCGAAAACTTCTAAATGATTGGGGCATTTACGTTTATGGGGGTGCTCGCATGGCCTCAGATCACCGGCCCATTTTCTGCCAGCTAGAGAGGGGCGATTTCCAGCACCCCCGCCCCTTCTGTTTCGAACGCACTTGGCTCCGAAAGCAGTGGCTTGGAAAACTGATGCTGGACATTTGGCGAAACTACAACGCCTCGGTGGACCCACGTGAATTTTTGAAGAATGGGTTGAAAAAACTGAAAATGCAAATTAAAAAAAATCGGCTTTGCACAGAAATACAGTTTCAGAACCGGCCGCAGCCAAATCCAGAATAAATTGCAGAATATTCAGGCGATGCAGGAGCACAGGGCAGACCACGCTGGGGAGGAACTCGCTTTGCAAGCCGAGCTACAGCTTTGCACCTCGAGGAAGAGGAGTACTGGCGCCAACGGGGCCGTGTGCAGTGGCTCCAGGCGGGGGATCGGCATACTAAATTCTTCTTTTCTGCAGCAAAGGAGCACCGCGGCGCACGCCATGGCCCGTTGCAACGCCTTTTACAGGGCGATCTGCACTCCGGCGCCAACAACATCCTGAATTACTGGCAGCAGGTCTAGGAGTGGCAGCCAACGGAACCGATTTCGGTGCCGGTGGGAAAAATACTTGACCAATCGGATAATTTCCGGCTCCTGCAACCTTTTTCGCTCCAGGAACTCCATGATGCGCTCCAAAACATGCCGGCTGACAAGGCGCCTGGTCCCGATGGTTGGCCCATTGAGCTATTCCGGGTTTTCGAGGGCATTCTTGGGACTAACCTGCTGGACGCCTTCAACCACATGCTGGCGTGGCGTCAGATCCGCAAAGAGATTAATTGCTCACGTGTGGTTTTGCTGCCAAAAATAGAAAATTCCACTTCCCCTAGCCATTTCCGCCCCATTGGCGTCTGTAACTGCCTGCTGCGGCTATTTTCCCGCCTACTCGTGGCTAGGCTGCGTCCTCTCATGACGCGCCTCGTGGGTACACAACAGGCTGCCTTTCTGAAAGGGCGTCATCTCCAAGATCAGGTTCTCCTGCTCCAAGAAATTCAGCACTCCCTGCGTGCGGCCAGATTACCAGGCCTTTACATCAAGTTGGACATCGCTAAGGCCTACGATTCCGTCAGTTGGGCCGCCCTGCGATCTGTGCTGCACGCTAAAGGCTTTGACAGAGCCTTTATTGACCTCTGCCTGCAGATCCAACAAGGGGGGCGGTATTCTCTGGACATTGATGGGTAGTTATGGGGCTTCCATCGAACCGGGCGCGGGCTTCGCCAGGGAGACCCTCTCGCCCCTGCTCTTTCTGATGCTGATGGACCTCCTGCACATGTATTGCAGGGAGGAAGGGGTCCAGGGGTTAAACGTTTACGGCATCCCGTGCCTCACCGCCCATTTCGCTGACGACACTATGATTTATACCAGGGCAGTGGTACCGCAGGCCAAGGCAATCCTAAAGGTGCTAGATCGGATGCGCCGGGAGGTGGGCCTGGCACCCAACCCCAAAAAATCAGCCCTCTACTTTACCCACACGCATCCGTCGGTCCGCAGCAAGGTTATCCAAATCCTTGGAATTCTTCCGGGGGGGGCAGCTGACAAATATCTGGGCATTCCTATGCACAACTGGCAGCGACAGCAAACCTGGCAACCGCTTATTGAGAGAATCCAGAAACGCGCGGCGCGCTGGACAAACAATTTCATGTCCCGCAAAGGTAAGATGGTGCTGGCGTCCGTGGTCTTAGGGGCCATGGTCAGGTTTGTTTCCTCTGTGGCCTCCCCGCCCTTGGGTGTAGCCACTAAGATTGACCAGATAATTCGCGATTTTGTTTGCTCTGGGGGAAAAGGGGGAAAGTGGATGCACCTGGTTGCCTGGACGAAAATCGCTCGGCCCCGATCCGCAGGGGGGATCGGCCTCCTTCCCTTCACCCTTGAGGTGTCCCTCGGGCGTCATAGGCTCCTTCAGCGCCTGTATATCGAAAACGAGGATCCCTCCCTTTGGGCGCAAGTTATGAGAAGAAAATACAGGCCCTGGACGTCCGTCAATTCCGACTCCCACATTTGGCAGCAGCTCTGCGGGCACGCCAGATCGCTGGGCAATGTTGAAGTGCTCTCTCTCCACCCACGGCAGCTACTGCAGAAGTGGTTTCCAGCCGATCCGCGCTGGATGAAACTATAGAAGGGCATCCTCCCGGAGAAAATAAAAGCCTTCGGGTGGCTGATCCTTCATCAGGCCCTCCCTGTTCGTGCCATCCTGCAGTCTCGAGGGCTGGATATCAATACCCAGTGCCCTCTGTGTCACCAGCAGGCAGAAACTTTGAAGCACTTCGTGCACGATTGCCGCGTGACCACGCAGGTGTGGCGAATGGCTGAACTTCATACCCCTGAATTCTCCGGGAATTCGGCTACGCTGGCGGCCCTCTGGATCCTATGGCGGGCCAGGAATGATCACATTTTCAAGGGAGAGTCTCTCCCTTCCCTGAGCGTCCTCTCTAACAGGATATGCAAGTTTTGGCAGGAAATCACCTCCGCTATGGCGCCACTACAATCGCAAACACAGCGGGTCTTGGAGAGACTGCGGTATAGGACCACCCCCCATGTCGTGAACCAGAGCCCGATGCCCCAAGGGCCGAATCTGGAGGAGGAGAGGCACGAGCGACAAGGGGGGTCACTGTTGTCCCAGGGGAACAAAGCCCGAACTTTCCCGCGCGGGATTGGATGGAGAGCATCCCCAACAAGCGAACGACCGGCATCGCCCAAATAATTGCAGAAAATCGGCGCCGCCACGCTGCCGGACTCGACCAAACCAGCACTGGCAGCGGTATCTAATTCTCCGGCCGGTGCTGACGCGGGTTGACAGGGCGCCCGGGGTGAGGTTTCCTTGCTGCGGCTTATTTTTCTGGTCCTTGGTGGGTGGATCGCCTTTGGGTGGTTNATCATTGGTAAAATAATATGCAATGTTCATATTATTATTACTATGCGTGAGAGGAAAGAAATGATGGTAGATTACTTATATGTCTTTATTTATTTACTAGGTACCTTTTATGTTAGAATTTCATTTTGTAATATTTTATGTATTACATTGTAGTTGAAATTATATTATTTGATCATTACTAGATGGTTTTGGGGCCTCAAAAAAGGTTATGGAGGTTATTAGCTAGAGACAACTTGGAATTCATAATAATCTAGTATATTTGATGATGTTGTAACATTAGGCATAATTTATCATCATTAATGTTAAAACTAGTTGATAATTTTTCTTATTTTTTTCAAGTAAGGTTGTTAAATATATAATGCTATTATGACTTTCTATTGAAATTTTTATATTATGCAGTAAATGATGGTTTTATTAGTAGTTAACATCATGATATCTTTTTTATACAGACATGTCCAAGAAAGTTAATATGTAAGCTTCAGGTATGACAATATAATAGATACATTGCATATATGTTTATTTATTTTTTCTAAATTTCTTTTAATCTTATAAGTTATGCATCTAATAATGGATTTGCAAAAATGAAGGGACAAGAGCTTGGATTTAAAGAAAATATTTTTGCAATAATGAGGGGACAACAACTTGGATTTCAAACAAATATTATGGCCGAAGTGATATCAAATAGGATAGTAAGTAATTATGAAAGTACCTTAAAGATATGACCAAAAGTGAAGAATTGTAAATAACAAAAAGTAACTATTTTCTTAATAGTTTGTGTAATTTTATAATTGCTAATGTAAAGAATTGAGTGTTTTTAATCAAATTATAAGTAATTCCCATCAATAAAAAAGACAATATAAAGTCCTTATTCATTAAGCATATGTAGTATATTTTATATGAAACAAGTATTACAAATAAAACATAATCATAAAGAGAAAGGGAACATTGTTTTATTAACTTTAGAAGACAAAATATTTATTAAATTTTATGTATCTTCATCATAATTAGAATCTTTAGTATAAAGACTTGCTAATAAGACTTAATTGAGCATATGTTGCATGTCTTCCAATGTTAGTCCACCATTAAGTTGAATATTCAATATTCACAAACCATATGTAAAAGGCAAAGTTGTTTTATGAGCTTGCATATTGTTTTGTCAAAAATAATTTATACTCCACTTGTTTGTTGTATATCCTACTTGATAGAAAGCAAACCCTAATGGACTACAAGTGACAAGTATTCTCTCTATGGTATAAAATACGTAATAATTCATTCTTATCTAACTAAACTTATTTATGTATATATTTTTAACTCTTAGATATGTATAGAAAAAATAATCAATATGATTTACACCTTGAACAAAAGAGAAATAATTTTCTATCATTAAATATGAATTATGGCCAAAATCCTTCCACCATTTAAACCATGCATTATTCAATATATTTAATGAAACAATCTCAATTTCATAATAGAAACATAAATTTCCAAATTTGTAAAATGACCACAAATACTAATTATTTATCACACTGCTTCTATTCTGAATTTGAAAATATACTTTCTGGTAATAATTTATTAATGAATTTATTTGTTTATACTATTATATTGCATTCTAATGATGCAACCTAGATTCATAGACAAAGTTTTTCAAAGTAGTTTTATCTTACTGAGAGTGAGGTTCCATTGTAACTGGTGGCATGTATTCATCTAAATTTCCACTATCACAATTCATTGGTAGATGCAAAGATCATACTTGTCAATCTTTCCTAATCAGATATGATCTTATTTTATTTTTAAAATCTATCAAAATAAAATAGAAATATACAAGTTATGGAAAGGAAAATTTATTGATATATAACTTAGAAGAATGCTAAAATTTGATGATGTTTTTAAACAATAGCTATATAACTAAAAAATCAAAACAAGAATAAGGTGGATTTTGTACGAGTTTCTAAAATAAAACATGAATTGTAAAGTTAGTATAATATTATGTTAAGCTCTTCTTTGCAACCATCTTCTAGATCTAGACCACTTGAACTATGCTTTTTATTTGTAGAGTGTGGACAATCATATGGTTATGTCACTAAGTAAAAAAAGAACATGATCTTATAATTGAAATTTGACATGTTTGTCTTTATTTAGGGTAGGTTATAACCTATTAAGTGAAGTATAAGTTAGGTAAGCATTATGGTAATGTTACAAAACAATGAGATAACATGCCAAAGCAATTGTGACATTTAGCTAGAAAATTTTATCTTTTCATTGAGCTATAACCATCATATTCTTGGTATAATGAGTGTACAAAAAGATGGTTTGAAAATTGTGAATGGGAGATTTGATTTGAAAGTTTTAAGTATGCTAGTTTACTCAATAGATACAAATCTACTATTTTAATAATAATGTTGACAGTGGCATATTTGCGTGTATTGATTAAAAATAAAATTTTAATTATACTATATATAAAATAATGGATAAGTGAAACCTATATTATGCATTCTTATAAACAAATGAATAATATTTCACAAATTATGATAAACATTTATGATTTGAAACTATTTCTTTATTATGTATCTTTTGATGTTGATGGCAAGATTATGTATATAAAAGAGTTGCACTTGAATGCAAACATAGTAAATATTGAATTTCAATGGCATTAGCATGGAGTTCATGTTCTTACTATTGTTGATTATGATGTTTTATGTTTACTATTATTAAAAGAAATGTTTGAAACTTTTCATTATAAAGGTACATTTATGTGTTGTTATAGTATAAATTTTGTCAAAAAAATGCTTTCTATTAACTTTTGTCAACTGTAAGTTACAATTTACATTGAGGGAACAAATGCTTTGGATGTATTAAGAAAGGAAGAAAATATGTGCAATGTGTTGTTATTGATGTGGATATAGTTTTTCAAGATGAATTTAAAATAGCAAAGTATGTTATAAGAAAAATAAGTATATCTTTAATAAGTAAGTTCTTTGATACGTTGGAAATTAAGTAATTTAATGTAGTTATTTGTACATATTTTCATATTCTTTTTTCTACTTAGTGATGTTTGTTGCTACAAATAAAGATACTATCAATAAAGCAGTTATGGTTAGAGCATGTCATCATTTTCTAAAACCTGTTCTCTTGAAAGATGTGAAAAGTGTGTGGCAATATATAATTAGATAAAAATTTGTTAAAAATATTTTTTTATGTCATGGTTTAAAGTGATCAAAAATAGGGAAAAATGGTAAATAAAAATTAATATGAAGACAAAAGCAAAGGTTCAAAAAGAATTTTGTGTAGCGAAATTGAATAGAGGTTTATGACAAGTAGATAAATTCTCAGAAAAGATGATAATGTGATGTGTTTATTTTATACCTATATTTTTTTAAAGTAAAGTAATATGTTTTTTTTTAATTTTAGATTATTGTTAGGTAACAATTCAAAAAAAAATGTATGTAAGTACATGTTTGTATGTAAGTTTTGTATTTTTAACAAACATAATAGTTTCAAATTATATAGAAATGTCAATTACCATTGAAGAGAAAAATAAATTTGCATTATGATTCTACAAATGTTGATAGAAATAATATTTATCCCCAATGAGTAAAATTAGAAAATGATGACTCTTTGAAAAAATCATGTTCAAGATATTATGACAATATCGTTGCTGGTGCTACATTGAATACTCATATAGAATATGAGTTATCAAATAGAAATGTTGATAAGACTTATTATTTTTATAAACATGATAGAAAACAACATTTGAGAAATGCATATAAAAGCAATAAAGAATTTTTGTATGATGGTGAGGATGTTATACTATATGTATGTTATGTTTATTTTATATGTATAGGTGTTTTTAAGAATATAATAATATGTTATCTTTATTTAGGATTATTGTTAGATGAAAGTAACAACAATTAGCTTATTTGTGTACATGCACAACATATTCTTCAGATACAATAAATATGAAAAAAAGTATTATAAAGAGCACATTTTTTTTATAAGTTTTATAGTTTTAATAAGTATAATGTTTTAAAATTATGCAGAAATATTACTTATCATTGAAAAAAAAATTGAATTCAAATTATGTAAATGTTTAAAGATATAATGTTTATCCTCAACAAATAAAATTAGGAAATGGTAGCTCTTTTTTGAAATTATGTTTAAGACATCATGATAATATTGTTGTAGATTCTATATTAACTAGTTTTATAGAATATGACTTATCAAATAGAAATGTTAATTAAACATATTATTTTTATAGAAATGATGCACTTCAACATAAAGAACCTTTGTATGAAGCTAAGGCTACTATATTTGATAATGGCAATGATCAATCTTAGTTCAACAATTTTTTTTTATTAGAGAATGCACACTTTTAAGCTGTTGATTAAAATGGAAAAGTTGGGTATCATGATTATGCTAAGTTATGTAAGGACGAGGGGCAAAAGAGTACATTTGGAATTAACGATATGGAATATGTCAACATAAATTATTTTTGTAAACTTTGATGAGACTATTAATGTTTTTGTTTTATTGAGTATCTATATGTTTTTCATATTTCTTTGTTATTTAATCTACGTAAAAATATATACTTTTATTATTGGAAGTTGAATATATTTATAAATTTTCTTATTGTTAATAATTGTTATCACATAATAATGATTTGGAAAATATAGGTATTAAGATTATGCTAACTTACATGAGAATGAGGAGTAAAAGATTATTTTTGAAACTAGTGATTTGGAATATGTCAAGATAGCTTAATTTTATAAACTTTGATGCAATTGTTAATGGTTTTGTTTTATTTCGTATCTATATGTTTTTCATAACTCTTTTTTATTTAATCTATGTAAAAATATATACTCTTATTATTGAAAGTTGAATGTATTTATAAATTCTCCTATTTCCAACAATGGTTATTATATCATATTAATATATTAAGTAATGATGTTTATTTTATTTGCAAAAAACATAATCTATTACTTTTATTCCTAATTAAAGGTATATGATATTTTAACTTTAAACTATAAAATTTGTTACTAATCTAAAAGCTTAAAAAATTTCAATGTGACTATAATTTTGGCCGAGAGGCCAACTTGTCTCATAGGATAGAGGGGGAGGGGGGAGTGGATTTGTCACCATCCAAGTAACACCCTCCACATCATGTGCCACATAAGATCCCATGAAATGGGAAAAAACATAAATCGAAGAGCCACACCTTTTCGTATTCCCGTTGCACAGAATGTGAACCAAAGAGCCATAGCTTTTCGTATTTCCACTACACATATAAAAAGGCCAAACGCAACCAAATGTAGAATGGGAATGGGAATGGGAATAAGAATTCCATTTCCATTCTGTCTCTATCTCTGTCTGCAACTATTGTTGCAAGCCGCCTAGCCCAACCAAACCAGCTTCGATGACGCCAGCTTTGGAGCTCCACTAGAGTGCTGGAAAGGCACCTACGATGGTGGCCCATGCTTCAACTACAATAACAAGTTCATCAACATGTGATTATTCAACCAAGGAAGTAATAAGGTAGTAGGCCAGTCGGCCCTTACTGCATCCTCACTCAACACTGAGGGCCACGACATGCACATGTCATCAATAACTGTCGGCAACACCATGGTCAACGTCAGCGTGCTCAGCTATGCCAAAAACACTACTCACAGCATGGCCTGGCTTGCACGGATCGCCATCTACAAGGTCTAGTGGGACTGTGACTACTTTAGCTCTGACATCCTTGTGGCCATGGATGCCACTCTTTCTAATGGCATTGACATGCTTTTGCTCTCGATTGGTGACAACCCATAGTAATACTACACCAAAAAAATTGCCATCTGCACCTTCACCGCTATAGTCCACTGCCACATCTTTGTCTCTTACTTGACTAGAAACTCTCGACCTAGTGCTGACATCATCTCAAATCTCATGCCCTAGATCATGACCATCATTGCTACCATCCTTGACCATGACTTCCCGGCCATCGCGGTGCTTGCTAATGATAGTGAGTATGTCGAAACCTCACTCTACTCTGGGGAACTGCTACTAGAAGATCCAAATCTCACACTCATCTATGCTGGAAACACCAGCCTCGATGGCAATGGAAATGCAAACTTCTACACCTGTGGTAGCTTGGACCTTGAAGGTAGAAGAGGTGTAAATCATAATACAATTTTTGTTATAATAGCTAAAAGATCTATTCATTTAGGTTTCTTTTCTTTGATAAAATTTATATATGAATTAGGCCAATATGTTTCTTAAGTAGCTTTGTCTGAATATATGTTTTAAGCATAAAATTTTGCAGGCAGGAGTAGGATAATGGGCAGAGCCAAAGACATTTGAGGAAGGATAGTAATGGCTACAGTTAAAACTATAGCCTGAAGGGAAGGGTCTTCTAGAGTTTTTGTGTCAACAATAGCCTTTGGTTATTGGAATTTCTTTCTAAAAACAAACTTTCTACTAGTCTTTTTATGTGTGTTTTTGTTAATTTTTTATAGTGAATTGTAATGTGTTAAACATTACATTTTGATGATTTTGTGCAATTTTCATAGTTTCACTTCAAGCTGAGCTCTTCTGTCATTGGTACTTAGCATGCTTTCCTATACATTTGCATTCCCAATGCAAAAACATTCCAAAGTTTGGTTCTGTTCTTTTTTCAATGCTTTCTGGAGTGGTAGGAAATTCTGAATTTGTAATTTTCTACTACTATCTTGAGCAATATTCTTTTGCTACACCCTTTTTCAATGTAAAGGAAAATTTGTAAGTTTATGTTCTCTTTTATCTCTTTGTATATTTTGTAAAGGTTTTATCATTTCTATGGCTTTGCCTTGAAATTCAGTAGTTACCATGGAGTAGATGTGTTTAGTTGTTATAATTGTGACTGCTTTTTCGTTTGCAATATGCCTTTTAATAAAATGCAAAATCATTAACATTTTTGCTAACACATGAAAATTATTAGCCAATTTGAGATGTC
>MNCI01008199.1:0-50213 GCA_015680685.1 Gnetum montanum | reverse complement strand
ATTTGTTTTCTTTATATCTCATAGTAGCTTTAAAGCTCACATATGAGATTTGTAGTTGTGCATAAGGACACATAGAAGTAATATTGATCCAATCCCTTGTATATATTTTGTTTCTATGTAACTCTCCTAAATCATTCTTCATATCACAAACACAAATCAAAATCCAAATGGATGTCCATTTTAGAAATTGGTATAAATAGTTTCGCTTGGTAAACTATCTATAATGTAGTGTTATTTCTTGAAATCGGGACTATAGAGTTTGTCCTATGAAAAATCATGAAACATTAACTAATGTTTAATTGAAACACTAAATAGTTTTGGAAAAATTATTCTTAGTGGTAAATAAATTAATTTATAGATTATTAACTAAGTTAATATATGAGGTAAGCAGTAGCTATCATTTCTCTAAAAATCAAAGAGATGTATGAAACGTGTTATCTAAAAAGACATGCAAGTTAGAAATAAGTATATAGATAGGGTATCTAACTCTTAATGTAAGTAGAGAACGTTTCTTAAGCATAGGTGCCATTGTAAAAAAATAATTGTTTCTTGAATTTAGGACTACAAGGTTTGTCCTGTGAAAAATCATATAACACTAATTGTTTGGTGGAATCAAAACACTAAATAGTTTTGGCAAAATTATGCTTAGTAGCAAATAAATAAATTTATAGTTTATTAACTAATTTGATATATAAGGTAAGTTGTGACTACAATTTCTCTAAACTTATCAATGAAAAATCAAAAAGGTAGGAAAATCAAAAATAAGTATATAAACAAGGTATCCAACTTAGAAAGGTAACATAGAAACATTGTATTCATGTAAATTTAAAAATAATTTCAATGATAAAATTTAATGAAGGATATTTAAATAGTAGTTTACTAATAGATAAAATGTCAACATTGAAGTACAAAACATTTGTAGGAAAGTAGAAGGCCTAGAGAGGCAAAATGCTAAGCACCCATGATGAGCGGAGAGTAACCCTACACTCAACCATACAAATCACTAAGTGTTCATGTGCAATCTAGTTGAATTCCATGAATTCTTTGTCTTTTGATACACTAGCCTCTAGAAAGTGAACTTGCCCTAACAATCATTTATTGTCTTCCCAATTACACTTGTGATATGCAAAGGTAAGGTTAAGTGTAATCGAGACATATGATTTTTATTATTTTTATGTTTTATGTTTTTGGTGTTTAAAATAAAGGATGAAAGGAATGAAGTAATTTAATTACTAATTTAATCTAACTAATTAACCAATGTCTAACTAATCCTAACATAATCATCTAGTCCCACTTTCTATACGCATCCTAAATACATATAATGCTACTGGATTACCAAATATTAAGTGTTACTGGAATTAGCAAGTGCCATGCACATGCTCAAAGTGATTGTACTTATGTGCTTAATTAATAACTATTTAATCTAGTTTAATTTAGCTTAATTACTTAAAAGCATTAAATAAAATTGCTAAAAACATTGAATGCATGAGAAAATATTTAATCCAGTCGAAGTGTTGTAAGGTTTATCAAATAGCTCATCTTTATTGCTGCACATACTTCTGTGCTCAAGTAAAATAATGCTTGAATAAAAATTTGTACATTCAATGACTGTTGTTGCAGGCACTTGGAAAAATATTCTAACTTCGTGAAAGAAAAACTACAAGAGCTCTATTACACTATGACTAATATGACTCCAAAACCGTGCGCTCAAGTGTTATATTTATAGGCCTACATACATCCCACGATATCAAATATCTAACATCATTTCTAGGTCTCCAATGTTAGGTATTTGATATCAAGGCTTTGATATCAAATATCCAATATTGAAGCCAAGCAAAATACACTTTATCATACCCCCATGATTGACTAAAAACTTGTCTTCAAGTGAATAAAAGAAGGAACAAGTCCCTTACAAAATATTGTAAAGATATGGGATTATTAACTAACATGCAAATTGAATCAAACAAAATAGACAGATTCTAAGTGCCTAAGTGTATAAATTTTTAATCTTTTATAAAATTGGATGTTCATGATAATAGAAGTAAACACCTTGGCTAAAATGGGCATTCAACTCATCTAGCAACTGAAGAACGAGGGAGAATATTTAATGATCATGAAGAGGCTTTGTCGCATGGTGTTGCTACTAATTCCCTGGTGAAGACATTCCCACCTCTAGTTTACACTTTTCACTAGAATCATAACAAAATCATTGATTAGTATGTAATATGTAACTTATAACTTTTAGGTACCTTGTGTCGTTGGTAGTTACACTTTTCTAGGTTGTGATTATGGTGAATTGATTCTTCTAATAGCATTAGCACGAAGACTAAGAAATGGGGTGAAATGGATAAGAGGTTCATTATTAAATTCTGAAAAGCCCAAATGTAATGAAATGCTTAAAGATGATTAAAGAATTCACAACAACAAAAAAGAGGATTTCGCTATAAAAATTTTTGAAGATGCACACAATTGGATGTCATCAATGGGACATGCAAAAGGATTTTATTGTGAGAATGTTTAAGGATAAAGAACTTAACCAATCCAACCAAAAGGTATTTAATTAGGTCCTCCCCAAAGTAGGCACATGCCCTTTGTTGCCTTTGCAGATCCTCAAACCAAGGAGTCCATGGGCCCCATGGATGATTAATGGTTATGAAAAGGTAAGTATGAAAACTTGGAAGAAACTACCTAAGAATTTCAACACATCAAACCAAGACATTGAACAAGGACATAAACACTAGTAGTGAGGTGAGGCATGAAAAGCATAGATGAATGAGAGAGAAGGAAAGTGGTATGAAGTATCTTATTAAGATCACATGAAGTCTCTCATGAATTTTGTGGTTAAATGACTTGATAAAATCTATCCTTAGTCTAAAACAAAACCAACCATGTTCAGTGACTTTGCATTGTCAATCTAAGATCGGTCAATCCCCTTGAAACACAAGAGTGCTCCCATAGAACAACCATCGTTCCTTATTTAAGAACACAAGAGAAGTAGGAAGTGAGAAAGGACCTTAGTTAGAGGGGACCTTCAAGCATGGGTAACATGTCTTTCTAGTTCCATAACTAGTGCTTGTAACCCATTTATTTTGTCTAAGGGATATGCTTTGAATTTTCATTATTTTTTTTTCTTTTGAATTTTTGGATGCAAACCACACCATGCAAAGACTTATTCAACATATTGTTATTGGTTGACACGGAATGGTAAGAAATCCATAAAAATACTCATGCATCCAAGTAAGTAGAAGAGTACAAAGAGTATTAAGTTTGCTTGAAGTCACACCCTATTCAAACCTTTGAATCCTTTCCAAGTCTAGAAACTACTAATGTCACAAGTTTGTTAAATTTTTACTTAAGGAAAAGGGACTTCATACTTCAAAAACAAGGAAAACCATAGAGTTTGTGGATGGGTAGACGTTGTGGACTCACTACTCGTTTCATGAAAAAGAAACCATGTCTTAGTTATTAGTAACAAAATTCAAAGCTAAAATTCAAATGCTAATAATCAAATAACCAAATAGCACATGCCCACATCAAGCAAACCACACTATACCCAATTGGTAATAAAGCACATTATTATTAGAACATAATAAGAAAATCACATTAAAATAAAGAAAAATATACAAGAAATTGTAAAATATTCAAGAAAAATAAAATGTACTAAGAATGTTGTAAAAAAATTGGAAAAAATTAATAAAGTAAAAACAAAAAGATGTAAGATAAAGAAGGCGTAAAAGAAAAAGTTGTAGAAATAACAAGGCGTAAATAAAAATATGTAAAATAAAAAGATAAAAAACTGATTAGCTGCTATAATGATTAGCATGGATGGCCATCTCTCCCACAATTATTTTGAAAGTAGGAGATTTGAAAGATTGAGTGTGGTTGTCCATTCGATGAGGTATTTGTTGCATTGGCTTACTTAAGCTCATGTAAAGGTTTCACTAGTTGTGTGTTGACTAGTTGCTTTTTGTTTGAGCTCTCAGGTTTGCAGCTTAACATGGCCCTAGAAAGAAGGTTTTATAAATGATGTAAGGCCCTTCCCACAACATCTGGAACTTAGTTCATTGAGGTACATGTGTGGGGTTTTAGTAGAGGACCTTATAACTAGGTTGAAATTTGACTTTCCTAATTCTAAGGTCATGGAAATTTTTGCTAAATGCCTTATGCAACTCATTAGATGATAGGGCCACTAATCAATTTTTGTCTAGCAAGTTGAGATTCATTAATCTTTCTTTTTGTGCTAGACTTAATTCAAGGTTAAGGTCACAAGCTGTACAAAGTGTACAAAGCTCAGATTGAATAGGAAGAATTTGCAATTTTCTGTACACTAACTCATAGGAAGAGTAGACTATAGGAAGCTTTCAAGTGGAGTGTAGGCCTAGAGGGCATCATTGAGTTTCATGCTCTAATCTCTCTTATATTTGTTAGCTATTCTCGTTAAGATCTTAGTGATTTCCCTATTTGTAACCTTAGCTTGACCATTGGTTTAGGGGTGGTAAGGTGTTATTAATTTATGATCAACCCCTAAGTAGTGCATGAGCTTTCAAAAGGTAGTGCCTATAAAATGGGTCCTATTGTCAGAAATTAGTGCACATGGTATACCAAACCTATTTATGACATTCTATTATACAAACCAAGTACCAGTAGAAGATGTACAGTTGATGACAGCTGCTACTTCTACCCATTTTGTGTAGTAATCAATGATGATGATTACGTATACCTTTCCATTTGACATGAATGTGATGGGACCCATGAAGTCAATGCTTGAGATGTCAAAGTATTCTAATGGTTGAATTCACTATTGAGGTCCCTTCATATGGCTGGTCATTCCACCATCGCATTGGCAACATTCACAAGAGCTGACAAATTGGTGAGCATCCTTGAAAAGTGTTGGCCAGTAATATCCTATCATCAAGATTCTCATGGTTGTGTGTCTTCCTACATAGTGGTCCCCACAAGGACTCTCATGAGAGTCTTTGAGAATGTGCAATTGATTAGCATCAGGGATAGACCAATGAACTAGGCTATCAGCACACATCTTATAAAGGTGCCTGTTGATCTCCATGAAGTGTTTCACCTAGTGAAGAAATTTTTGTTTCTTCTTGCAGTCTAGCTTTTGTGGCATCTCTTAAGTAAGAAGATAGGCGAGAATGTCATCATACCATTTAAGCTCAGGGGAAATTGTTTAGATATAGCCCCAAAAAATAGGATTTCATCAAGAAATTGATTAGACAATGGGCTTTCCTCCTCTTTGTTATTCCATCTCAACCAAGATAAGTGGTCAACTATCACATTTTTAGTTCCCTTTTGATCTACCATCATAAGATTGAATTCCTCTAAGAACACCAGCCACCATATGAGATGGGGGCTCATCATTGGATTTATCATTAGGAAGCAAATTGCACTATAGTTCATGTACACTAACACCTTGTATCCAAGCACATAGTGTTTGAATTTCTTCAAGGCAAGTACCAGTACCATCAGTTCTTTTTCTATGGTGATGTAGTTTAGCTACACACCCACAATGCTTCAGCTTGCATAGTGGATATAATAAGGATGTTTTTTATCATCTAACTACATAAGCATAGCCTGCAAGGCATAATTTAATGCATCTATCATGACGTGAAATGGTCTGGACTAGTCTAGTGCTAGTAGAACTGGAGTTTCTATGAGTTTTTCCTTTAATTGTTGGAATGCATTTTCACATTCCTTGGTCTAAACAAATGAAGTATCTTTCTTTGTTAGCTCAACCAATAGTTTTGCGATCTTAGAGAAATTCTCTATGAATATTTAGTAGTAACTAGTATGTCCAAGAAATGACCGAACATCTTTTATAGTTTTTGGTTAACATGTAATTCCTTAGTTAACCTAATCCTTTTAGGATTGACCTTAGTCCTTACTTGCAAAATTCTGTGCCCCAACACAATGCTCTCCTAGACCATCAGATGGACCTTCTACCAATTGAGCCAAAAGTTCATCTCCACATATCTTTTTAGCACTTGCTCAAGGTTGTCCAAGGCTTGGTCAAATGTAGCCCCATAGGTGGAGAAGTCATCCATGAAGACTTCCACCCCACTAGTAATCTACTACAAAAAATACACAAGACCAAGCACTGGAAGGTGGTAGGGGCACTACATAGGCCAAATGGCATCTTTCAATACACAAAAGTCCCCTAGGAACTCATGAATGTTATTTTTTNCAATACACAAAAGTCCCCTAGGAACTCATGAATGTTATTTTTTTCTAATCCTCTAGCATGATTTGGATTTAGTTATAGCCACTATAACCATCTAGAAATGCCCAGATATAGTGTTTAACACTTGATCTACAAATGACAACAAGAAGTGATCTTTGAATGTTGCCATGTTCAATAGCCAAAAGTTGATGCAGACCTACCACTTACCACCTTTCTTTAGCACAATCATGAGTTGGCTAATCCACTCACTATCCACAATGGAATAGATAAATCCTACCTTGAAGAGTTGTTTGATTTCCTTTTTGACGATCTACTTCAATTTGGGATTCAATCGCCACTACGGCTGCCTCTTTGGCTTCATGGCCAGATCAGTGTAGATACGATGCTAGCATATCCTAGGATCAATCCCTGTGAGTTTAGGATATGACCAAGCAAAGGTTGCTAGCCATTTATTGACCATCTTTACTAGCATCCATTTTTGTTCAAGAGAAAGATTGACATTGATTATTACCAGCTTCACATTTTTTTAATAATGCATATTCCATGCTAGTAGGTAGATTTTTCAACTTTAAGGACTTTTGTTTAAGATTTTTAGGGATTTCCAACTCTCCCCAATAGGTATCATCATTTACGTCATCAGAGAGTTAGTGATGAACTTTCTCTAGTTCATCCATGCCTTCTATATAGGCATATGTTAGGCTCTTAGAAGGTTCCATGTAAAGTGTTGAGCTACTCTAAGGGTTAGCTATTAGCCACTGGATGTCCTCCTACTTTGTGATTGTTGCATATAGGCACCTTTGAATTTCAGATATATCAGCACACTGACTACATGTTTTAATAGATACACTGTTAATAGGCCATAGTTTTTTGCACATAGTTACACCCTGTATCATTGTATGCTATGCATAGAACTTTCTTCCTCTTGATCTTTCCGAATGCACTTTCTTTAGAGATTTTGAGGAAAAGATCTTGGATCCCCAATCGTACATCAACAATTCTTAGCCAAGCCCTTCCCATGATGATTGAGAAGTCTTCCTTACAATTTTTTACTTAGATTACTAGGAAATTAATGGGGTAGGACCACCCACAAATAATGGTCACAATATCCTCCATCAATCCTAAGGAAGTAGTAATGGATTGATCAGCCAACTCAAGATAGATATTGCTCTTCTTGAGTGGAGGTAGGTTCCAAGCTTTATACATCTCATGGAAAATCATATTAACACTAGAATCTAAATCCAGAAGAACCTTGCAAGGCTCATTCCCAATGATTTGAAGGTAAATAAGGAAACTTCTAGGATTAGATAATTTCCTAAGAACGTAACCAACTTTTATCCAATCGATTACCGCATGAGTTAACATGATGGTATGCACTTTGGGAGGTGTTTGGTTTGAAGGGGACTCAAATGGATTAGAGGTAGAGGGAGATAAAGAAGTAGAATTTTCAATTGTAGGTGTATGTGAGGGTTTAGTTAGGTTGTTGGTTCAAAAAAAAAGGTCTTTTTCATTATCTAGTTTTTGAACCACTAAGCTAAGGAGCTGGCTATAAGTTAGCAGCCCTCATTGCATTGCATTATTGTGGCTAAGGTAGGATTTTTCCCTACATTGACAGAGCAGGTGGTAACTAGGTTGAGGGTGGAGGAGCATATGAAGAAGGATGAGAAGGGTGATAGGGATATGGGATTTTCCTTCTAGTAGATGAAGAACGAGTTATGTAATCCTCTAGAGAGTAGTAGTAATGTTGGAAGGTGGCATGAATAGAGGATCCATGTAGAGAAACAGGTTGTTGAACATAGTCCCCATATGGATATGGTTATCAGTAAGGGTACTACTACCTTGGTGGTGCCATCCTCCACAACTGTGGGTGTTGTCACTATTGGTACTACTCATACGGTTGTGGTGGAGCTTCATTTGGATAGTAGGTTTATTATTGGTGGAACTACTTAGGATTGCCTTGAGGATAAGGCAATCTTCTAGGTGCTTGCCTTCTTTCCAATCAAAGATTCAAAGCATACAACCTATATTTCTACAATTGTAACACAATGGGGCAACATCCCTTAGGATGTTCATAATGCCAAATGTCACATCCATTGTCATCATCTGATTTAGTCTCCACAACTTCTTCTACTACAGTAGCTTTGCCCTTGCCCCTTTGTTAGGCATGTTTAGCTTATTTTTTCCTCTTGCGATTACGATCACTACTTTGCTCTTTTGATTCTTTTGCAATTTTTAGAGTATTTTGGAATTTTTCATCCAATTAATCCTACATTTTATCTACCTTGGCCAAAATTTCAGACATAGATTTTTGGATTTGCAAGGTCTTTTGTTGTATCACCTCATCAAGAGGTGACTCCTCCTCACTATCACAAAAGTAGACCTCCCTCTTTTTGATGGAAAGATCCCTATTATATTCTTCTACACTTTCTCATTTCCTTAGCTCTCCTTCTTATTTTGCTACCTACTTTATTAGCCTTTATATCTGATGGGCTCTTAATTCTAATAGTTTCCATTGGGCATAAACCCCAAGAGTTTTTCTTGTTTCTAATCTAAGTCTGTCTATGATGTGGTGAAGTTCTTCCTGCTAAGAATAACCATGGCCAAGGCATCAATGTATGAGAGAATAGTATCTGCCCATGACAACATCCAATGGTTCATATATTTCTTACTTCCATCCTTGGATCTATCTTGTTAGATTAGACACTTAGGATTATGTCTGATATTTATCATTGAATAGCTCTAGCATTATACTCCACCCACGGATGGATTCTGGTTTCAACGATTAATACTAGCTTTCTGGTTCCTTGATGAGTGTCCTAGGAAATAGCTTTAATTTCTGCCAATCATTTTCAATATTTTGTAAGGCACAAGCATCATGAAAAGGTTGAAGATGTGTTTGCGAATTAGAGTTATATCCCCCCTCAAATCTGGGGATATTTTTCATGTCAAGTTGCTCGATCTGACTATCTTTCACATGCCTGTTTGGAATTTTTACTACCTCTACAATGTTTAGCATGCTTTGAGTGGGAAGAAAAGGTTGATCATCATCATTATTTTGATGATGCTTATGATGTCCTATACTGCCCTTTCATTCATGATGGGCTCTATGTCTCGTTGTTCACCTTCATCACAGTTGTTCTTTTTGCAGCGTCTATCACAACCATAAGAGGAAAAAGAAGATGTAGGCGAAGAGGGTGAAAAGGGAGGAGGATTGCCACTGCTATGGTGTCTACCACCTCCTCTACACTTGTCACAGCCATGTTCACCAACTTTCTTGCCATCTTGATGCTTGCCCAAGCCCCTATGTTGACTCCCACTTTTGCTTGAAATTGGATTGTTGATAGTGACTATAGATTCAGGTTCATACCTCCATCATTAATGTTAAGGGATGGAGAATCTTCATGTTGAGAACTCCCAGAGGGAGGATCCTCATTGTCGTTTTGGTTTAGCAAGAATAAGGGATTGGTGAACCGTTTTCCCTTCATAGCCTCATGGTGCTTCTCCTAGTGTCAATCTCTCCTACATTGTGTTTCAGTGGGACGGTACTCTCGGTAGTCATGATCATGCACAACATACTCTTCTTGAAGATCTTGGATGTCCAACCTCCTAAGAGTTTGGAGTAGCATCCTAGGAACAGATCGATCGAGAGGCATTACAATATTACCCTTCATATCTTGCCACTACAGGTATTCATCTTGATGTAGGATGAAGGTGAAGTCATACATATACTCATCTAGATGAGTATATACCACCTTGCATTCTTGAGGCACTAGCAATTTAGTATCATCACACTTGTGAGAAGAAGACATTTTGCAATTAAAATAAGATATCAGTGTGCTTAAATTATTATATTTATTATAAGAATGATTTTGACCTTAGGGTTCATCCAACAATGTTAATGATTTTCACTATGCCTAGATAGCACATGTTTCAAACAAAAAGAGTACCCCAACAGTAGTGCCAATGATGAGCAACAAGTACCCTATGCTCAGCCATACAAATCACTAAGTGTTCACGTGTGATTTGGTCAAATTCTGTGGACCCTTTTTCTTCTGATGCACTAGCCTCTAAGAAGTGAACTTGTCTTAACAGTTATTCATTGTCTTCCCAATTACACTTGTGATATGCAAAGGTATGGTTAAGTGTAATCAAGGCATATGATTTTTATTATTTTTATGTTTTATGTTTTGGGGGCTTAAAATAAAGGATGAAAGAAATAAAGTAATTTAATTACTAATTTAATCTAACTAACCAATGTCTAACGAAATCTAACATAAGCATCCAGTCCCACTTTCCATACACATCCTAAACACATATAACGCTGCTGGGTTACCAAATGTTAAGTGTTACTGGGATTACTGAGCATTATGCGCATGCTTGAAGTGGTTGTACTTATGTGCTTAATTAATCACTATTTAATCTAGCTTAATTTAGCTTAATTACTTAAAAGCATTCAATAAAATTGTTGAAAACATTAAATGCATGAGAAAATATTTAATCTAGCTGAAGTGTTGCAAGGTTTATCAAAAAGCTCATCTTTGTTGCTGCACACATTGTTGTGCTTAAATACAATAGTGCTTGAATAAAGATCTATACACCCAATGACTCTTGCTATAGGCACTTGGAAAAATATTCTAACTCTAGGGAAGAAAAACTACAAGAGCTCTACTACACTATGACTAATATGACTCCAAAACCATGCGCCCAAGTATTATATTTATAGGCTGACACACATCTCGTGATATCGGATATCCAACATTACTTCTATTGCCTTGATATCAGGTATCCAATATCAAGGCTCAGATATCAAAGCTGGACAAAATACACTTCATCAACCCACCATGTCAATGCTTTTTCCATGTTGATTGATTTACTATTATCTTACCTTGCTTCTCTATAAGGGTGTGTTGAGTGACGAGTCCCCATTGAAATGTAGAACATGGGATAAACGATAATTCTTGTGTAGACTTCTAGGATTTGACCAACAATAGAAGCCAAGATACAAATCATCATTCATTTATGATTAATCTACCATCTTTGATTTTTGCAATGACTTTTTCCATTCAGATGCACTACATGCAAGGATATCCACCTGCCACTCGAGATGTGTTTCTTGTATATCCTCTTGCAAACTTGTAAAAATTTTCAACTAGACATCTATTTCTTTCACTTTCTTAATATCACTTACTATCAATACTATTAAAAATCATTCATTTTTTGTCAATCTGCCATCAT
The DNA here is from genome assembly GCA_015680685.1 of Gnetum montanum. NCBI lineage: Eukaryota > Viridiplantae > Streptophyta > Gnetopsida > Gnetales > Gnetaceae > Gnetum > Gnetum montanum. The sequence goes on along the minus strand of MNCI01008199.1, from coordinate 38,785 downwards.
TGATTTATGAAATGGTTTTTTCCGTTCACATGCAACACATGCAAAGATATCAACATGCTACCAATGACATATTTCTTNAAATGGTTTTTTCCGTTCACATGCAACACATGCAAAGATATCCACATGCTACCGATGACATATTTCTTCTATATCCATTTGTAAATTAGATCATGTGTTTGTTCTTTGCAAATTGTATGATGTGTTTCTTCTATATGCACTTGCAATTTGAATAAAAATTTCCAACCAAACATATCTATTTCTTTTTAAATTGTGTATGGACCTATTCATGTTTACAATTAAAGTTGATNCAAAAAACTAATAGGTGTGAAAGGACCACTTAACCCTCTTAAGTACCTCGTTTCCTTGACTAATAAAGGTAATCACATGGCCTGCTGTACCTTATCCGGTTGACGTTGATAATTTTATCACAGTACCATTGGTAGTGGTTTCACGTGAATCTTGACAAATTTTGCACGAAATTGGTTGTTCAAGCAGGCGCGTAACTTGAAAACGCGTTAGAGTTGAACCACATCCAAAACTGGTAGCCCTTATGACAGAGCCACATCCAAAACTGGAAATCATCAGGGCAAGGAAAATGCAGCCAGTGCAGTTACAGCCTCGTTTTTTAGATGAGAGTGGAGGTGTGGGTTCATGCTCAGGCTCTAAGACTGCTGTCAACAAGTTTGATGTGTTCATCAATCACAGAGGCCCCGATACCAAGCATACCATGGCCTATCACTTGTATGATCTGTTCCGAGACAGAGGCGTCCAGGTGTTTCTAGATAAAGGAGAGTTTCAGGGTGGAGACTCTGTGCCAGTGGTGATAAAAGAAGTCATTAATTGTTGTAAGGTGCATGTTTGCATTTTTTCAAGTAGATATGCAGAGTCTGCGTGGTGTCTGGAAGAGCTGGAAATGATTCTTAACAGATACGAGATCGGCACATCATTATTGATTCCAATCTTCTACGATGTAGAACCCTCTGATGTTCTATATTTGAAGTGAACTTTTGGGCAGGGTTTTGAGAAGCACATGTGCAGATACAGCAGTGAAGTCATTGAAAAGTGGAGAGACGTTCTATTCAAGGCATGCAACATCAGCGGGTACGAGGGTAAAGGGTAAGAGTGAAAATTACTGGAGGAGCAACTCTAAGCCATGAAAATTACAAAATCAAAATTTTATGTTGTTTTTATTTTTAGTCTTGGGGGCATTAGTTTACCGTGACTTGACAGATCGCATGTTTATAAATATTTTTCAATATCTTAGCATATAATTCATTTCTCATCCTGTTTCCGTTCCATATTATGTATTTTCAAACAATTCATTTCAAAAGATGAAAGGAACAGGACGTACACCTGAATTTCTTTTCTGTCCAAAAGGTTTACTTGCCTTGCATCTTTTGAAATTTCTGTTAAAAATATTTGGGATCTGTGATCATATGGATTTCCATATGGTTGATTATCCTGTTTCTGCATATCTAGAGGGTTGGAAAAGCAAAAGAAGATTAGAGTATTCAATTTATTCTGTTGTCTTCCAAATATTAAAGACGTTAAAAATCAATTACAAAAATCAGAAAGGTTAGCTGTGACTGTAGATGCAATCTGGTTCCTCTTCATGAAACGGATGAGAAAGCAGTATTCCAGTGAAGTTTTGGTTATTATCTTGCCCTACGATAATATCCAATTATATGGAGATGGTTTCTTCATTGAGATCATAGTAGTGTTATGGACAAGGGATATTATCTTTTTCTATTGACTTGCATTTTTATTGTTTTGCTTAACAGGGAACTCTGTATGACCATTGTCAACATAGTATGTAAGAGACTTAATGCAGGGTCAGTTGCTACTCCTGAAAAAGTAATTGGAATCCTTGATAATGTAATGAAGATAAAGAATAACATAATGAGGTATCGCAATGAGTGTCAGCGTGTGACATTGGTTGAAGTTAGTGGTGTTGGAGGCATTGGTAAAACCACTTTTGCAAAATGCCTTTATAATCAAATATATACTCAGTTTCAAAGGCATTACTTTATGGAGGATGTTAGTGGAACTATAGAAAAGAATGGAGTAGATGCAGTCCACAAGCAGCTTGGCAATAACCTTCTCAGGGATGATTCAACCTTGTGTGGAAGCCAACTAAAACAATTTTTAAAGGAAAGGTTGCAAAATGCTGACATATTGCTAGTGTTGGATAATATTATTAGAGAACACTGTTTGAATGTTGTATTCATGGATGATTATGTTGACCTTGCTGGTACTAGTGTCATTATTGTGACAAGCAGAGAGAAGGATGTCTTAAAGCATAATCTTGCAGCTGCCAAGTACAATTTGATGTCTCTGCAAATATCAGAACTGGTTTATTGTGAATCTAAGGAAATATTTTGCTATTATGCATTTGGAGGAATCCACAGGGTCAGTACCCAATTTGATAATTTAATGAATAAAATTATCAGTAAATGTGGCGGCATTCCTTTAGCACTGACTTTAATGGGTAGGCAGCTTTATGGAAGAAACATTGCATTCTGGGAAAACTTTTGGCTTGCAATAAAGGATTCTTTGCCGTCTGATCTCAAAAAAATGTTAAAATTCAGCTATGATTCTTTGGAAACAGAGCTTGAAAAATGCCTGTTTTTGGACGTGGCCATTTTCTTCCATTTAGAGAGTGTTGACTTCTTAAAAAAATGCAGAGCCAAGAATGATGAGGATGAAGCTGAAATTTCAATTGCACTAGATAATCTGCAAAAAAAGCTTTTAATTGATGTACGCTCAGGAAATCTTTATATGCACGATCTGCTTGTGGATTTATGTAAAAGTATAGTGAAGGATGAGAGTTCTGAGCCTGGTCATTGTAGTCGGCTGTGGAATCCTTCGCATGTCAGAGAAGTGTTATCTGATAACACGGTAGGATTTTCTTCCATATGGTTGATTTGCATTGTTTGAATTTCAATTTCCTTTCTAGCAAATGTTCTTATTATTATATTTAAAAATTAAAGAATAATGTAACAATAGATTTTTCCTTCCAGGGAACGGATAAAGTGAAAGGACTAAGCTTAGTTTGGAAAGGTGAAGCTGTTCTAGATGAAGATGTAAATGGAGATCCATGTCCATGGTCTGCTGAGGCATTTGCTGAAATGTCTTCATTAGAAATTTTGATTCTAAACGGAGATTGCATAAAAGGTACCGGTTATATAAAATTAAATCATGGAGATGGGTACCATTGATTCAATACTGAGCTATGGATTAATTTAACTAAAATGGACCATGCTTATGCTTCTTCCTTGTTTTGTTTACAAAGGTGATTTTTCCCGGCTATCCAGGAGACTCTTATTCCTTAAATGGACTAATTTTCCATTGCAAAGCATACCGACAACGCTCTGCTTAAAGAGCCTGAGAGTCCTGTTATTGTCCCATGGAAGGAACATACGTTTATGGGATTTTTCTCAGAGGGTGAGGCTTTTTTGTTTTTCTTTTCTTTGCAAAATATGTCATCCTTGCCAAATCGTACTAATACATTGTAATTTACAGGAGGCTCCAGTAAACCTGCGGCAACTTATGGTATTAGAGTGTAACAAGTTACAAAAACTTCCAGAGTTTACCAGAAGGTTTGGGAACCTGTCTTCCATTAAATTTGATGGTTTGGTATCTCTTGAATATCTTCCAGACAGCTTTGGGTTGCTGCAAGGAATGAAATCACTGTGGCTGAAAAACTGCATGGCTTTAAAAGAACTCCCAAAAAGCATCGGAAATCTAAAGCACTTGCTTGAATTAATTATACAAAACTCCTCAGAATTGAAGTTATCGTCAACGTCATTTCAAAATCTGTCCCAATTAGAGCTTCTGACGCTAGTCAACTGCCCAGCTTTGGAGAAGCTCCCACAGACAACGGGTGCTCTGCCAAACTTACGTGGGTTCGTTATCCAGAAATGCGGTAATTTGGATATTTCAGAACAGATGACTCCGTACAATCTTCAACGTCTGAGGTCTTTAAGGGTAGTTGACATGAGGAATCTAAGAAAGTTTTCACAGTTCCTCGGCAGTCTTTCAAGGTTGGAACATTTGCGCCTTTTTGACTGCGACAGTCTTGAAGAGTTTCCTGAATCCCTGGGAAACCTTTCACATTTGAAATATCTGTACATCGGTTGGTGCGCCAATTTAGCGGCACTGCCCGCCACCGTGGGCAACTTTAAAAAGTTGAGAATGTTTTGTATCCAACATTGCCCTCAATTGAAAGAATTTCCGTCTACGCTTGGAAATCTTTCCGCGCTGACATTGCTGGTTGTGAGTAGCTGTGGGAGGGTAGACGTTATCCACACTCACCAGATGTATAAACTTAAATATCTGTTTATAATAAATTGTGTTAATCTGAGGCGCATTGATGGAATTGATGGGTGTATCCAGTCTTTGGAAAGTGTCTCTCTTGTAGACTGCGACCAGCTACACTTTCCAGATGGTTTGTTGTGTCAGCAGCATAATTTGAAATACATAGGACTCTCGCTGAATGAAGAGTTCATTACAAGATACAGCTACAATGATTTCAAGGTAAGTATGCAGTAATTTTTATCTTTCGCTAAGTTGGTTAATTACTCACCTTGTCTCTGCCCAAATTATTCTTCTAGTTTCATGATAATCGATCTTGTGTTTCCTTGAAAACGCAGAACTTATCGGACTGGATTATACCAGAGATTAACCAATATTCTATGAGGCACTCATCGGGCAGGTCCATACGGAATGGTTATCAGTACTCTGTAAAGGCAGAAGTGAGCCCGTGTCTGTTTCCCAGGTTGGAAGAAAGGGTGAGGCACATCGTTGCTAACTACACCTCATTCGGGGTTTTCCTATATTCAGCCAATAATCATGAGCAGCAACAGCTCCCTGAAGGATCCTATATATGCATAATCTGTTTTATCAGTGCAGTTTACGCTAGAGATTTTGCAGATCATATTGGCCCGCCATTTTTTGTATTTCAACCTCAGTTGGTTGGGGATGACATAGAGAAGGGTGAGGCTAACTTCTACCAATTTAATATGGGTGAGCAAATAAATTTTGGTCTATCCTTTGTCTCTACATCTGGACAAGGGTCACAAGCTTCCTTCAAAATTAGAGTTTCTAATGTACGAAGAAGAATTGGGCATGATTATCCAGTGCACAAAGGCATAATAAAGGATGGTTGGATGATTTGCGTACGGAAGGCCTCAGATGTGGCATCAGACATTGATCCAGCTGTGGCATTAGTTAGCGAAGTGAACAGAGCCTTTTATTCAGAACTGCGGTACCAACGCTTGGTTTCTCGTGCCTGGAGTCAGCTGCCGTCACAGCTCTGTCTTTTCAAATTCTCAGCGCTCGACGTTGCAAACTGCAAAATAACGAAAACTTACCGTCACTGCAACACCTGGATTATGGTGAGGATTTGTTTTTTTTTTTTTTCTTTCCAGTTTACTTACTTAACTTTTATCATGATCACTAGTACAGTCGCTTGACGTTGACCTTGAATTGAAAATTCAAACAGAAAGAAAAGACAGCTTTGACATGGCAGAGAAGGAGGTGCCTTTTCTCAGATGATCATGCATTGGCATTGTTGGCATTGCCACAAAATCAGAAAAANCAGAGAAGGAGGTGCCTTTTCTCAGATGATCATGCATTGGCATTGTTGGCATTGCCACGAAATCAGAAAATTTTCACTTTTCTAGTATTCAATGCATCTAAATATGAGTGGCAGACTGTGACCAACTTCTATGAAATGTCAATTTCCATATTGCTTAGAGGTGAGATCAATCATACCAGAAAATTGCAACAAAATGTTTCAAATTCAACCAAAAATAAAGAGATTCCTCATGGCTTAGATACTCTCTTACAAAGTAAATCTCATGATATGAGAGTAAAAGCTCAAGATATTAGAGTAAAAGCTCTTGATTCTTGGAAGGACAACAAATTAAGGTATATGTTTGAAAATGATGTTTATGTACAAGTGAAAGGGGGTTTTAGTGAAGGGTGGACAAAGTGTCCATGGTATTATTAAGAAGATTTTGATCAAAAAAGACATTACATGAATAGTTAGAAAATAAATAGATTCAACAAAATAATGGCTTAGTACTAGATGTCGCAAAATTAAATTATATATGTATTTTTTATTTTGATGCACTATTGCTTACCTATGTAACTTTTATGGCACTTTTATAGGGAGGTTAATCCATCTCTCATTTTCTATTCCAAGTAAACATGAACTAAAATAAAAGTTTTTATCAAGTTGTGAGCTCTAATTGGGGTTTTAGCAATAAGATAAGAAACTTCTAAATCTAGTTGATTATCTCTAAGATGCTCAAAGTAAAGTTTTTCTATCTTTTTCATATTTGACCATAGCTTGCCTAGCCCTTGTTGCTTAATTAACTTGCATATCTTCTTAAGATTACGTTGCATTGCTTCCAATGAGACATTCTATGCTATTAGCCATTGTATCTCCTCGATATACTATCCTTGCTCTTTTATGTTTTCAACAATTGCTTTGAAAATTTTGGTTTGCTAAGTTTTATTTAGATGTTGAATATAGCTAATGAATTAATAGAGAGCTTTAGCTTTTAAGGGGAGTAAGTCACATCCCAAATGTAACATAGAATAAGGCATATGTGCCTTTACTTTTCATTATTTAATCAAAATTGTTTTTCACCCTTTCAATAGCTTGTTAATATTTTACATTAGGCTTAGACCTATATAATACACCCATATAACATAGTAGGATAAATGACATGCTTATGATAATGAAAAATGATCTAAAATGAACAAGGTGTGGTGCTAAAAATTAAGGAAAATAAATACCAACACATAAGATTTTGGTGCTTAATTACTTATCAATGAAAACTATATAGTTAGAAAAAGGTTCAAATAATGATAATGAACTAGACAAAAAAAGTGTAATAAACATGCCTTGATACTCTTTACTCTAATTTAAGTTATGTGAAATGATAAAAGATTCTTCTCCATACGTTGACCTTATTGTTAATTTTAATTATACTACATTTAAGAACTTTAGGTACATCTCTTGTACTTTTTGACTACATTTAAGGACTTCATGCACATCTTTTGTACTTTTTCATAATATGACTTCATTAGGTTTTCTCACCAAAGGATTTTTTTAGTTTAGAGCTTCTAATTCATAGATCAATTAAACATTTTGTAAAAACTTACAACTATTTTCTATATTTTAAAAACTTTAATCGATTTCCCACTTTTATTCGTGGTAGATACATACTTGAATAGATAAATCATATATACTATATTTCATATTTAGTGTTTCTACATCAAATTAATTAAGAGTTTATCCTTCATTTTTGTAGATTCAATGGGTTTACTATCAAATTTAGGTAAAACTAGGACTAATTTTAAATTGCAACTCATCATTTTCAAGAAAAATTTTAAACTTTAGATTACAAGCATGATGCTTTCAACTTCTTTAGGAAAACTCTATCAACTTGGATAGTAGGTATTGTTACTTCTAAAGTTATTTGGCTTTTACATGGGTTTAAAAAATTGGTAAGTCTTTTGGTATCTTATGTATCAATTTCCTTAATTTTAACATGCATTTTGACATTGTATTTTGCTTTTCCAATACATTATTAATCAACGTAGACCTTTACTAATTGGTGGTTCATGATTCTCTAAGCATCATGCCTAGGCTTATTACAAGTTGCAAGCAATCACATGTGGTACTATTAGGAAAAGCAACATTCTTTTTTGATAAATTTGATAATAGGAGACAATAATAAAAGTATGATGGGAATTATGGACCTAAATAATAGGCATATTTAGAAATGAACTTATACGAACAATTGTCATTTTGAGTTATAGTATAAGTTAGAAAATCATGGTGATAATGAATGCCAACAATGGTTGTACTTTCACATTACTTATAATTCTTAGGTAAAGCTATTGGAATGAGTGGTCCAATGTTTAATGATTGTATATTTCATTTAAGTTTACAATTACTACACCATGTAAAGTTTGTAGTTAGTATTAACTTGCATATATCAAAATTTCATGACTTATTATCATCATTTTATTTGATTAGAGAATGTGTGATATTGTATGTCAAAACACCTTAGGTAAAGTAGAACTATTATTAATTTATTATGTATTTAGAAACAAAGCTTTGTGTTATTATTATTTTTTAAAGTTCATAAATTCTTTGTGAAGAGTGAATATGTTGACTAAGCAATATAAATAGTATTGAAGATGAATACTACATATTTCTTCTACATTTGAGTGTATTAGACATAGGTGGAATATCATAGTTGCAAACTTGGTTAATTTGTTATGAGTATTATTAATAAAATTTGGTAATTTTCTTAATGATGTTCTCAAAATTCATAACATGTACATTTCTACTATTTAATAAATTCAGAGGATTTATGGATGTAATAAAATTTTAGTTTTATAAATTTAATATCTTAAAATAGGATTTATTTTAATTTTTAAGTTAATTATAATTGGTGGGTGGATGTATATTTGATTAGACACCAATCACAAATTCAATAAGACTTGGAAAATGTAATTATAATTACATTTTTAGATAAGGAAAATGAAAGATATTTGGAGAGCTCCTACATTACCTAAAATTCATATTTTTTTATGGTGTCTTATTCGTCAAGGTCTTCCTATCAGCACTCTCATCTTAAACATATGAGAAATGTTTCTCTTTAATGTTCCCTTTGTAGATGTGAAGATTCATTTTCTCATGTTTTTTTAAGTGATGTTTGGAAATGGATATCCAAAATTTGTAACAACTTTCAATCAAGCATCAATGAAGTCATTATTGGTGATCAACCTATTTTTTTTGCTTCATTTCTTTGTATTTGAAATTATCTTCAACCCCTTGTTCTCTACTCTATTCGAAAGCTTCAGTATGCAATTATTTTCCAATAGTAAGAGAATAACTATGATGTTTCTTCAAATGTCAAATACCAAATTCTCAAAGGTGTCACTTTTTAGCTACAACTTTAAGTAAACAAGCATCATGTAAAAGTTGAATAATTAATTTATTTTCTACAATATTAATTTCTTTTTGTTTTGAAGGCTCAAGGATGGGAAGCTTTTAGCTTTTGTTGCTATTTGTTTTTTATTTTTGATTAATGTATTCTTTTTTCTTTAGAGAGAAGTTTCTCCTTCTCTTTACAAAAAATCGTTTACTAAGAAGTGAAAACCTATTAGGGCACTTTTGAATAAGGGCAAGGCTTGATCCTTTTCCTACCCCAGAGGAAAGGTTTTTCAAAATTCATTATAAATATGAAAACTTGGAAAGGGATCAACAAAACTGTTGGGCTTTTTATTTAGACTTTCTCTTTAATGATCTCATGTATTCTGATTTTTTTCATATTATTATTTATTTATTTATAGGGTAAGATATCCCTCCCTCATCCTTGTGCCCTCCATCCCCTCTTGACTTCCCCCCTTCTCCCCCCCTGCCCCCTCCCCTAAAAAAAAGTTTCATTTACTTCTCATGCGTATTAGTAGTAAGTTTATATATTATAGATTGATGAACTGTGATATCGCGTCCGTGATATCAGATTGACCATGCGATGTCAGATACCCGATATCGCGGCCTACCTCCTTGCCTATAAATAAGAGGTGGCACCCTTGGTCTCAATAGTTAGAAGTTAGTCCCTTAGCCAAACTCTTGCCATTTTTTNGACAAGTGGGAACAGATACTGGTGTTAGGAGTACTTAGAACTTAGTTAATGAATAGTTAAATTAGATTAGTTACTTAGTTATTTTTCTCTCCCCTCTTTATTATTGCAGGATATAAAACACATAAAAGCCATAAAAATCATATGCCTCAAGCTTACTTAACCATACAATTGTGACATACAAGTAAGTTTGGAAAGACAACGATTAATCAATTCCTTATTGTTCCACAAATGCGCATAGGCACTTAGTCCTTGGAACTTGACCAGATCATGCATGAACACTCGTATTTGTATGGTTGAGAGTAGGGGTACCTCGCCACTCATCATTGGCACTGTTGCCAAGGACTTAGTTATTTTTGCGCTAAGTGGAACTTAGGAAATCATTCACATCATTGGAATGAACCCTTAGGGTTGATTAAGAAAAAGATAATAGCACATTGCACACTGAACAAGACAAGATGTCTTCTTCTTCGCACAAAAGCACTTCACCACCTAGGACTAACACAAGAAGCAATCAGTGGCAGGATACACGTGACGTTAATCTGCCAGTTCCTCAACAGTTTCATGTGGTATATATTCATCCCATTGAATATGTATCCAACTTCACCTTTATTCTTTACCAAGATGAACAACTGCATTGGCGTGACTTGGAAGGCAACATATTATTACCTCCCGACCGTTCAGTCCTAAGTATGCTTCTTCGTCTTCTCACATGAATAGGCATGCAACACTTACATGTGGAGTACATTGCGCATGACCATGATTCGAGAGACTATCATCCTACCGAAGTGCAACATCAAAGGGATTATCAAGAAGAGAGACACCATAAGTCCTTGAAGAGAAAATGGTCTAAGGATGCCCCCCACGTTTTAAGCAAAATTGAGGGTGATGCACGTACCTCAGGTAGTCACCCACATAATGATGTTCCTCCCCTTGACTTTGGCCAAGGGGTTGTGTATCAAAACCTTCATTCTACTATTCACAACCCAGGTGTTGATACCAACAGACACAAAGTGTCCGAAAAAGGAACAAAGACACATGACAAAGGTGGGCATTCTAATTGCAATTACGATTGAGGAAGAGACCACCGAAGAAAAGGTAGTAGACACTATCATGGGGGCAGCTCTCCTTCTTCTTTGCCTTCATCATCTTCTTCACCCTCTCCTTCCGTGTCTGGATGTAGCCATAGAGAAACGGATCTAAGGATAAGGGCAAACAAAGTGGAAGTTATAGACGAGACAACCAAGATAGAGGACAAGGACACTCTAGGGAATCACATCATAGAAGAAGGGAGAGTAGGGAACCGTGTAGGCACCATAGACGCTACGAATGAGATGATCATGATGAACCCCTACTTGCTATGTGAAGCATGCTAGATATAACTGAGGCTATGAGAGTTCCAACAAGGCATCAAAAAGATAGTAGGATCAAGAGGGTAGACATGAATAACATCCCACAATTTGAAGGGGGATATAACGCTGATACTCAAAATCACTTACAAGCATTTCACGATGCGTGTGCCTTGCAAAACATAGAAAATGAATGGAAAAAACTTAAGTTGTTTCCACGAACACTAATAAAAGAAGCTGAAAGCTGGTACTAGTCCTTAGAACCAGAATCCATTCATAGGTAGAGTACAATGTTAGAATTGTTCAATGATAAGTACCAAACATACTCTCCAGTGTCCAACTTGCAAAAGCAAATCCAAGGATGGAAACAAGAAAGCCATGAACCCTTGGATGCTGCCATGGGCCACTATTATGCACTTTTACATCATTGTCCTGGCCATGGTTATTCGTAGCGGGATCAACTATGCCACCACTCNGTAAGTAGCTAAGGAAGAAGGTGAGCTATGAAAAAGAGAGAGTGCAAAAGAATATAACCAAGATCATTCCCTCCAAAAGAAGGGAGTAAGATTTTGTGAAGATGAGGAAGAGTCACCACTCGAAGAGATGGTGAACAGGAAAACCTTGCCTATCCAAAAGTTAGCATCAAAAGTATCAGCAAAGGTAGACCAAATGTGGGACTCCTTGGATAGTAGATTTCAAAGTATGCTTAAAGTAGTAGAGGAGTCTAAAGAGTGAGGTAATGATTGTGACAAAAGGAAAAAGAGAGAAGTAGAAAATGCACATAAGAAGGGTAAGGGTAAAGTTGCTATCATTGAAGAGGTTGTGGACTCAGATACGAACGATGATGGTGGATGTGAGATTTGTCAATATCCCCCCCCTAAGGGATGTTGCCCTATAATCTCACATTTATAGGAGTCTGGGGTGTATGCACTTAATCCACATTTAAACAAATGGTAAACATCCCTATGGTTACCTTATCCCCAAGGTAACCCAAGGCAATTCTACCAACCTTTAACATATTATCCAAGTGGAAATCCACCACAACCAATTGAGCAACATCAACAGTGGCAGCACCCACAATCATGGGAAATGCCACCACCAAGGCAACAATATTCTTACTAGCAACCTGACCCATATGGATACTACACATAACATCCAATCTCTCCACGTGACTCTGTTGGTCACGTTACTTTCCAACATCACTACCAAGCCCACGAGTACTATAGGACTTCCTCTCCTAGGGGCGACATCCCACAAGTATACCATCCTTCCAATTCAGCCACATCTCTCCCACTAATAGCTCCATTGCCACCTACTCTAGCAATGCAGGGTGAACTTTGTGCTCAGCCACAACAACGTAATGCCACAATGCTGTTAATCCTCAACCTACTATTGGTTTTGACAACCGTACAAAGAAAAGATCTTTCTTCAGAACCAACAGTCTAACCAAGCCCTTGCAACCCCAAGCTACTGAGTCTTTGGATGCCTTCGTATCAACAAAAGCTTCAGAGCCCCCTTTGAACTTAACACCGCACTCAACGCATACAGTCATGTTAACACATGTCATCACTAATTGGATCAAAGTTGACCACCTTCCCAGGAAATTCTCTGATCCTGGGAGTCCCCTAATATACCTACAAATCACTGGGAATGATCCATGCAAAGCTCTTTTAGATTCAGGTTCTGGTGTCAACCTAATATCCCAAGAAATGTATAAGGCCTGGAACCTGCCCCCATTAAAAAAGAGAAATGTCCATTTAGAGTTAGCTGACCAGTCCATCACTATTCCTTTGTGATTAGTGGAGGACATTGTTACCATTGTTTGTGGATGGTCGTATCCAGCTGACTTCCTAGTGATTCAAGTGAATAATAGTAAGGGGAACTTCCCAATCATAATGGGAAGGGCATGGCAAAGCACTATTGATGCATGCCTAAGTATCCATGATCTTTCCCTAGAAATATATAAGGAAAAAACTTTTGGAAAGATTGAGAAGAAGAAGGTTCCATGCATCGCATACAGTGACACAAGGTGCAATTGCATGCAGAGATCATGGGTTGTGCAAAGTTTAACATTGCCTGCATGCAATCAGTGTGCACAAATGATCAACATACAAAGGTGCCTGTATGCAGTAGGCACAAGAAAAGAAGACACCCAGTGGCTGATAGTTGATCAAGAAAGTAGCTCACTTCTATGCATGGAACTAACTAAGGGTTTGACTTGCACTTATATAGATAACATTGATGCATTAGGGCAAGTCCACCACCAACTTCCTAGTCTTAACTTAGAAAACATCAACTAGGGGAAGTTGGAAATTCCCAAGAAATTTAAACAAGAGCCCCTAGAGCTAAAACCATTGTCCACCATTATGGAATACATGTTCCTTGAGAATGGAAATTCGGTAATCATCAACACGAGACTTGCTTCACAACAAAAAGATAGTCTACTAAAGGTAATAAATAAGTGGTCAAAAGCCTTCACGTGGTCATATCTGAAATTAACTAGAATAGATCCTAGGATATGCCAGCATAGGATTTACACTAACTGCCCCATGAAGCCTCGAAAATAACCATAAAGACGATTGAACCCAAAGTTAAAGAAAGTAGTAAAAGAAGAAATTGAACAGCTTCTAAAGGATGGGTTCATATACCCTATTGCTAATAGAGAATGGGTTAGCCCCTTGGTAATTGTGCCTAAAAAGGGAGGCAAATGGAGGGTGTGTACAGATTTTAGGCTACTAAACATGACAAAATTTAAGGATCACTTTTTGTTGCCATTTGTTGACCAAGTCTTAGACAGAATCGTAGGGAATCGCTATTATAGTTTTCTGGATGGATATAGTAGATACAATCAAATACAAATAGCCCTAGAAGACCAAGCCAAAACTACGTTCACCAGTCCTTGGGGAAAATTTGCATACAAATAAATGTCATTTGGCTTGTGTAATGCCCCTGCCATGTTTCAATGCTTAGTTCTAAGCATATTCCAGCAATAGATAGGAAATGGTGTAGAGGTCTTTATGGATGACTTCTCCACCTACAGAGCAAGTTTTGATCAAGCCTTGGACTAGTTAGAGCAAGTGCTGAAAAGATGTGTAGAGACTAATCTAAGGATCAACTGGCAAAAACGCCACTTGATGGTCTAAGAAGGCATAGCACTTGGGCATAAAATTTCACATGCAGGGAAAGAGGTAGACCCTAAGAAAATCAAATTCATCCAAGGAATTACCCGTCAACTGAAAATTGTCAAAGACATTCGATCTTTCCTTGGACACACTAGCTACTATNTAAGTACGGCTCCTAAGGCATAGTTGGATGCGTCAGTCATAACATGGAATGGTCTGGACTAGTCAGGAGCTTATAGAATGGGTGTTTCTACCAACTTCTACTTCAAAGTTTGGAAAGCTAGTTCACATTCACTGGTCCACTCGAAGGGTATTNCCCATTCTATAAGCTCCTGACTAGTCCAGACCATTCCATGTTATGACTGACGCATCCAACTATGCCTTAGGAGCCGTACTTACACAGTTAGATGATCAAAAATGTCATTATTACATCCACTGTGCAAGTAGAAGTATAGTTGGTGCACAACTTAACTACACTACTACAGAAAAAGAATTAATGGTTGTCATGTTTGCACTAGAAAAATTTAGGCACTATGTATTGGGATACAAAGTATTCATACACATAGATCATAGTGCCATCTGATTTCTCATGAATAAGCCAATGGTAAGCCCCCGTATTATATGATGACTGGTAATCCTACAAGAGTTTGATTTAACAATGATCGATTGTAAAGGCACTGAGAACATAGTCGTAGATCATTTATCTCAGTTGTGCTAGGATAGAAAAGAGGACAAGTATCCTATTTCTGATCATTTCCCTGATGAGTTCCTCTTTGCTAGTGTAGTGACTAAATAATCACACACAGAGACAAATTGGTACAGTAGCATTCTTACCTATCTCCTTACCCAACAAACACCACAAGAGCTAGACCTTAAGAAGAAATAACAGTTTCTTCATAGAGCCAAGTACTTTATGGAGATCAATGAACAACTTTACAAAGTATGTCTCTATGGCTTGGTTCGATGGTGTGTTCCCGATAGAGTTCAACTGAGAGTTCTCCAAGATGCTCATGAGGGCCCTTGTGGGGGCCATTATGCTAGAAGACGAACAACCATTAAGATCCTGCTTGCAGGGTACTATTGGCCTACCTTATTCCGGGACACCCATCAATTTTTCCAATCTTGTGAGCACTATCAACATGATGGGGGAATGACTACTAGAATGGAGGGTTCGCAACAATGGATTCAACTGTTAGAACCCTTTGACATTTGGAGAATCTATTTCATGGGGCCCATTACACCAATGTCCAATGGAAAATCTTACATCATAGTTACCATAGACTACTTAACAAAATGGGCTGAAGAAGCTGCCATCAAATATTGCACATCATCTACAGCTGTACGATTTGTTCAACAAAAAATCATCAACAGGTTTGGTGTGCCACGTGCAATTATCTCTGATAATGGTACACACTTTATAGGTGCAACTTTTCGAAAGTTAATGCAACGCTTGGGGGTTGAGCACAAATTGACTACACCATACCACCCCCAAGCAAATGGTCAAGCCAAGGTCACCAATAGGGAGATTACTAAGATATTGAATAGAACCATTAACAAGTATAGGCAAAACTAGAGCACTAAACTGAATGATGCTCTTTGGGCATACCGCTCCACATGGAAACTCCCTATAGGCTACTCTCCCTATGAATTAGTGTATGGAAAACTTCCAACACTTTCTATCCAAAATGAGCTTTGTACACTAGCCATGGCATGTGACCTCAACTTTGACCTTGATCTAGCACAAAAACAAAGGTTGATGACTCTTAACTTTCTAGACAAGAACCAATTAGCTGCCCTGTCATCTAATGAGTTGCACAAGGCATTTAATAAATAACATCATGACCTAAAAATTAGGAAAGTTAAGTTTTAACCAGGTGATAAGGTTCTCTATTAGAACCCCACATGTTTCACAACATACCAAATTTCAAACACTATGGGAAGGACCTTACATTATCTATGCAACTTTTACTTCAAGAGCCATGACCATATATAGACTTGAGAGCCTAGATAAGAGATTGTTAGTTAACGTGCAACAAAAAAAACCTTTCCATGAGTTTAGGACAACCAAAACATATGCTACCTCTGTAGGTGGGCAACCTTGCTCATTATTTCAAATCTCCTCCTTCCAACTTAGTTATGGGGCAGATGGCCACCTATGCTAATTGTTGAAGGCCCTCAGTTCTTTCTAAGTTTTTTTTTACACGTTTTTGTTTTACACATTTTTGTTTTACATGTTGTTATTTTAAAAATTTTTGTTTTACACCATCATTCATATTTTCACCATTTCTTTATGTGATTACTTTATTTTGTTTTGTTCATCATCCAATAAGTGTTCATGATGGTGGCATGAATAATATCATATTGATTGCTAATGTTTGGATTTTACCTTTGAAGTATGATGTTGATATTAAGGTATGGTTCTCTTGATTAAATAGGCAATGAGTCTACAACGTTCTTGCATCCATAAAATCCTATGATCTCCCTTGGCTTGGAACTGTACAGCCCCTTTCTCTAATAAAACTATTAACGAATTGGTGGTTGAGTATTTCTCAGACTAAGGAAAGACTTAGAGGATGAACAGGGTGTGACTTCAAGGGGATTCTATGCATTTGTACTGGCTATTCTCTTGAGTGCTTGGATGATTTTTGCTTGGGTTTTCCTCCATTCTAACCATTCATCAAATCACCAGAAGCTGAGTACATAAAAATAAATATTTGCATGGTGTGGTTCTCATGCGAAAAACACAAAAAAAATAGTGAGAATTCAAAGCACATCCCTTAGACACAATAATGAACTTGGGCTACATGCGCTGGTTATGGCACTAGAAAGACATGTTACCCATGCTTGAAGGTTTCCTCCAACTAAGGCCCCTTCTCGCTTCCTGGTTCTCCATCTCGCTCTCCTCGGAATGGTGGTGAATTTTTGTAGAGGCATTCTTGTTGCTTTAAGAGGATGGGTTAGTCAATTATGTTGATTCGAGGTCACTGAATGTGGATTGTTAAGCTTGGATTTGGAATGAGTTCTGCTCGATCACATTAACCAAGAAACACACAAGGGAATTTACACAACCTTGTTCTCGGGTTTCCATTCCATTCTGTACTCTCCATCTTTCTTTTCCATTTCTCATCTCATTGTCGATTTTATCATTATTCTGTATCTTGGTTGATGAATTGTTCTTCCTTGGTAATTTATTATGGGTAAGTTTTTAACTTGTGCTTCTAATTGACATTCCTAGAGCATATGGACTCTTTGGTTTGTGGGTCTGTCAGGGCACTAAAGGCATGAGCCTACTTTGGGGAGGGCCCACTGGCATTCCTTTTTGGTGCATTTGTTAACTGCTTTCCCTTAAACATTTCCTGTAATCAACAATTTTTTATTTCATCCCCATCCATGACATCCATTTTCCTCATGTTGTCGTTGTTAATTTTTCTCCATCTTTCTTATTCCTT
This sequence comes from Gnetum montanum, assembly GCA_015680685.1. NCBI lineage: Eukaryota > Viridiplantae > Streptophyta > Gnetopsida > Gnetales > Gnetaceae > Gnetum > Gnetum montanum. The sequence continues at coordinate 21,194 of MNCI01008199.1, read as the reverse complement.
ATCTTTTTCCATCCTATCACTACTAGATGTTCGCTCTTAGTCATGGGGGCCCTGGAAAAAAAATTTCAACTTTTCCTAACCCCTACATCTTAGGTAGTCACTAGTGTTAAAACTTTAGAATCAGTATCTGCCATAACCACAACTCAGCCAATGCACTTTACATTGAGGCAAGGTAACGACTACATTGTGATTTACCTACCTTGGCTCATTTGTGACTGTGTTATGTGTGCAGATGGTGAACATACAACAATGGACTGGGCCTAGAGGAAACACTCGGGATGGACTAGAATTGGAATGTTTATGAAATGAGTAAGATTGGTGGCATGGCTATGAACAAACAACAAAAGGTGCAATATTCATATCGGTAGCAAAACGTCTTATTCTTTTCTCTCTCTCTCCTTCTTCTCTTCTAGCTGCCAAATAAGGCTGGATGTCATTATGTATAGTATTCACTATTGTGGTCATGAACACTAATGCTGTCATATATTGTATTGTTGATCCATTCACTGGGCACATTGAGTTAGTTAACCCGTTTCACCATCAATGGTCATTCAGTTAATAATCCCATACCTTCCCAATATTTTGTAAGGAACTCGAGGATGAGTTTTCATTCAGTCATAGAGGTATGAAGAACCGTGATATTGCGTACGCGATATCATGTCCACGATATTGTGTCCGTGATATCGGATCGACCATGCAATGTTGGATACTCGATATCATAGCCTGCCTCCTTGCCTATAAATAAGAGGCAGTGCCCTTGGTCTCAATAGTTAGAAGTTAGTCCCTTAGCCAAACTCTTGCCATTTTTTTCCTCCAGAGTTAGAATTATTTCTGCATGCCCGCATTAGGAGTCATAGAGTGAATGGATCTTTATTCGAGCATTGTGTACCTGAGCATACTTTATGTACGACAATAAAGATGAACTTTATGATAAACCTTGCAGCATATAGAATAGATTAATTAGTGTTAATTATTATTTAATGCTTTCCTAGTTAATTAATGATCTCTCTCACCTTACAACTCTCTTAGTTAAATACACTCTGTATGATTGCTTTAAGCATGCATGTAGTGCTTGGTAATCCAGTAATGATTAGCATTTGGTAATCCCAGTAGCGTTGCACCGGTTCAGGATGTGTACGGCAAGTGGGCATGGATACTGGTGTTAGGAGTACTTAGAACTTAGTTAATGAATAGTTAAATTAGATTAGTTACTTAGTTATTTCTCTCTCCCATCCTTATTAGTGTAGGATATAAAATGCATAAAAGCCATAAAAATCATATGCCTCAAGCTTACTTAACCATACAACCGTGACATACAAGTAAGTTTGGGAAGACAACAATTAATCAACCCGTTACTATTCCACAAAGGTGCATAGGCACTTAGTCCTTGGAATTCAACCAGATCGTGCATGAACGCTCATATTCATATGGTTGAGCATAGGGGTACTTTGCTGCTCATCATGGATATATTGGCCCTATAACTCTTGTTTCTGAATATCCTAGTAATTGTCAAATATATGTTACATTTGACATTATGCATACTAAACATGATAGGGAAAATACAAAAGGAAATGGTAAGGAACATTATTAATGAGAAAATTAGGAAATAAATAAATATTCCTAGGTTATGGTTTAAGGGTTCATTGTAATTATCTACCTTTGACATGTACCCCTTAGAGGCAATTAAGCATTACCACCATTGTTAGGCCTACACCTAGTCAAAAATGATGATTAGACCCTTCCTTGTATTATTTCACTTAACACTTATTACTTATCTCTACCATCTCTATAACCACCACTACAACTCCATGTTAGCTCAACCTATAATCATTAGATATAAATACCTTACATCAAACCCCCGAAGATTACCTTAAGAGATATGTCCATTATTACAACGTGTCTGTATATGATAATGATACCATTTGGGAATGGAAATATGATAAACTCTTTATGAATTCTATAAATATGTAGATCTCTCTCTCTTTATAACAAATTTGAACTATTCTAAGAAATTCAACAATTTAGGTTCTCTCTTAAAGTTACTTTTAACTACACTTAATTATATTTAGTTCTACTTTTAATTTTTACTTTCAAACTACTCACATACTCTTATTACTCTTAATTCTTCTAATACAAATGACTCTTAATTAATTCTAAACTCATTAACATTCTTTCTAGATATTTCGAATTAAATTTGGATAAAAGATATTTAGATTCAAGATGTTATTAAATATTAAATATCAATTGAAAAATTTTAACAAATATTATTGAAAGCAATATTTTAAGCCTAGCTTCATCCATCAATTCACATATAACTAAGCACAAATTTTGAAAGCAAGTAGACTTTCCAAAGGGATTTCTATTAATTCTAAGATCACTTCCTAACTCCTTTAAATAAAGGATTTACTATAGACCACTAGTACATCATGAGTTGCTCTATTTAGCACCACACTAGCAAGTCGTTTACATTTGTGCTTTTAAGCCATTTTTACTCATGCACAAATAGCTCTATAACTCGTGTTATCTTTTGTTTCAAAAATTTGAATTGAGGAGTGCTCAATGTAACTCATGCTAAGATTGTAGCCTAGGTATAATTTCCTAGTATTTAGGTTATGTCCTACTTGCATCCTCAAGTTCTGATAATTAACATTCAATGTGACTTGTGATCCATTTATAGTTACTTAATAATCAAAATTTTAATATAATAAGTATTTATCATGATCCATAATGCCTTCATGACTAATCAAACTTACATCTTCTTCATCTACTTACACCATCATCCATCTAAATTTTAGCCTAATTTTTAGCTTGCTTTTACATTTTATTAAATCATTTAATCTTTATCTTTCATTTTTACAAGACATTATGGATTCTCAAGTCTAGTTTAAACTTTATTAATGAATCACCTTAGAAGGAGCTTTTAGACTAGCACATTGAGTCTTTAGATGAGGCTTTCATTATAATGGTTGATATTTCATATCTTTATGATCTTATATTGGCTATTGGTCTTTATGAGGATGATCTCATCACTAAATCTTCTTTCAACTTCTTTAATCACAAATCCTTCTTAACTAATGATCCTTTCATTAAGTTAAAAATCACTACTGACAAAAGGGACATGACTCCTTGAAGATTTTCAACAATATATCTTAATAACTCTTTAGAACAATTCTATTCCTTTTTCTTAAAGCTATGATAATATACCCAATCTTGACTTATTTCTAGTTTAACAAAACATCATTCTAGAAGAAGAATCAAAATCTATCAAGTAAAAAGCCTATAAAATCAAATCAAACATTGTCTTTACTATCAAGGAATAAATCACCATAGTTTATAATATAAGTTTGAATTTTCTTAATTAGTATCCAAAATGGGTATTGTTTCCAAGAAAAAAAGGGATATCTACATTTAGATGAACTTTTAGGATCTCAATAAATTCATTCTTAAAAATTACATTTTTCTCCTGAGCATAGATTAGCTCTTTGACACCATTATTGGTAATGGTCTTTTATCTTTCATCGATAGTTTTTTTGTCATATTTAAATTCAAAGAAATCTTAAATACTAGTAATATTCCACTTTTATGATACCTTGGGGTAGCTTCTGCTACACTAAGATCTCCTTTTTCCTTAAAAATACTAAAGTAAGTTATGACCACATCATGATTTGCATCTTTATAGACACAAAATTTAAGATCATCAATGACTATGTTGATGAATTAACTATGAAATGTTTGGAAGAACTATAACTATGATAATAACTTAACTAGGAGGATGTCATATCCAAAAAAAATGAATAATAATATTAACAAATATTAGAGTACATTAGATCATTGAAGAGATAGTCTAAAGAAAAAGCCCAATGGTTTTAGGATGCCTTTTCAAGTTTTCATCCTTACAACCAATCCTAAAAGTCCTTCCCTTTAGGATAGGAAAAAGATCAAGCCTTGCCCTTATTCAAAAGCTCCCTTACAAGTTTTTACTTCTTCATAAAGGATTTCGTAGAAAGAGGAGGAGAAAACTGTCTCTAAAGATAAAAGACTACATCAATAAAAGATAAAGAATAAATAGCAAAAAAATTTGAAAGCTTTCCATCCTTAATCTTCCAAAACAAAAATAAATTAATCTTGTAAAAAATAATTTAATTCTTCAACTTTTCACTAGGAGCTTTTTGGCTTGAAGTTGTACCTAAAAGGTGACATTTTTAAAAATATCGTATTTGACACCTAAAGGAAGGTCATAGTTATGCTTTTGTTATTGAAAAATAACTACACAAAGCACGCTAATCACCAAGAATGACTTCATTGATGCTTAGTTAAAAGTTGTTAAAAATTCTAAATGTTCATTTCCAAGCATGTTGAGCAATAAGACATTTAAAAATATATAAGAAAATGAGTATTTACTTCTACAAAGAGGACATTGATGAGAAATATTTCTCATATATTTAAGATGAGTGCCAATAGGAAGAGCTTGATGAATAACATCCCATAAAAAAATAAAAATTTTATGAAATGTAGGAGTTCTCCAAATATTTTTTGGTTTTCTCATACAAAAGTGCAATGTTAATTGCATTTTCAAGGCCTTACTGAATTTGTTACAAATAAAATCATTCTTTGTAATAATCTCATAAGCATCTTTTGAATTAAATGGAAAAACATGTTTACCATTCTTCCAAAAAATATCTCAAAAATATTAATGCAAATTGTTGTTAACTTTAAATAAAATATTAGGATTAGAAATTAAATTTTCAAAATTATTTTTCCTTTTTATATTCAAACTATAGATGCTAAAATCTTCATTCCAAGTAATCCATCTATCATGCATACATAGATAAGAAACTAAGGTAATACCAAATTTGCTTCAAGTGGTATATGATTTAGATGCATTAGTAGCCTAAGCTCCTTCATTGAAAGGAAGCCACCATAGACTAATCTACTTAAGCATATCTCTTAGAACTATAATATGATTGTAATTTCAATATTTATTAAGCTTCCACCATTTCTTCCAAATTTGTTTAGGAATTAGAATACTAGGAATAGAAATGGCCCAAGGAAAAAGAAGAGAGTGAAGAAAGTTAATAAAAGATCAATTGTTATTATTTTTAATTTTTCCTTGCATAAGTTGGATTCTTAAAATGAGCATCCAAATATCATCTCCATTAATATACTTTGCAATTGATTTTACTACAATAGAAATACCCTAGTTATAAAAATTAATAAAGCCAAGATCTCTGTCATTTTTTTACTAGTGCAAATATCTCAAGAAACTCTAGAAAAACCTTTTATATGTTTCTTAGCAAACCAAAGAAACTAATGGATAATACAATTAATTCTTTCATAAGAAGTTTTAGGAGCCCAACTAGAGTAATAAAAATGAGTTGATTGAAGCATTTTCTTAGTAACTAAAGCTTTGTTATTAGCAAGGTTGAACATTTTTTCTTTTGATTTATCAATATTGTTTTAAATTTTATCAATCATATATGATAAAGTGAATTTTTCATTAGCTACAATATCGAGTATCTGATATCAGAGCTACGATATCGTGTATCCAATATTAGGGCACAAGGTACAACATCAAATATCCAACATCGAACGACACATGCTTGCCTATAAATACAACACTTAGGTGCATGCTCCAACACAATTTCATGCACTTGTACCAAAACTCTTTAAGTTTGTTTTAGCGATTTTATTTCTAATTATTTAGAAATGTGTGCCTATAGTGTGGTGTTGAGTGATTGTATAGATTTTTTATTTGAGTATCTTGTACTTGGACATAAGTATGAATGGCAATAAAGATCGAGAATGCTTTTCACCATTGCAGCATCCACTTAGTTTCTTTACTATTTACTTAGAATAATGTTTACTATTTTCACTTAAATGCTTTCTATGTTAATGTTTACCATTCTTTGCATTTTACTTTTATTGTTGTTAGGCAGTATGAATATGATTGATTTTGAGCACTAAGTATAGTTATTTGATAACCCAGTAGTGTTATCACTTGATTCACTTAGTAGTGGTACATTTGGTAATCCCAATGATGACTACATGAGTCCAAGGTGTGTACAACAAGTTAGGGTTAGATATCCATCGTTATAGGCTAGAATATATTATTTATTATTTTTCTTAGACTTAGAAGAATTATTTTCACACTTTACCATCATAGCTAGGAGATATGGCCCACCAACATCAATGTATGATACACCTCATTGAGAGCTAAACCATACACATAGATTATACAAGCTCCACATGAGAAGACAATGGTCATGAACTCAAACCAATTATTAGCATAATCACATTGCCTCATCCATAGATTACAATTGTGCTATGCATGAACACTCGTATCTTCTATGATTGGGTGTTGGATTACTCCAGAAATCTATAAATGACATTGAAACAAAGGTAGTGAAAATGTCGTATTCCATTGATGAAAATTTGCAACCACATTAAAGATTATGGAGGAAAGAATAAAGCAAGCCTTTGGAAAAGGCAAAGATAATAATAAGAAGAAAGAGTTTCGATGGAAAGGCAAAGTAGCTTCACTGGTTAAGTGTTCAAATCCCAGCGCTACCGATGAGGAAGGTTGCATCATGTGTCAATATGAACATTTTAAGGGATGTTGTCTAGTCATGGCACATCTACAAGAGATAGAGGAATATGCACTAAACCATAGATTTGTTTTAAAAAATTCCCAAAAGGTTACCTTATCCTTAAGGTAACTACTACCAGAATTTTCAACTAATGTATTATCCTAGTAGAGGTTTACCATAGCCATAGGAGCACTATTATCAGTAGTGGCAATAGCCTCAATCATGGGCTATGCCACCACCTCACTAACAATATCTATACAGACAGCCAAATCCATATGGATATTTCATTAACTTCTAGTCTCACCTAGTAATGCAGCTATTCATACCCCACAGTACTACCTAGTAGAGTATCATAAAGTGAGGCCACCAAGAACAGATCGAAATCCATATGTGCATCCATCAATAGCTAGTCCTTCTAATCAATACCTAAATCCTCTACCACCCATGCCACCCCCTATTATGTAGGGGAAATTTCCATCACAACCATAGCAAAAGAATGCTACTAGGGCTATCAATATGCATGAGGAGATGACTACATATGAATCTCAACCCAGGAAATGACCATTCTTCCAAATGAGTCCAAAAAAGATTCAACAGATGGGGAACACATCTACTTCCTCCCCATCCACATATAATCCTTCTTAACATAGCAAGCTTTTGACTTCATTGAATTCAATGTCATAATTTTCATGCTTACTCAGACAATAACTCACTAGATAAAGGTAGGGGCTCTTCCACAAAAGAGAACTAATCTAGAAATTCCCTCAGTTTATCTTCAAATAGTGAGACAAAGACCATGCAAAGCTATAATTGATTCTAGGTTCGGAGTGAACTTGATCTCTCAAGAAATTTATTAGGCCTGGAATCTCTCATCACTAAAGAAAAGTAACATTTGATTAGATATTGTGAACCGGTCAATCATAGTTCCACTTGGACAAGTGGATGATGTGATTACCACCATCAGTGGTTGGTGTTACTCTATTGATTTTTTAGTCATTAACATGGGGAGGAACAAAGGGAAATTTCCAATTATCATGGGAAGATCTTGGCTTAGCACTGTTGATGCTAAGCTTGGGATTCATGATTTGTCCTTGGAAATTTCCAAGGAAGATGAAGTTGGAATCATACAGAGATGAAGAGTTTAATGTATCGCATACAATGATAATGGGTGAAATTGTGTCTAGAGAATCTAGGCTATCAAATAAGAGGATACTAAGGCATGAAATAATGTGTAGAAATAATATGTGTGCAAAATTGTTTGTAGGCAATTGCCACACAACAAAAGGGCACCAAATGGTTGATCACAAGTGAAGAAATGTAAGCTAACAAGTACATGGAACTAGAAGAACAAATCGTTAGTGCCTACATTGCAGAAATTGATATGTTAGAATAATTAAGGAAATCGCACTTCTACCCAAAAATCAATTAGGAAGAAGAAACATACTAGAGACAATTGGAAATCCTAGAAACAATGGAACTAGAATTGCTAGAATTGAAATCCCTACTCGCAACATTAGAATATGCACTTTTGGACAACAAAAGTTGGTAATTATCAATGCCAACCTAGAAGAAAAATAGAAAAGAAAGCTACTAGAAGTGATTAATAGATGGCTCACAACATTTGTATGGTCTTACGATGAGATCACGGTAATTGATCCACAAATTTGTCAACACCAGATCTATATTGATCTTGTAATCAAACCATGATGCCAACCTTAAAAAATGCTTAACCATAAATTGAGGGAGGTAGTTAAGAAAGAATTAGAAGAATTGCTAAAGGAAGGATTCATCTATCCTATTGCAAATAGTGAATGGATCAATCCTTTAGTGATTGTTTCAAAGAAGGGGCACAAATGGTGAGTCTGCATTGACTTTCGAATGTTAAACTTTGTCACATTCAAGGATCACTTTCCTTTACCATTTGTTGATTAGGCCCTAGACACTATTTTAGGACATGAATATTATAGTTTTCTTGATGGATATCGTGGATACAATTAGATCCATGTTGCACCTAAATACTAGGAGAAAACAACGTTCACTAATCCATGGGAAATGTTTTCCTACAGATAGATGCCCTTTGGTCTTTGCAATGCACTAGCCACCTTCTAGAGACTAGTATTAAGAGTTTTCAAAAAGCAAATAGGTAGTGTTATTGAAGTATTTATGAATAATTTTTGAACATATAGGCTAGATTTCAAATAAGCATGGGACCGTTGGAGCAAGTACTTGAAAGATGCATTAAAACCAATATGAAGCTCAACTAGTAGAATAGCCATCTCATTATCTAGGAAGACATAGTACTAGGACATAAAATCTTCTAGAAAGGTATTGAGGTATATCTTGAAAAGCTTAGAGTCATCCAAAATATCACTCAACAACCATAGATAGTGAAATATGTGAGATCATTCTTAGGCTAGACAAGATACTATAGGAGATTCATCGAAAAATTTTCAAAGATAGCCAAACTATGGACCTTTTGGTTTTGGTATGTCAAAACATGAAGAAAAATGAAAAACAAGTTTGTTTGTATACATGTGAAGTTGTTATGCTTGCAAGACAAGAAGTTATATTGAGCAAAAGCTATGGACAAGGAACGATGCATTCAAAAGACAAAGGACGATGAAGAAAGATGTCTCTAGGAAGTAGGAGACATCTGGATAGATTTGGAAGAAAATTCAAAAATATATTTTTAGAAATAGCAAGACATCTTCCCCCAGCCAAAAATGTCTTTCATGAGTTAAAGACATCTTTACAGATTGCAGACCAAATCCAAAAAGACATCTTCCAAAAGAAAAAGGCATCTTCTAGAGTAGAGACTTTAGAAAGATGTCTTTTAAGAATCTTCCTAGATTTGGAGGCAAATTCAGAGAGACATCTCAAGAATGAGAAAGATGTCTCCCATGACCTTTTGTGACTATTAGCTAGACATTGCATTAGTTTTGAGAAGGATTTAGTAACATGGCAGTTATAAGAAGACTTCATGTGCATTGGGAAATGTGCAAGCATTGTTGTATTCATTGTACAATCATTTGTAATCATTGAATTCTCTATTGCTCTTCATTATCTAATCATTTTGGTTTTGTAAAGTGTGCTATACCTAATTGTGCAAGGATTAGCAAATTAAGTTGCAATTATTCCTTGTATTTCTTATTCTTATTGTCCTCTAGGGTTTATGTGCTTGAGCTTGTCAAGATCTTGCAAGATTGAGTTGTTGGTGCTATGGTACAACACTCTGGTGTGGAGCTTAAGATTGTAAATCTTGTGGAAGCCTTGAAACCATATTTCCAAGCCTAATAGAACCTTGCGAGGTTGAGTGATTAGTTCTTTGATACAACACTTTGGAGTGGGGCTTGAAGACTATATAGGCTGTAAATCCTTCTACCACATTTTGAGAGCAACAAAGTCTGAAGGTGTGCTTACAATCCATCCTCCGAGTGTAGAGTATCCAAGTTGATGAACCATGTAAATTTGTGTGTGATTTTTTTGTTTAAGTTTTGATTTGGGAAACTTATTCATCCCCACCTTTTAAGTTCAATGATTAAAAAGTGGTAATGAAGCCTAATACTCTTTGTTGCATCATCTACTTTAAGATTGAACAATGAAGGGGACTTCCTATACAAAGCCATCCATATTCAATGGATTCAACTTCACCTATTGGAAAGCTAGAATGCAAGGGTTTTTCAAATTCATGAAGTTTGAAGTCTAGGAGCTAATCTTAGAAGGCTACACTCCACTTGTTGATGATACCATTGGCATCATCAAGCATCACAAAAAATGGTCATAAGAAAAAAATAATAAGTTCATGTTTGATTCAAAAGAAAAAAAATTATTTATATTATGCTTTGAATAAATTTGAATTTAATAGGGCACCAAGATGTAAAAAGGCCAAAGAAATTTAAAAAACTTTAGAAGCTACTTATGAAGGAACCTTTATTCTTAAGCAATCAAAATTATTAGTTATGCAAAGTAAATATGATAAACTCAAAATCCAAGAAGGTGAGAAAATCAAGGATTATTTTTCTAGAGCTAATGATCTTGTTGTAGCAATTAGAGGAAGAGGGAAATACTTTCTTGAAAGTAATGTCATCATCAAAATGATCATAACTCTACAACCAGAGTTCAGGCCTAAGGTCACATCCATGGAGGAAATTAGAGATTTCTTAACTCTAAAATTTAAGTAACTTCAAAGTGCTCTCATCACCTATGAAATGAATCTCATAAGAGAAGGTGTAATTCAAGAAAAACCTATTTCCTTAAAGACTGGCTCTAAGGAGAAGAAGGTCAATGAGCATGATGAGGGATATGAAGAGGGGATTACCCTCTCACTAGGAATCTTCAACAACTAATTGCTAGGAAGAACAAAGGGACATATCTGAAAAGATTCAATTAGCCTAAAGATAAAGAAAGAGGTAAGAACTTTTTGAACGCTAACTTAGATTTTTCTTCTATAGAATGTTAGATGCATGGAGGTAGAGGTCATGTGACCTCTAAATCTCCTAATAGCCGCAAGATGCAATACAAGAAAAAGTCCCTTGAAGAAGAAAAGCAAACCAACTTCTATACAAGTTGAGATGATGGGAAATTTTGTGAAGAAGAAGTAGAGGAAGATGCAAGAAATTCTCAACTTATTTGCATGGCCCTAATTGTTGGTGATTCATTAGATGATGAACTAAATGATGTTGAAAGGTATGATTTATTATGTAAAGAAATTTTGAATTTTCAAAATCTTTGTACTAAGTTAAATAAACAAGTTATGTCTAAAGAACATGAAATATCTTTGTTAAATTTAACTATTTTTGATCTTGATAAACAACTCTAAGATCTAAAGCCTAAGAATGAGAAGCTAACCTTATCTTTAAAACAACCACTGGAACCTTTTGACATATGGGAAATTGATTTTATGGGGTCCATTCAATCGATGTCAAATGAAAAAGTGTATGTTATTGTGACTATGGATTACTGCACAAAGTGGGTAGAGGCAATAATAGTAAAAGACTATACAACAAAGATTGCTTGCAAATTTTTCCAACAACACATGGTGAATAGATTTGGAGTACCAAAAATACGTATATTAGATAATGGAACTCACTTCACTGATGCTACATTTAAGAAGCTCATGTAACAACTTGGGGTGAACCATGAGCTAACAACACCATATCATCCTCAAGTAAATGGTCAAGCTAAAGTAACTAACCGCGAAATTACTAGAATACTCACTATGATGGTTAGTAGGTTTAGAACAGAATGGAGCACTAAACTAAAGATGATCTATGGGCCTAAAGGACATCCTAGAAACTACTTATAGGATACACATCATATGAGTTAGTTTATGGCAAGTTGCCAGTGTGTCCAATCTAGGAAGATCTTCACACATTAGCTACTGCTAGTGAACTTAAACTTGATCTAAGCTTAGCCCAAAAGGAACATCTTATGAATTTAAATCCTTTATATGAGAATAGGTTGGTAGCACTCATGAGTAGTGAAGTCCATAAGCATTACTCCAAAAATAGGCACGATACATGAATAAGGCAAGTAACCATGCAACCGGGTAACAAGGTCCTCTACTATAATCCTAGCCATTTACCTCAAAAAGCTAAGTTTCAAACACCTTGGGAGGGACCATACATCGTAAAAGCCACTTATCAATCTAGTGCCTTACATATCCACCACCCATCTTGTCCACATAAGCCTATCCTTGTCAATATCCAACAAGTCAAACCATATTAGAAATATTTCAAGGACTCTACCCAATCTGCCCACCAGTCTTCTATCTATTCTATCTTTCATTTAACTAATCCTAATGATAGTTGTGGGGATGTCAATATAGAAATGTAGGTACTTTACTGAATTTTTCATTTTCTTTGTATTTTTCACATTCTTTGACATTTTCTTATCCTTTTATTCTTTTCATTTCTTAAATGTTTGATATTCTTTAACATTTTTTTAATTATTTAACATTTTTCATTCTTTGATATTTTTTGTTCTTTATGTTTTTTTCCAATTTTTACTACCTTTTTCATAACTTGCTTTCATTTCCTTTGTAAATAATTTTGGTTGTTAATAAAACACATCAAGAATAAAGCAAGATGTAGTCCAATAAAGTGAATATTTCTCTATGTTATGAAGTCATAAGGGACTGATTATTTGAACAATGAGCCTAGAACATGCTCCCATCCATTCCATTAATAAGATGTTATCTCCATTGCCATAATGATATTATTTTCCATCATACAACTAAGAATAAACTTGTGATCATTATGCCTTGACAAAAAAGTGAAGAACCAAGTGGGAATGTAAAGGGTGTGACATCAAGGGCATTTGTGGACTCTCTTTAATTACTTCTATGAGTTCTATCCTATTGGTTAGGTTATATTATATCCTTGTAGATCTAACAAAAACTAGAAGTAAGAGTACAATAAGTGTTGCCTTACCATGTCACTAGAAAGACATGTTACCCATGACTAAAAGTAGTCTTTTGGTAAGGTTGACACAAATAAAAAAGAAAAGAGCACAAAATGAATTTTTGGGGGTCTCACTAGAAAGACATGTTACCCATGCTTGAAGATAGGCATCTTCGTAGAAATATAAAAATAAAAAAGTTCCATGAATAAACTCCTCCCTTGGACAATACACTAAGTGATGATACTCGCAATAGTGGTAGTATTATAGTTGTGACTCCAAGTAATGAAACAATGTGATGTCACTGGAATGTTTTTTGGACTTGGTTTGAATCTTACACAAAAAGGCTAATGATTACTTTAACCACTAATAAAACACAAGAATTCATTATGCCTATGGTAAGACACCTCACGTCCCATTTTTTGCAATCCCTTCTAAGTCCATTTCATCTCACTATAAGAATAGTCATAACTTGTAGTTTTATGTAACATAGCATTATTTTCCTAATTTGGTGGTACTAACATGTGTGTTTTGTTACAAAAGTATACATTACATTCAACTCCTTAAGTGCTTAAGGACACTTTTAGGTGTGGTAATACAAGGGTATTAAAGGCTAGAGCTTGCTTTAGGGAGAATCCACTTGTACGACTATTGTATCTTATACCTGCTAAGCAATTCCACATCATCTTGAGCCTTCCAACATCAACAAATCTCAATAACAACTTCCCATATCATTCAAACTATCCATTCTAGCAACATGGATTCATTACCCTTCTTATCCATCTTATGAACACTCATGAAATTTTGCAACATGAGATTCCTTCTTCATGGACTTTCAATGATAAAGTTTTGAAAAAATATGCATCTATTGATAGCCAAGATCCTCTGAATATGCTTTAAACCTTCTAAACATTCAAAAGAATCATTTTTCACCCTCTAAAGTAATTGAAAAATGAAAATTTTTGGCCTCTGCTATCGAAGCAACCCTAATATTGGATCACCGTTGTCAAATACCCAATATTGGATCCACAAAAACTATAAACACTTGGACACTTGGCTGAATTTTCATCATTTTCTTCATTTGAGCTAAGGGAGATTTTTACATTTTTCTTTGACACTCTAAGCTATGAACTCCTAGCTTTCCTAGACCATAACTTGTACATTATCAGTTCAGTTGTTGTGATTTCAAATTTGTTTGATCCTAGAGTGCTCATCTTAGTCATTTGGGGGTGCTAGTCAGGAAAATTTGAGCCAATCTTTCAAAATTTTCTAACACCTAAAAAGTATTTTAAAGGTAAGATTGAAGGAGAAATTGAAACATTTTAATAAAGATCAAGCCAGAAACACTTAACTAATTCCCTTAATAATCCATGCTAACCATTATGAGTCATACATAGGAACAAAATGGATAACTATGAAGGGTTATAAAGAAATCAACACTTATGGGGTTTCTTTTTGAAAATTTTTCTAACACTATAATCCTAACAACTAGAAACTTAATCTAACTAATAGTAGGAGGAAGGAAGGGAGCTATAAAATTTAGAGATACATTCTAATAATCCCTAATTCCTTAATGATTGCAGATGGTCCCAAAGAGAGGAGCATAAGGAAAACCCTCACATGCCACAAGTAAATGACCAAGAGGCCAAGGTAGAGGTTGAATAGGAGAATAAGAACCAGAACACACAGAATAGGAAGCTTAATTCTTCAGCATTCATTAGAAAACTAGACACTCGACCCAAGAAGAGTCAAAGGATCCATAAGTCCAAGGAAAATGTTTCAAATTTTCACAAGACTACCTCCAAGCTATCCAAGAGAAGTCCATCTTGACAATAGTGATTATGGAGATGAACTTTGGTCCATTTGTGGAGTTTTCTCTAAAAGTAGTAAAGACACAACTCAAAGCTTCCCCACTATGGTCCATCCTATCTAACAATGGTGAATGGTACCTTGCAGAGACTTATTAATTTTGGCATAATAAAGAAGCAGACACTACATTCAACATTGAAGGAGTCTTAGTCTCATACTTAGTCAAGGTGATAGCTGAACCTCTCAACAAATCTAATGAAGAGATGAAGGTAGCACATGTGTTCACTAGATTAGATGCTGAAACCAGGAATCTATGGATGAAACAAGCATATGGAAAAGAAGATAAGGGATACAATGAACTAACTGTAAAGGAAAGAATCTATTTCAAGATTGGCACCTATCACTTGTTCCTAACAAAAGGATTAAATAGATTATCCACTTATGTATCTAGAGAAAGTATGATCCTGATGGGAAAACACAACATTAATATCGCACAACTCTATTTTGTGGAGATCAAGAGGTGGTTAAAGAAAAGAAGGTAGGGAAGCCAACACTTCCATGTACATGCCTTATCAGGAAGTTGTGCAAACATGCTAGAATCCTAGGGCATACCAATGACATTTCCAGAAAGGCCTAGAATGCCTCACATGCTAAACTGCCCAAACTAGCACCAACTAGGAAGGACCAGGATGAGGAACAAACTAGTGTTGGGGAGACCACACAGACTAAACAATGATAACAAGTAAGACCCAGTGGCCAATAGCAGGAGAACCAGTAGTAGCAATAACAACAAGAACAATAGCAAAAAAAACTTCAACCATTGCTGCCACTTGACTATAAATCATCAATGAGTCATTTGTAATAGATTGGAGAGACTATTAGTTGAGGAACAAGGGATGAAGCAAACCTATTTAGAGTTATTGATAGTGCCCTATAACCCATAGTTTCTACTGATCCTGTGAGTGGATATATTTCATTACAATTAGGAGAAGAGGCCCAATGGTCATAATAGATTTCTATGAACACTACATCATTCCAAGTAGTTCTAGAGACTAGAGAATGAGTCACAATTTTGGTAATGCAGCATCAAGATGCAACGAGAATAGTTGAAGTGATCACTGATCATATCAAAGAGTCCTTCAATGTACCTATTATGCCATAGGTAGATCTAACTAGAGCTAGAGATCCTCAAATGTTAACTCCAATCTTAATGACTCCTATTGATCATGAACATGTGCTCAATTGACTGCTACAAACTAGGCAAGTAATGAAAATACTTTTCAACATTTCAAGTGATGTCATTATAGTATATTCTAAAATTATAGCAATAAAAGGTATATTGTTCATGGTAGAGACTAGGGTAGAGCATTCAGAGAATGAAATCCTTAGATTATAAGCAGAGCTCATAGCCCTAAGAGCATAACACAAAGATCCCACACAATTCATTACACTTGATCAAATAGAGCAATTCAAAATAGAAAAAATGAGTGGCCTAATGAAGCAAAACAAATAGATGGAAATTGAGAAGAAGAGAGTAGTGTGGAATTCCTTAGTAGCTGATGCCCAAACATATACACTTGCTAAGGTACTCACCATAGCCTAAGAAGAGAATAAACAACTCATTGTAGAAAATATGTGGTTAACAATTATGGAGAAAAAGAAGAACCTATTTAAAGAAAGCATCCACTAATTAAGAGAATAACTAGTAAGAATCAACTAGGACATGAGTTGCCTTGCACGAGAAAATAGAATCCTCTCAATGGGGGAGGTATGTGCTATTCACCAGAAGTTAGCTATTGAAATAAGCACATGGAAGAATGAAGCAAAGAATCATGAAAGTCTCAAAGAACAATTCCGTGATCAAGTGGGCATGTACAAGTAGATTAATGAAAATGAGATCTAGATGGAAAAGGCCAAAATTAGTTCCATATCAACATAAAATTCTGACTAGTAGCCCATCATGGATAGTTACGCCCATGTCAACTAGGTAGAAGTTAAGAACAAAGACTTGCAGATAGAGGATCTAAAAGAGTACATGGGGTTAGCTAACTTTCATTATGCTAACTTTGCCATGTTGACAATAGGTAGGTCCAAAAATAAACTCAAACATCAAGTAGCAGCCACGTACGCATTATATGAGAAAGAGTTTATAGATCACAAAGATTCTTTATAGAAAATTTAGATGAAAAACTTTGAATTGGAAGCAATAAAGGTTGGATCCTAGGGGAAAAAAGATGTTGCAGCAAACCTGGCAAGAAGATTGTTCAATTACCATGAATTACATGAAAAGGCCAAAGCATTTGAAGAGGAGAGGAGGCAATTTGTGGCCTGGTACATCAAGCCAATCAAATGTTCCTATAGCTACCATGTTCATGGAATGTACCTGCTCCATCATACATTGCACAATAATCATGGATGGTACATGACCAAAGAATGGAGAAGGAAAAGCTTCAGGCACTCCTAAACTCATACAAATTTTAGAAGCCTAACAACAAGGGGAAGCAACTAATGGAGGAGCCACCATCACCAAGAACTACCTAGGCTACATTGAACTTTACCAAATTTTTCTTTTTGTCAAATTTTGTCATATCATGGCTTATGTCAATTTTTATAAAACACCACTTTGGCATTCAAGAGTCATGTATATAGTAGTTAGTGTCATGTAAATCTACCTCCCAATTTTGTAAGGAACTCTATCCTCATTTTGTTTTAACTCAAAAATGAGTTTTCAATTAGTCATGGGGGTATGATAAAGTGAATTTTTCATCGGCTATGATATCAGGTATTCAATATCAAAGTTGCAATATCATGTATCCAATATCTCTTACAACCTAGATCGTAATGCATAGAGATACCACCACCATCACTAAAACTAGGAAGAGATGATGTAAGAGAAAGATAAAGTAAAAATATAAAGTAAAAATTATAAAAAAATATAAATTATGATAAGATACAATAAACCAAGGTTATATTGACAATAGATAATTAGGATTAGAATAACATAAAAGAGAATTAATTAAAGTTGGCTTTAAAGAGGGTTGAGCTATAAGAAAAACTTGATATAAGAAAGAATATTTTCTCTTCGCTGAAATATCATTTAAGATTAAAGGCTCACCAAGAAATAATAGTTTTAGATCTAGAAATGATTAAGAGATCCACCACACATATTTAGAACAAGAAGAATCAAAGAGAGAGAAAATGCACAATTGATGCCAAGAGAGCTAATGTTACTAAGTATTTAGAGGCACAAATTCAAGGTTAGGTAATTCCAAGAATAATAATTAAATATTAATATATTTTCTAATATTAAGTCACATGTATCCATAAAAAGGATTCAGTGATCAACCAGTAGATTTAAGTCACCAAGAAAATATTTAGACTAAGCCTACATATCCAATAATGGGTTTTCAAGATAAGAGAAAAGAATAATCAAAATATATACCAAATATCTATTTAAAAACCTTTTAAACTATATTTTTACAATTTTTTAGAAATCTTAGAATAATATAAAAATAAATAAATAAAATACCATTAATGGGTTGTCACTATCATTTTAATGTGTCCTTCATAATAGGCATCAAGCATTAGCAAATATCAATAAATAATAATCAAGAAAATAAATATAAAATAATAATATTTTCAAATATGTAATATGAGCAAGGTCTAAGATCTAAAACTTTAAGAAGCATATTCTCAAAACAAAATCAAACATGTATACTTAGAGGCCCAAGGGTCAAATCTTACTAATTCATATGGGGTTGTTCCAAAATACATTATATACAAGATTATAAAAAAATATACAATGATATGCTAACCATAAAATATCAATGGAAGGCTAAGGATTCAAGATGCACAACCTTAAGCATAACCATTAGAATACACTAACATAAAATACTAAGAATATACAATATATTATTAATATAATATATTAAGGAGACCCTTATGCTTAAGAACTAAGGATAAGAAAATAAATAAGAAATATAATATCCTAGGTTCAAAACACTAGGGTATTACATAAGCACTTTTATTGAGATTTGAAATGTCATAATGTTTTTATTTTCTTAATAAAGTTCTAACTACTCTTCCTATTCTTTGTCCTCTTCAAGTTGACCAACCTTTCTATTTTTATTTCATTAAATTCAAACTCTCCATTGTTGTAGCACCCCAAAGATTTAACTCATAATGTTTTCTTATCTTTTTTTGATTATGACCTAAACATGCTATATACCCCTAACTTATAGTTGTGTACCATGTAAATGGTGCAAACTTGATGAATACCACCACCAAACCTAGGACATGCTAGAATTCTACCCTGGTAAATGTACCGTATGACTTGAACTTTCGAGTAACTATTAATTATATATATGTGTATGTGTGGATGTTTAGTTATAATGCTTTCTTATTTTATTGCAAGTAATAGAATTTGTAATGTTACATGTTTGACATGTATGGTATTTTATATTGTTAATAATTGTAGTGATGAAATTTATATATTTTTTAGAGGGGATCTTAGGTCTAGTTAGGAAAATATATCATGATTTTATTATTTTTTCTAATTTTTTGTGAGACTATTATATAGGTGTCATGCCACTCGAAAAATGAATATATGTGGGGATATATGATGGTAATTATTGAATGTTTTGATGTTGTGATTAACCATTTAAATTATATATTTCATATAATTTTATTTGATCTTAAGGTAATGTATAATTTAATAAAATATTTTTTTATTTTTTATTTTAATTAGATACATGTATGACTTGGTATATTTGGGGAGAGGGATGTCGAACTCCAAAAACTTGGCATATAAGTATTGATAAGTGATGAGTGGCGAGGTACCCCTACACTCAACCATACGAATACGAGCGTTACACGTGCGATCCAGTCGAACTCCACAAATGGACTAGTTGTGGCATCTAGATAGTTAGCCTTAGGTCATAGTTCGTTGTCTTCCCACCTAGACTAGTATTATATTTGTCACGTATGGTTTAGTCGAGAGTGAGGTGTATGATGTGGNTTAAGGGTGAGAAGAGATTAACTAGGAAAGTAGTAAATAAAAATTAATTAAATAATTAAGCTAAGTGAATGCTACAATGATGAAGTAATCTTGATCTTTATTTTTGATCATCTGCAGGTCCAAGTACATCACACTCGAATAAAGGATGTCGTACAATTACAATCATCACACTGTGGGCATACATGGGAGGAAAAGGGAGAGAAAGAAATTAAAACACTTAAACTAAAACTAAACTTCTAATTGAAAACCTAACTCCCAGGACAAGGAAAGTTGCCTCTTATTTATAGAAATTGAGGCATGCTGCGATATCACGTACGCGATATCGCGGGGGCAGACACGATATCACAGCCCATGCGATATCACTGATCCGATATCGCGGCTCCGATAACTGGGCCTAACAGACCATATCTTGTATCAGGGCTCCGATAACAGGGCTCCAATAACTGGTCTCCGATAACTGGGCTTGACAGACCATGACTCATCATACCCCCACAAGTAAATAACAACTCGTCCTCGAGTCAAAGAAAGTGAGGAACAAGTTCAATTGATTACACAGTGGATAGGTATGGGATTATTAATTGAATAGGAATTTATTCATGCTGCAGTGGAGAATTAAATAAAATTTGGACATAGACACAAAAGACAAAACTTGTGGGACTCATGGGGTTCCCGGTAGTGGTGGCTCCTCTATGGGTGTCTTTCCTTTTTTTTGTGCTACAGGCTTCTGAGATTGTTACTGTTGAATAAGTGCCTAAAGTTTCTCCTCTTCTATCCATAGATTATGAGCCGTCTATGCTAATGTTCCAATTTTTGATGGAGTCAGCAATTTCCATGAACATGGTAGTTGTGGGAACACTTGATTGGCCTTGACATGTTATGCTACAAATAGCTGTCATTCCTCTTCATAGGCTTGGGCCCTAACTTCTCCACCTTTTGCTTGGATAGGTTATGTAGTAACAGGAGTTCCATGATGGAAGCTGAGTGATTGTGCCTCCTGTTCTACATGTTTTGCATGAAGTCCTTGGCCTCTGCCTCCCCCTAGTCGTTCGGTTGCACCTTGAGAAGGTCCTCCTTGTCGTCTTCTTTTAGGGGCCATCTATATTCACACAAAGATCAATTGTTAGTAAGGTTATTGAAAAAATTTCAATGATTTCATAGCTTACTCATTTCCTTTAATAAATGTTGAATTCTTTGCTTAGTGTGATTTTAGAGTTAGAATTTTTTTTTCAAGGAAGTTGCCCTAAAAGTTTAATGTCAGACTAGGTTTTTGAGGAATGTTTGATAAAATGATGACAAAGGAAAGAATAGATTTGGCAATGAAGTACTCAAAGGGTATAAAGATGATGTGGTGGTATGCCACAAGCACAAATTGCAAAAGTCAC
>MNCI01008198.1:223688-318766 GCA_015680685.1 Gnetum montanum | reverse complement strand
GTTCTCTTTGAGACACCCAATTTACAATATGATTTTCACTTGGCCGGTCACTTGGATTTCCATTTTGTACATAAAGCTATATCATAGATAAGTTACATTTCACCCAAATATATGTAATTAAATATAAACTAAATTCCTGAATATATGTATTGAAAAGCAACAGAATATTCACCTGCATATATCATAGATAAGTTACATTTCACCCACGTATGTGTAATTAAATATAAACAAAATTCCTTAACATATGTATTAGAAAATGGCAGAATATTCACCTGCATATTTGTAGGATTAAAAGACGACATTTGACTATCTTGTAAGAATTGCTGCAATTTCCAAAAAGACTAATGTGTAAAACTAAATCATTTGTATTATTAGTACTTAGAAAAAGGCTCAGATTACAATATCAACCTACCTTCCTTGCTCTTACACGCTGTAAGGATTCCTCCAGCGTTTTCTCATAAAACTCGGCTTCTTGTAGTGTGGTTATCTGATGTGGGTCTGCCTCCAAGCACCTAAGATGTTATAATAGCAAACAAATATAACAATTCATCAATACATGATATACAACAGCATTCACAAAATCAATGATATGTACAATTCGTTCTTCATGATCATCATTGATTATGCATAAAAGAAATTTCTACCACACTTGTCATAACCTAAAAGCTTGGCTATTTTGAAAATAAAAAGCAATGCAAAGGGAGTGAGTATAGGTATTCTAGTAAATTAGAGACTTATTGTCTGCTCAGTTTTTAATAAATCTTACTTTTCACCTTAGGTTGTCATAGCTACTGGCTTTGATCTTTTTTGAAGTGATGTGAGGGAACCTCTTTTGAGGCTGACAAAGTTCTGTAGGATCGTTTAGACTATTGGCATTTTCAATAATGTTAAGGTTGTAAACAGTAATTGCCTAAAAGAAGCAAAATAGAAAAAAGAGATCAATGCTTCAGAACAAGTAGTGCAAATATGCAATATTAACAGAAAAATTTGTTTGTGGTGTCCCTATTATTAACAGTGTACTTCAGTGTACTTCCTGTTACTCTAGTTCTGCTATTTTCTACGAAAGTGACTCCAATATTACAGAGTATTTCCACTAGACATTTAGTTCTGCGTGTAAGAAAAGAATATATTATTCATTTTGCCCTAATCTTCGGTATGCTGTTTGCCAGCCATAACAGAAATTTTCGTTTTCAATTGAAAGATTTTTTTTTTAAAACAACATGCTCTCCGAACCTGAGTTTGTTTTCTGCTTGCTCGAGCTGTTGCTGCCATCTATTTATCTCCAGTTGGAGGTCCTGCATGGAGAAGTAAATCCAAGTTGTCTGGATGAAATCCTTTTTCAAAAACAGCTGTACTGTGTCAGCTGACTAAAATTACCTTAACAGAATTACAGGAAAGAAAAGCTGACAAGAATCTCACCTCAACACTTGATACATTGCCTGGGCTGGTTGTCAATCAATCCAATATGCACCACAAGGAAAAAAACACACGTGACCATCATGCTGGAACAAGGACTAAAACATGCGTTTTATAACAGAACTTTGCATGCAGTCTGTAATATGTAATCACCTGGCGAGATGGCTTGCAAGCTCACTTTCGGATTTCAATTTCTTCAAGGCTCTATTCAGAAACTGCATCAACTAAAAAGAGTCAGTGACACTACAACCTCCATTCATAAAAACAAATAGCTTTGAATGTGAAATGAAGCTTTATTGCGTACGGAGACCATATTCAGCAAAAGCCCAAGCGAATAATGAATCAGATGCGTCTTTTTTTAAAAAAAAAAACATGAATATGCTATTCAGTAAATATAGCACACTAAGTAACCATAGATGCANATATAAAACTCAGCAGTAAATGGAGCTTGCAATAAATCTGCAACTTACTTCTTGATTTTGGATCCTGCTTTGAAGGCCGTGCATGAAAATTTCCGAAAAAGCAAAGCTGTCAGACATCAGATCGTCTCGATGTTCTAAAACTAAAACATAAAAACCTGAGCAAAAACATGGTACAGACAACGGATTACCTTGTGCCGCGCTCGTGCTCAGGCAGATTCACGAACCGAGCAATAACATCTTCAATTCTACTACAGAAACACAGCCAAATGATACAGAACAGACAGACCTCTCAGGTGCCAGAAACATAAGACACAAAGCAGTGAGAAAAGAAATCGAAAATAGAACATAGAAGCTCAACACAGCAAAACATATAGAAGAGTCCAACGGCAAAAGAATGAATGATAAAATCGCAAAGCTGAATAGCATATAGACAGCTAATCTCAACTGCAAAATCTTAAAGCGGCCCACAAAACCGCAATCTGAGCCAAAAACATTGCAGAATTTGGTGACAGATCTGATAGAGAAACATACTAAATAAATCAACGAGAGAGACAAGAACATGACCTTTTTTTCCCGGAGAACTGGCTGAGGCGGCCCGAGGGAGAGAACATCATCAATGCGATGTCGATGTCGCACAAAATGGAAAGCTCGTACGCCTTCTTGATGAGGCCATTTCGGCGCTTGGAGAAGGTAACCTGTCTGTTTGTGCTGTTCTCGATTTTCTTTATCTGGAGCTTAACTCTGCCCATATTTAGGAAGGCAGCAGGGCCAGGACAGAACAGGCACAGGAAGAGAAGCAAGAAAGAGAAAGGAATAGGGAAGAAACGAAACGAAAGCAAGGAAAATTTCAACAAAGAATGGAGTGAGAGAAGGAAATGGAGAAGAAGAAGAAAAAAACTCAAAGTTTTCGACGCCTCAAGTCTGAAACAGGACAGCGAGAAAGAATAGCGAGGGTTTTCAGGATACCTTATTTAATTGCGTCAGAGGCAGATGCTCCAGGTGGAGCAGAGGCGGTGCAGAGGGGGAAGGGATGTGGCTGCGGCTCTGGCTCTTGGCCTTGCAACGGCGACGCAAACACGCGAGACAGACGAGAATTTATTCCTTTGCAACAACAAACAGCAGCGAAACGATCAATGGGCCCGGCCCCTGCGCTTTCGCTTGAATTTTCGTTCAAACTATCTATCCTCCTGGTCTCCTCTTGTTTCTGCTCCATCACCAAGCGAGATGATTATAACGCAAACAAAGTAAACGATAGAGAGTGTTACCTTGTAAAAATAACGGAGACCAGCAGCAGCGGGGAAGAGATTTGTATTTTATCTGCGTCCACCGCCAACAGCGATTCGTAGTTCCTGCTCTCCAACCATAGCCTCCGCTTTCTACGTGCCATGTTGCCGCTCACAGCTCATGCAATTCAATCGCGTAATAATTTTACAGATATTCACGGAATCTGCACGTATCTATTTTGCTCGGGCCGCCGTGACTTACTCGTCTTCTGTTGTCCTATTTTGGTGTCTTCCTTGCTTACCACTCTAACCTGGCTGTCTTCTTGGACCGATGCAGCTTATTCCAACGCTGAAGAAATGCTCCAATTATCCAAACGCGAAATTATCCGATCGATCTTGATTAAATTTCTTCTGAATCTAACCTTGACAGAAAGCATGCAACTGATCAAACAATATTTAACGATATTTACCTGAACAATGGCACTCTAACAGTCAATCTCTAGATGAAACAATGATTGAATCTTAGCCATTTACTATTCAAGATAAGAAGACGTGGATGAAAGCTGCAAACTGCAACGAGAAATCTGTGATTTTGCATTGCTGTGAAACCTAAAAGTAAATCAACGCTGATGTTAAAACTATCTGCAAAAGATGACATATTGTTAACTTGGCAGAGAAAAATAAAACATGAAAAATGCACTGCAAATCGACGATGTAATTAATTCACTTTGCGTCCCTGGAAGCAACCGGAATCTTACAAATTCGATCCATGGAATATATTCAAGCCGAAAAAGAAGCTGGAAAACTGATGAAACACGGGAAACGCATCTCGAGTATTAAATGAGTTTCAGTGAATCTTCCTAATTTAGTGATCAAATGCAGAATGGCCACGTTCAAACTTAGCAAATTTCTAATTCTAAAACGAAGGAACCCAATGTTCGTCGGAAGTAAAGAATATTAATTGAACTGAGTGGTCACTGTACATAAATAAAAAAAGATAAATGCCATTTTGTTTCTTGGTTCAATGCAAATGCAATGGCCATCGATTTAGATTTTATGATATTTTGTTTATTTGACTATTTTATTGTGTAAAGATTTTTTCTAGGTTAACAAATATGTGCTTGCATGGTAAGGGCTTTCATGTCATAGCTTCAATACGTAGGCAACTTTGGGTTGTAGGAAAAGTTCTCCATAAATGAATTCTAAAACTAGTGTATTCCCACAAATCCAAAAAATATATTCCATAATATATTCCATTTCAATATTGTTAGAAATGTTCAATATTGTTAGAAATGTACTTTAGAAATTGTTTACGTTGAGAAAAAATGCACGTGGCATGTTGACTATCAATAAAATTGCTTTACAATTGACAATCCATGAAGAATATATGTTTTCTTGTTACAAGGTGGCGTTAAGTGATGATACGTGATTACAAGATACAAATTTGATCTTGTGGAGGTGTGGGGGGCGGGCCTGGGGTGTTGGACCGCAAAAAGAAGTTCTATTCATATTAAACGTGTAACAATTACAGTAACTTGAATAAGTCATAGGGTTGAGGGGAAGACCAAGCTTAGAGCATTGTGAATGAAATAAACGAGGATTAATGGAGGAAACCGAAGTGGGGCACTATCAAACATTCACACATACTAACTCGTTACAAGATAGAATGACATAGAATTAGATGAGGCAAAGAGCTCTCAATTAAGCATAGAGAGAGTTCCAATGGTGACTCCATACAATAGAAAGGGGAAGCTTCCTTACAGAGATTACTGATGATGAGTGTTATTTGAACG
This sequence comes from Gnetum montanum, assembly GCA_015680685.1. NCBI lineage: Eukaryota > Viridiplantae > Streptophyta > Gnetopsida > Gnetales > Gnetaceae > Gnetum > Gnetum montanum. The sequence goes on along the minus strand of MNCI01008198.1, from coordinate 313,912 downwards.
CATAGGTCTTTCCCACAGCTGCAAGAGACAAACCAACTGATGACTATTGTGATTGAACTTAGATGTTTAAGATGTGAGTTGGAAATGAATGAGGCAAAGGATTTGCAACTTCTCCAACCTGGTGAGCAAACATTTATTAGAATAATCTATCTTTTGAAATATAACATTGCATCTTCGCTTCCAAATATAATATAAAATAGTAGGCCTAATAACTTTCCACAAAACCTTAAGATTAGCAAAAGTAATGTTCAAAAAGCCAAATATGGCATCCTTTTGAGATAGCTTGTATGATGGAAAAACTATGGAAGCCCACTCCCACATATGCTGAGCAAAGGGACAATGCCAAAACACATGGACAAAGTCATCTTGTCCACCACAAAGAGGGCAATTGGGATTAGGAATCCCTAGATATTATAAACAATTACCAATAGGTAGACCATGGTGGAGGAGACACCAAAGGAACTACTTAATTTTGGAGAGGGTCAGAAGTTTCCAAATATGTTGGAAGAGAAGCATCCAAAATGTTACTAACTCTTATTTGTGCCAATACTTATTGCAATTTTGAATGATCTCGGATTGGTCGTGCAGAAGATGAAATGGGACAAATGGCTGGTAGGGCAAGACTTTAACCTCATTAAGCCATTGAAGGCCATGAAAAGGGCTTTACACTATAACATCAAGTTGCCAATGACCATGGAGAAAGGAGTAAATTTGGACTAGGCAATGGTTTATTACAACTGACTCCCCATTTAAATTGTTAAACTCGAACCCCAAAATCCAATGACTAGCTCGCCTAAGACAATTCAAGGAGATGACATCCTTCCGATACCATGAGGTAGCCACCTTATCCTTTGTGATGGCAAAGGGAGAAGGTAATAGAGGTAACCACCATGGACAAAATCTAGAGAGGATAGTAGGGTTGATCTTGATGTTAGTCTAGTCTATGTAACTGTGTAGAATTTTCCAAGCCCTCCAGATGCTTTTGAAAACATGAGATTTGGGAAGAATGATAGTGAGGGGGTGGGGGGATGGGGCACGGGAAAGATCCAATTGACAAAATGGATGCCTTTCCAAAAGGGCTTGTTTTTAGGAAATTCTTGATGAAGCCTTAATTGGAGGAGGATCGCAATAATATCTGAGGCATCTAAATGCTGTACCAACCACTTAACAAATAGGGAAATTCCTTGCTTATAGGAATTCAAAAGACCTAAGCCACCCTTATTCTTGGGGAGAGTAACAATATTCCAAGATGAAATCCTTTCTAAGAATCTTTTGAGGACCACATAAAGTTATGAAATAAGCATTCTAGCCTCTAGTAGGAAGCTTGGGAGGGGGCCCAACACAAAGAGTAATACACATGGGTTGATGCACATATGGACTTACATACAAGGTATTTACCCATAAGTGTGAGGGGTTTAGTCTTCCATTTGTCAAGTTTCTTTTGAGTCTGATAAATAACCTACTCCCAGAGAATAGAGGTTGAACCTCTAAAATGGAAAGGGATTCCTAGAATCTTAACGATGTCTTGATCTTGAAGCCGCTTCTAATTATAGTCAATCACATGGTTGTAAGTGCCTGTAAAGCTATAAACAGAGGATTTATTCCAATTTATAGTGGAACCTAAGAGTGTGCAATATTGCTCCATCCTTGATAAGAGGCGGTGCAAATTGGTAGCTATGTTTTGAACTAGAAGAAAAGAGTCATCGTCGAAGTGCATATTGAGAAGCTATTTTTGAGAGGAAGAAACGTAGACCCTAGTGAGAACTTTAGTTTGAATGTCCAGGTTAATCTAATGAAAAAGAAAGTATGCTACAATGATAAAGAGATAGGGGGTGAGAGGACAACCTTGCAGCACTGACCTATGTAATGGAAATGGAGAGGTAATGCCAAAGGTAGTGGCAATTCTTATTATAGCATCTGAGAATAAGCATTTCACCATATGCAGGAACTTACGTCCAAAACCAAGTTTGGTCATGGTTTGCAAGATAAAATCCCACTTTATGTTGTCCTAAGCCTTGGCATAATCAAGTTTCACTAGGAGAATATCTTGTCCATCATGCTCAGCCCACTTGAGACCTTCCCACGCTGCAACCACATTATCTAAAATATATCTACCAGGAACAAATCCTGTTTGTTGGGGAGACATGATCTGGCCAAGAATTTTTTTCAACCATAAGGCCAGGCACTTAAACCAAATTTTATACACTACATTGAGAAGAGTTATGGGACACCAATTGGAGATATTGGTAAGATCCCCAGACTTGGGGAGGAGATGAATTACACCTTGATTTAGATTGGGCTTGTGGGAACTAGTTAAGATAGCCTTGTTAATGACTAGTAGAAGATCATTTCCCACCAAATCCCAATGATTTTGAAAAAATTCCATGGGGAAACCATCATAACCAGGAGCCTTTCCCTGACTTAACTTGGAATAGGCCACCTATAGCTCCACTAGGATGATATTAGCATCAAGACTTTACAACATAGTGGAGTTGATAAGGCGAGGATAATTGGGGGTGGCAGCCTTAAATGAAGAGATTTCCATTCGGGTAGCTACAAAAATGGTTTTATAGTGGTTCTTGAGAAAAGAGAAGATACAATTGTGGTTAGTAATGGTGGTACCATCACTAGAGATTTTTTCTATAAAATGCAAGGAGGAAGCAATATTGAGATACTTAAAAAATTCCTTACAGTGTTTATCTTGAATATTTAACCAAGTGAGTCAACTTTTAGTTAAGGCACTTTGTGCTTAATACACATCCCAATGTAGAAAGGCTAATCATGCTCTAGCTAGCTCCTCGTGAACTAGAGTGTTGAAGGGATCTTGAGCTAGTCTATTAGTGAGATTTTCAATATTGAGGTAAATTTTTTTGTATTGTTGTCTGACCTGAGTAGTGATTGCCTTACGATACGAAGGAGAAAATTTTCACACTTGACATGAAGCACGATGCTACCAATTAATTCAACCCACCTAATTTAGGGGCCTAGGTTTGGCATTCAAAAGTTTGGATAGAAGAAGTTGGGTAGTAGGGGAAGAAAAATAGTTGTTATGTAGTAAAAAAAGATGGAATTTTTTGTTGATGAGGGCTTCCTTGAATCTTGATAGATATGGAGATAGGAAGATGGTTTGATAAGGTGGCATGGTGATGAACTATAGTAGTGGAGAAGGCTTTCCAGAAGGAAATGGTGGAGAAATAGAACCTATCTAACCTACTATAGATGCAAGTGTGCCCAAGATGGAGATTTCTCCAAGTAAATCTATGGAGGGAAATGCCTGTGGAGGTGTCCACCCCATCAAAAAGGTAAAGCCTTTTCTTAAAGGTATACCAGGTCTGATACTCAAGATTGGGCAATTGAAAAAATACCCCTCTAAGCTTATCTTGAGGGAATTCGACCATATTAAAATCTCCTCTAAATATCCAAGGCACTTAGGGAAGATAATTTGCAAGTTATTGCCAAAGAAGAGCCTGTTCTATGGAGTCATTTTGGGCATATATTGATCAAATGCCAAAAGGGCCATGCAAGGAGGAGAAGGTGCCCCAGGAAACTCTATGCCAAAAATTAGAACCACTTTAAAGGATTTTAGTTTTCTAGTAGGGCCATAGGAGAATGGCTGCACCTCCTTTCCCACTCGCATGGGACATCGCTAGGATTGAGGAGTGAGGAAGAAACCAATGGGTGGAAAAGGATAAAAGGTTAGCTAAAACCTTAATTTCTTGAAGGAGAAAGAAATCAAAGGCTATATTAAGACTAGAAATAAAGTTGCTTTCTTGCTTTTGTTGAAGCCTACCTTTAAGGCCTTGAACGTTCCATGAAAGGAGGTTCATGGGAAAACAAGGGGCAGTTTGGATGAGAGGTTAGCAGAAGGTTCAGAAGTTAAAGTATCAACTTCCATTATTCTTCTTGTCACTTGCCTAAACTTGCTCCATAACTTCATGCCAGCATGACCTCTAAACCTGACCTTAAATGGCATAGGTCAAACCCTTTCCTAAGGGATACATGAATAATCATAACTCCTCATAATGAGATGTCCCTTAATTTGAAGGTTAATTACATTGTTTACAATTTGTTCCACCCTTAATAAGGGATGAGATGTTACATGGTTGGTGAAGTTGAGATAATAATGGAAGTAGAAGGATTTGTGATTGATGTTCCTTGAAATACAACTTCTTTTATTTAATTTGGTAGGTAGTTTCTTCTCTTTCTTCTTGTCATCAATTATGGCCTCCTTTTGGATCCTTATGAGGATTCTGATGAGCAAAGTAGAGTATGAAGTAAGGAAGGCTCTTGTAACTTAGGTGAATAAAAAGGATAATATAGTGGATGCATAGAATAGTGTAAGAAAATATGATGATGGTTAGGATAAATAGGGATGTAAACTTCATTTCTTGGGGAAAAGGGAGGATAATAGAAAGTATGCTAATATGGCATAGAAACTTCATTATAGGAAGGAGTTCTATATTCTAAGAAGAAGGGGTGTTGGAATTACTCCAAGAAAGATTGATTACAAAAGACTTCTTAGGCCTTAGCAAGGTAGGATGATAAAATGAGGGAGATTGGTAATAAGAGGAATCTATTTGGATAATAAAGAGAGCTACTTGTAAAGTTGTTTGTATGTCAATGGAAATTTATGGTACTTAGACCTATCTTTCTATGGCATTCTTGATTACCTACCATTATTGAATATGTTTTGTCCATCACTATTAGGCTTTGGATTAGGACTTGCATTCTTATTCATATGATTGATTCCACCACTTGATGATGGACCTACTATAGTTTGGTTCACTAAAGCTACTACCTAACCAGCATTTTGAGTAGACTTGTCTTTAGTTGTTACTTTGTTTGCTTTGTTTCTAAAGTTAATCCATTCTAAATCATTACATTGAATGACCATCTCCTTAATGTGTTTAATGGAGGTTATTGTATCATGGAGGCTAAGTGACTTGGGGTAGACCAACTTCCCTCTAATATAATCATTAATAGCTCCTTCAAAAATTTCTAGTAGCTAGTCATTAAGTAATTAAAGTGTAAGCTCCATGGTCATAAATGTTCACCTAGAGATGACGTTGAAGGTAGATTCATTAGAAAATTGTTTAATTGCTAAGATCTTTTTGCATAGTACCATTCTTAGTAATATTATACTTAAACTGCTTTGCAAATATAATGAAGAGTTTCTCTAAGAAGATGATAAGTCACAAAAATAAATTGCAAGAATTTTAATAAGTGTTGGCTGAAAGTTATTGTTTCGATGTGATGGTCGGTTGGTATTAATAGGCATGACCATGACCTTTTACATGGCATCTATGATGATGTATGTAGAGTAATGATATCATAGATACAATTTCATAACTACATGAAAAATAAGCTTTGTCATACCTCCATGACTAATTGAAACCTCATCCTTAAGTTAAAACAAAAGGAGGATAGAGTTTCTTACAAAATTTTTATTTTTATATATAAACTCTAATACTATGACTTATATACATGATTAATTCTATTATGAATGCCACATTGTGATTCAAGTGATGCTTACAAAATTATCATGTAGTGCATGATTTACATATATGATAAAATAAATTATAACAAAATAAAAAACAAAGCTTGATGTAGTCCTTATGTTCTAGATGGTGATAACTTCTCCATCAACTTCTTTTCTTTGTTGTTGGGCTTTTGAAATTGATATCTATTTAAAAAAGTACTTGAAGCTTCTCTTCTTCTAATCTTGGATCATGTACCATCTAGGTGAATTTAGCAATGTTTGTTAGAGTTTGTACTTCCTAGGGATAAGGCAACTATGGATACATCTTATTAACTTTTATATACCAAGCTGCAAAATACCTCCTCTCATCTTCAAAAGCTTTGGCCATTTTTCTTAATTCTTGGTAATTAGTCATTCTTCTTGCCATGTTTTCCATTACATCATTTTGTTCTTAGTAGCTATCATTAACCACTTGAAGTTTAAATTTTGTAATGTGAAGCTTTTATTATACATCCTTTCTATTTGCAAACGTTTTCTCATATAATGCATATGCTACAATCATTTGCTACTCAAGTTCTATTCTAGATCTACCTATTGTTAACATGGATAAATTACCATATGAAAGATGTGATAAGCCCATGTACTCTATCAAATCCTCTATCTAGATCCACGTGAGCAAGATTATCCAAGACTGGCTACCAATTAGGTGTTTGTGCTATGATGGAATTGTTCTTGGCTTTAGCCATCTAGATCTCCTTCTCATTAATGTACTTATACATGCCCACCTAATATTTGAAGCACTCCTTCAACCATTCATGCTTTTTAACCTCATTTTTTCACATTGTAATTTCTATAGCTAACATTTGTCATACTACATGGACTTCTTTCATGAATAGAATTGTATTTTTCCTAACCAATTTCCTTATGTCAAGGTTGGCTCAAGAAAACTGTTCTTTCGGCTAATGACTACTCTTTTCTAGTACGTTTTCTTACTTTTCAATTTCAGTCAACCTCATATTTTCTATATCAACTGTCTTTTTTTCTTGTTCTTGGATAGTTAAAGCTTTAGAATAGGCATAAGTTTGGACTTTTTCACTAAAGCTTTCCACATTTCATTCATCTTTTTCATCTTCATTCATACATACTTAGCCATTAATTGGTTCATATGTTTAATTCTAAAATATTTGAGCTTCTTAGGTGTAATATATTGTTCAAGATCTTTCAACTCTACTTTTAATACAACTAATTCTACTTGTAACCTCTACACCTCATTTTTAGCATGTTTTGCCCTAGTTTTAGTCATGATCATCTTGTTCTTAGCTAAAATTTATTTTGATTGCATTACAATGATATCACTTAGGATATCAAAAATATTTTGCATTAGTTGTCCATTTTACAGTAATTGGTCAAAGATGTCTTTGTGCTCTTCTAGGGCCATGGATATCTCAACTATGTTTTCTACATCTTTTGCTCTAGTAATATCAGCTGGTAGCATAATGAAAAAATTGAATAATTCTTTAATATGATTAGTGATAACTTTTGCTACTCTTACTACATCCTAGTGTTGCATGACCACTACTATAACTCCTTCTGATATTTCTAACATTACCTAAAAGGATGTGACATTCTTAGATATATGTTATGCCTAATGCTCATTCTCTCCTACGTGCAATGAGATTTGACACCTGTATGTCTTGTTAATATAGCAGGCTTGCTTCGATTGTTAATCATCCTATATAGACTTCTTTGATTCTCCAATTTATTATTTTAGCAATTTTTTGCAAATGGCTCATTAAGGGTCTATAATCCTATTGTGCTAGAAATGTAGTTAGTCCTAATCTATTAGCTACTAGTGTTGATCCATTGGATTCTACTTGCTCTATTATTGTGGTTGAAACATTTTCTTCTAATGTAGACTCAACTACTCCTTCAATGCCTACTAGTTTTCCTACTTGATCTTTCTTTCATGGTATTGGTTTTGAAATTTTAGCATATGAGGCATTTTGGGCTTTGTGAACATCATTGGTGTAATCTAGAATTCTTGCTTAATGCCATAGCTTTCTGATAAAGAAAGGAAATGGTAGAGTAAATTTCCCCATATTCTTTTCCTCAATTCTTCTTTGAATTTTTAAAAACATTAGATTTCATGTTGACTTGAAATTTTCCAATAAGAATGACACTTCCTTTGATGGTGTAGGTGGGAATTCTATTTAGTCTTTTTGTTGGGAAGAAATGGTAAGTTAAAATCTTAAAGTAGATCTTTTTAGCTACATTCAATCCACTATATTCCTTTTCATTGGTCCCAATGATGCTTTATAACTATAGTTTTCTTACCTTTGTGTTAAACCTTGTAGAGATTTGGGCAATGTTGGGTACAACATTTGGAAGATTCAATGTCTTGGCTATTACTTTGATAGAGTATAGCAATGTAATTTCTTCACTTTTTATTGTAAAATCATCTTACCTATTCTTCCAAAATTTGTAAACTTCTTCCAAGTATCATTCACCATTTTTTGAAATTGTGGACCATAGAGGAGAGGCTTGGAATTTTTCATAAACATCTACAGGATAAAACTTCATGAATGGTTCAAAGTTTAGTTCCACTATGATAGTGAACATAATTGGCTTCTCTTGGAGTGCTCGAAGACATTCATTTGACAACATGCAACACTATCCTTACTCTTGAGTAGGTAATGAATTAGCTTTTTCCTACATAAATTATATTGTTATAGGTGTTGTCTCATTGATACTATAGGATTGGACCTCTTGCCTTGCATGTGAAGTCTATTCTCTAACTTATCCTCTTCCTCTTGGTCTCTTTTTTTTATTATCCTTCTACTTTAGGTGGCATCTATAATCATAAAGAGTTTATTTAAGATTACTTAAGGATTTTATAAAATTTTGTAACTATTCATAACCCTTCCTCGAGTTCTTAGATTTGTTCAAAATTAACTGTTACTATTACCTTTTAGTTTTTATTAAGATTGTAGAGTAAGAAGAAATTTGTAAAAATCCTTAATGGAATAATTTTCTAATGTTAACAAGTACTTTTAGGCTTTATGACTATCACAATTGCTAATTTCTTATTTCAATGTGTTTAAATGGTTATTTGGGAAGAATTGTTAAGTTTATTAGCCCTTGTTGGTTTCAAAATGTGATTATTCCTTATTTTTTAATACTTTCTTTATTCTTTCAAGTGTTAGAAGAATTTAATGCAATTTGGACAACTATGCATAGTAATCTCTCCCATGACTAAGTTGGTCACTTCAAAATCAAGAGGAAACAAAAATGACTCAAATTAAAATTGCATTAAACAAGATACACCTCTTGGAAGTTTAGAGGTGAGAGAAACAACATAAACTTCTTAGGTGTTAAATGAGAGAATGAAAAAGTTTTCTAACTCCTCATGCATATATAAATTTTTTATGAGTGCAACATTGTAGATGCAACATTGCAAGGGCTCATACATTGTATCTATGATGCCATTGTGAAGAAATTTCAATATTTTATATAATTTCTAATGGAAAAATTAATAAATTGAATATTCTAGAAGATATAGAGATGGTCCAAAAAATTATTTATTTTATATGGTACTAAGAACGTAAGAATTTGTTAGTGAAAGGTGTGAAAGAAGGAGTTTGGGCAAGCTAACTTGATTAAGTCTATATGAGATGGTCAGTTAAAATTATAAAATATATGATTGAAGATGAGTATATAGGAAAAATAACAATGATTGTATGGGTGTTCTAGAGGTATAAGATGATGTGGAATTTATCATCAAGAATGAGCCATAAGAGTTATACAAGTGGATCCTCTCCAAAGCAAGATCTAACCCTTACTATCTTTGCATAACCATAGCCACAAGTGTTCATAGGCACTTAAGGAGTTGAATGTAAAACATACCTATCTTCCAAAACACACATGTTAGAATTGTCTCAATAAGAAAATAATACTATATTATACAAAACCTTGAAATTGTGATTGTATATAATAGTAAGGTGGAATGTGAGATGACATATCATAGTCATAATGAATTCTATGTGTGATGCATGGTTAAAGTGAGCATTATCCTTTCCATCCAAGTTCTAAACCAAGTCCATACCACTTATTAATGACATCACATTATATCCACTCAAACCTAACAATCACAAGACTACCACAAGTGCAAGAAATATTAACAATTGGTAATGTAGTATAATGAAGTAGTTTATTAACAACATAGTTTATTTTAAGGAAGACTTGGCCACTAGACAAAGGAGTGCCTTTAGGCATTAGTAACATATCTTTCTAGCCCCATAACCAATGTGAGTCCAAGAAATATTTAAATTTTTAAGAAGTTGTCAACCTTCAAGCATGGGTAATAAGTCTTTTCAGTGGAAGCCCTAAAAATGTTTATTATGTGTATTTATTAGGTTATTATTGTGTCAACCTTACTAGAGGACTTCCTTTAGGCATGGATAATATATCTTTCTAGTGACATGCTATGGTAGATCTTATTTTAGACATATTTCCATTTTTTGTTAGAACTCAAGTAAATAATACAACTTAATAATATGATAAGACTTATTGTTGTAGATTTAGAGAATCCAAAAATCCCCTTGATATCATACCCTTTTTATTTCTGATTGATTCTTTACTTTTTCATCTAGGCATAATGATCATAAGTTTATTTTAATTTTATTGTGAAAAGAATGTCATTATGTCCATGGTAAGAATCTCTTATTATTAGGAATGAGTAGACAGAGGATGTAGTGTCACTTCATATATAATAAGACCTTTAATGATTTTTTAACATAGAGTAAAATTTCGATTATTTAGACTACATCTTGTTTTATTCCTTTAGACTTTATTAGAAAACTCAACAAAAATATGCACATGAAAAATAATAAAGCTCATAGAAAAATGGTAAACTAGAAAAATAAACAAAATAGTAAGAATAGAAAAATGTATAAAGAATTTTAAATATATTAAAAAATGGAAAATTATTGTATAAAAGAATGAGAAAGCTAGCAAAGAATGTAAAAATTGGTAAAAAATGTAAAAGGTATAATAAAAATTATAAACCAAAAAATTGTAAAAAAAGGGTTTAAATGCACTTATCAATTTGTGATTCAAGATAAAGTACCTTCACCATGACTGAACGCATGGACAAGTGTTCAAAAAATGGACCCTAAATTCTTAGGATCATGCTCTCTAAATTTCTTATTTATCATCCTCTTACTGATTTAGATTTTTGTTTATCATCCCATGTGACATTGATTATAATCAAAGTTTGATCATTAGAAGAAATATATCCTATTAGACTAAAGATATTCTTATTTTAGATAGTCTAGATATGTTTTCTTGTTTATTGGATGAACTCCTTGCTCTAACAACTTTTCCATACCTATCCTGAAGAAAGAATATTTTCTAGATGTACCTTTAGTATTTCTTGTGTGATCCTTTCTCTATATACTCATTACCTTAGTACCACTTTTCCACTAAGGTTGAGTTGGTAGTTCTCCTTATATGACTAGTAGCAATATCGATGGTAATGTATTATGATCTTGGCTTGAGGAACTTGGTGTTTATTTGGATATATAAGAATTAAGATTCATGCATGAGGTAGTAGATTTTTGATACTCTAGTAGATAGTAATGAGAGGAATTATGAATAGAAGTATTTCTAGGAGAGATTGAATGTTGTACATAGTATGCATAGGGATCAAGCTACCTATATAGATATTGTTGCCTTGGTGATGACTTTCCCCACTCTTGTGGTTGTTGGTACTACTATTGGTATTGCTCCTATGGTTGAGAGTAAGCTCCTCTTGGATAGCATAATTTCTAGTAGTACTATCTAAAATTACCTTATGGATAAGATAATCTTCTAGGAATTTTTTCTTGTTGAACTTAGGATTGAGTACATATGCCCTGGATTCTTGGAAGTGAACCATAATAGGGTAATATCCCTTAAGATGTTCATATTGACACACTTCAATCCTTAGTCATTTTCTGAACTAGAGTCCATTATTTTTCCTACTATAGCAATGTTTCCTTTGTGCTAATAGTTTTCATGTCCACTGTCTCTTCTTTTCTTCTTATCATTTCTTTTTTTTATGGCTTATTTAGTATTTTCCTTTACTATATTTAGTGTCATAGAAAATTTTTCATCTATATAATTCCACATTTTTTCTACCTTTGTGGAAATATAATTAACTAATTTCTTGATTGGTAGAGTCTTTTATTGTATCATGTCTTCTAAGGTCTTTTCTCCTTGTGATTCACATATTCTTACATTTTTCTTTCTTATTAATAGATCTCTTTTATAATCTTTAGCTAATTCTATTTTCCTTAACTCTCCTTCCTCTTTTGATAGTTGGTTTGTGAGTCTTTGGATCTAATGAGCTATCATTTTAGATAGTCTACCTTGGAAATATAGCCCAAGGGTTTCCGTTGTCTTTTTCCTTAGCCCATCAATGTTGTGTCACCTATGTAATAAGGAATAATACCTACCCATCATCACATCAAGGGATTCATGTGTCCCTTATTTCAATCCTTGGATTTGTTTTCTCACATTGACCACTCTAGAATAAGTTTAGTACTTGTTATTAATGAGCTCTAGCATGGTACTCCATCTTCAAATTGATTCTAAATCTAAGAATATGTACCATCTTTATACTTTCTTTATGGGTGTTCTCAGAAATAACTTCAATTTTTGTTAATCATTTTTAACTTTTTGTAGGGCATAGGCATCATGGAAGACTTGAAGATATTTTTGTGGATCTAAATTGTATCTACCTTCAAATTTTGGAATGTTTTTCATGTCTAGTCACTTGATATGACTATTTCCTACATGCTTGGTAGGATGTTGATCATGTTACAAGTTTCCAATAAGGGTTCTTCATGGTCTTTATGTTCATAGGCTCTATTGTAGTGATGATTCCTCTAATGCTCGTGAATCTCTCTCTTCAAGTATTAACCTTTCTCTTCTTTCAACATGATAATCTTCCTCTTCATTAGGATGTCTTCTTTTATATGCATATCTTTCATGATCTCTTCTTATTTTTCCATCATGATCCCTTAGTTTTGATTTTCTCTTGCTAGAATCTATAGATGAATGTGAGGAAGAATTGAAGAAGTTGGAGAATGGTATTGATTGGTTCTCCTTCTTTAACTCCTTAATTCATCCTCTTTAAATTCAATGAAGATATTAAGCTTTGAATTCCTAATAAGTCTAGATTCTTTCTTATTTGTTTCAGAGGTTTTCGAAAGAGTTGAATGCAATTTTATCTTAACAACATCTTCAATGTGGATGATTGATATTTGAGAATGAGACTAATGAGATTGATGGAATTTCTCAGTTTAGAATACAAAAACTTCCTTTTCTTCTACAACAACTATTTAAGGTGTTTTTTTTCCTTTATCTTATTCATACCTTACCTCCATGATAACATCCCTTCTTACTTGAGCCTCCATTGACTAGTATGACCTAGTCATGTATTTGGTGATATGATATCCCTCTTGCACATGGCCAGGGTTTGATTTCATAAGGGCTACTTAAAGCATTGATGGTGCTCAACGTTCTTATGGCAATAAAATGTTATCCTATAGACCTTTCCATCTAAGTTATTCATCTTGGTTAAAGATAAAGATAAAAGTCAGGTTAATAAGGGTTAGTGTGAACATACATGATCCTAGTTTACATTGATGCACTTCAATCTTCTTCATTATAATCCTTGTTATGACTTGTATTAAATTCAATAGTAGGTGGAAATTTTTCTTTAGTCATAGAAGCCATGTTAAGTGTTTGATGCTTAAATGTGTAAATTTTGGAAAATTATTCTAAGTGTGAAAAATATACTTTGTGATGCTTGATACAAACAACTTTGTAAAATAAACTAACTAGCAAACATTTACACATCCTCAACAATGGTGCCAATGATGAGTGACTAGCTTATTTAACACTCAACCATACAAGTTACAAGTATGCACATGCATTCTAATCGTAATTCATGGATGGACAATGTAAGTCTACTAGTAGCTAATGTTTAGTTCATGATCTTTGTCTTTTCACTTTGAGCTAGTGAGGTGCAAATTATATAGTTTAACTCTTAGTGAGGTATATGATATATTAATATTGTTCAACTTGAATTACACTAAGTGCAAACATGATAAATATTATTATAAATTCTATGTCTAAGTGCAATGAAAATGTAAAGCTATTCTATCCTATTAGTGATAAGCAACCATTCTTGGCTTTTTTTACATGTCCTAGGCTGTTGTAATTATTATTGGGATCACCAAGTGATTTCACTACTAAGAAAATCAAGTAAAGTTACTACTAGATTACCAAATAGTACACTTTCTTCTTGAAACCATTCATACTTGTACCACCTTACTAAGAGACATTGGAATGTAAAAGAACTTAGAAAATGTAAATGACTTAATGAATGTATATATGATAAAAAGTAAAATTAAGCTAAGTGAGATGCTACAATAATGAAAAATAATCTTGATCTTTATTAGTTATGAATTTCATCAAAGAATAATCCACTCAAATAAAGATTTCATACAACTATTTCTTACCACACTATGGGCATTCTTTCTAACCCTAACTCTAAGTAATGAAAACAAACTACAAGATTTTCACTAAGTGTTGGTTGAAAGTTATTATTTTGACATGATGGTGAGTTGGTATTTAAAGAAATGATCATGGTTCACTACATCACATCTATGCTAACATATGAAGAGCTATGATGTTATAGATATGGTATCATAGATGTATGACAATAGGATTTTATCACTTACCAGGGTAGAGCATAGTCACAAATTACCTATTTCATTAATATTAAAGATAGAAAATTATCAATGACATGATCTTTCTAATTGATAATTAGTATCCTCCTTATCAAATTGTAATATTAGTAGAATGGTGGTCTTTTCTCTTAATAGCTTCATGAAATCTTCCATAAAATGGTCTTATTGAAGTTATATTTTTAAGAGTTAATAATACTTGGACATCTCATCAACTACTATGCACTCATTTGTAGCAACTTCTAATCCAACCTTCATCAATACAACTATTAACATTGATGGAGTTGCCCAATCAAGTAGCAATACAATATTATCTTATAAGTTCCTCCATCTCATTTGTTCATCTTAGTAGAAAATAAAGGTAAATTCTAAATAGTAAGGATTTGAATGTCAGTAAATCATCTTTACTTTGTAGGATACATCATCATTATTTCTAGTAATCATGTTATTAGCCATTATAGAATTATTGGTAAATGAGAAATTATTCCTATAAGAAGCAAACATGTTGAATTAATATATGTATGACTTAGTAAAATATGAATATTTTAAAAGATGAATCATTAAGATTTTAATAATGATCATTTATAATAGCAATGAATCTAAACACTAGCGCTAATCCCTAATAATAGTGCTAATGATAAGCAATGAGGAGTTTCAACACCCAACCATATAGTCTACAAGCATTGCAAGAGAACTATCTTAATCAACAAATTGAACTAGCAAGATTTCTAAATAGGCAAGTCATTGTCTTTCTAACTATACTCTTAGTAGCCTTTAATATGTATGGTTAAGTTTGGTTAAGGTACATGATAACTAATTTTATAATGGTTATTATTAAGCAATATTAAAATATTGAAACTTAATCTAATTACTCTACACTCTAATCTCTCTTAAAGTGGTGAGTGTATGGTCCTAGTTTCTGTACACATCCTAAACATACACATTCACCATTGGAATTACCAAATGGGCCACTACTAGGTAAACTAAGTCTTAACATTACTAGGTTACCAAGAGAATATGTATAACACTCAAAGTGGTTGTACTCATTTCTCCATATACAATATATAACTAGAAAGTTAATAACTATGCTGAGTGTATGTAACAGTAAATGTTAATCTATTTGTAGAGGAAAGAAAATGATATAGAAAATAGGATTTAAGCTAAGTAAAAGTGTTGCAATGGAAGGAAATAACCTTAATCTTTATTTATTTTTTTGCAATATATTTAGATATAGCATACTCAAATAAAGACTCTTTTTAATTATTTTAGATCATGTTGCAAGCACTCACTAACTACTACTAGCATTCAAGAAACTAAACTAATAAAGTTCTTCTACCAATGAATTAATGGATGTATTTAATGTGATGGATGTCTCACATATATAGGCATTTATTGCTACTACATCAACATAGGTGCATCAATGAAGTATAGGCTACATTGACATAAATACATCAATGTAGCTAATTAAAATACTATTCATTACCTTTCATCTTTCTAGCTTTTTTCTTATTACCTTAGTTAGATTTTGAAAAAAATTATAGAATAATGTAGTACTTCATGGCTATTAGTTTAAAACCTATAATCTAATTTTCATATATGCTAAATATCCTGTATGATCAAGTGAAAGCTCTAGTCATTGCATGAATGAGGTTGTTCATGTGGAAATTGCAATAGCTATGTGTAATATTGGTTCATGCATGTAATGAAGTTTATTTAGTATGGTCATATTTATTAGATTCATTTTCATGACAACTAGGTGATTTATTTTGGTCCTCTTCATATACATACTAATTTTTCAAGTTTTTTCAACTTATAGGATTTTTTGTTTAAATCTAATGGTGTAGATTACATTTCTAAGAATTTGTGATAAGATATTGTATATTCTTATGTCTAAACTTTTGGATATAATTATCATATAACTTAATCCTTTTCTTCACTTAGCAAGTATTGTTAATAGATCTAGGTTTTTCCTTTTAGTTTGTTAGAATCATTTTATATGAGTTATTTTTTGTAGTTTCATACGGTTACTAATTTTTTTGAACCTTAGTTTTTTATGGAATAGTTATGATTAATTTAGAATTTATTTCATGAAAAATGATTTATGCTTTCATTAGTGAAATATTATTTTTCTCATTATGACTTATATAATTTTTCTTATAGGTTGGTTATATATTTTTACAAAGGTAGTGATGCTTTCATTTCATGATCATTAATAGGTATTTTCTTTTTAGCATTCTTTAGTTTGTAATGTATTTTCATGGCTCTTAGGGTGTTTGCCATCAATTTCAATGGAACACATATATACATTGCACTCATTAAACTAGTGTAATGGTCATTTCACTAACATGGTAATTGGTGTCGCCTTTTAGTGGTAGTCTATGATATATGAACAATAGTCTACATCTTTCCTTGATGTCATTAAATATGGAAAATTTCATTATGAGCCCTAGCATACATCATGAATTATGCTTGGAAGTTGCAAAATTTGTAGCAATTGATATTTCAAGTTGTGATCATGAGCTAAAGTACATGTAATGATATTTGTAATAACCTTTGAAGGTATGTCACAATAAATGTAGAGGTCATAATAGAAGTAGCAATTCAACCATGGAAATTTTTAGTGATGTTGGCATTACAATGGCTACAATAGCATTAAAAAGTTATACTTTTTTCATAGTTTAGCTAGAGTAAGTTCAACTTTCCATGAGAAAAATTTGGAAGTATGGTTAAAATGAGTTCATTCTCCCACCACTAGCTCAATTTGGTATTTTCAAATACTATTGTATTCTTAATTTTCATTTTAGAAATTATCCCCATTGTATTATTATTAGTATTATTTACTTTTTATCTGATTGAAGATAGAATCAAGTTGAGTAATAAACTAGTAAGAGATGCTTTAGAGTATTGTTAACTAACCTCCACTAAGATGCATTAGTGAGATTCTTACTATGAGAACCATCTTATAGGAGAGAATATGTGTTCAATCTCTCTGGTTATATGTGTCTTTAGAACATTAAAGAAATGTTTGATACCTCTAGCATTGAATTTATTCATCAATGATTGAATAACCACCACTGTTAAAACTAATAATTAAGTCCCTCGTGCATGGTTTAGTTAACATCCACATCAAGTCCACATCTTAATCTATTACAAATTTTATGCTAAAAGTAGTACATGCTAGTCTCCTTGGTTATGTAGTGATGGTGATGAGAATTAATGTTTTATCATGTTTGTGATCTTTTCATGAGATATATGTTTGACTAATTATTTATTTATGTGAATTGCAAGCTAACTAGTGTTGTTGCAAGTTGAAGTGTCCTCTTGCATGAGCCCATGATCCATCGTCCTTATCATCATTCTCATCAAGAAATATGCTAAAGGATCTTACACAATTTTATACTAATTTAATTTTATAATTTTAGGTTTTGATGTTGGTGGTGGAGCTAGTGGGCACTATGCATAGAATTTTTATGATTATGCTTATGATATATATTTTCATTGACTTAGAAGATTTGATAATTACTTTAGACCTTTTTATTATTTATAACTTGTGTCAATATTCTTGGATACTTTATATTATAGTAAACTATAGTAGCATAGATTTTCTGTTGGTCATTAGTAGTTAAATTATATATTATAGATAGTAGACATGTTATTTTTTCTTCTTGTAATAAGTATATCTTAAACACAAATATTTATGTGAATGCTATAGATATATGATATTAGGGGATACATAATATATACTTATGATTATGAAGTTTTTACTAGATGTATATTTGCTATTATTAGATGCTTTTTCATTAATAATGTTTATTTCTTGTTGTTAATACATGTATAGTTAGATTCTTAGATTAGATAATATCATATTTTGATTGTATCAGGATAATTTTATTATCTCTTGTTTACACTATGTCATTTTATACTATCACTTTATCTCTCTTTTATATGCTTTAGTATATCTTGTACATGTACTTACATTTTGTATCTTTTGACTAATGTTTATTTAGATTATTAGACATCATGTTCAATTATATTATGCTAATCAGAATACCTTTCATTATGTCAAATGATATTTAGTATACATAGATGTATCTCATTTCATTTTACATATGTAAACTCATATCATATCATTTGCTTATATTGTACTTGATTTTCATATTTCCATTTTATTTGATGATGTGAAGTCATGGTTCATAAATTTTTTTCAACGATATATTCCAATTCCTTCATTTCATATTATATCTTTCCATGCTTCATTAATGCAACTCTTCCTCTCTTTACATTCATGGATTATGCCATGAACAAAGGTCTAGGGGTCAAATGAATGTAATGCCTTCTTTGCCTAAATTATGTAGGGAGGATTTTACATATGGATAGGATATCAATAATTTATTTGTTATTGATGAAGCATCAAAGTATCACATCAATGGGCCCCCACCAACATGGCCTCATCGACGGGCCCCCATTAATGGGGCCCTATTAACGTAGCTTGATAGTAAAGTTTATAATACGATGCTCCCACTATGTAAAGGGGGATTTTTTGGGAATTTTTTGGAAGAGCTTAGCAAAATTCTTGTAGTTTGTTCATTTGAGAATATTTTTTGAGTGCCTATAGTAGGAGTTAGAAAGTGTACAGATCTTTATTCAAGTAGTAATGTACCTAAGCACAGCAATGTGAATGACAATCAAGATGAGCCTTTTGATCAAACCTTGTAGCACTTGGAATAGATTAATGATTTATTTTTGCATTTACTATTTTTCATTAATTTTGGAATTAAATAAGATAAGACTCTAATTGATTAACTAATTATGCCAAATAGATTAAACACATAAGTACAATCGCTTTGAGCATAACATACAACACTTGGTAATCCCAGCAACACTTAATGCTTGGTAACCCAGTTGTGTTGTATGTGTTTAAGATGTGTACGAAAAGTGGGACAAGATGCTTATGTTAGGATAGTTAGTTATTAATTAGTAATCAACTTAGTTAAATTGATTAATAAATTAAGTTTCAACTTGTTATCAATCATAGATGAATAAAATATTAAATAATAAAAATCATGTGCCCCAATTAACCATACAACTAAGCTTCACAAGTGTAGTTGGGAAAACAAGAATAATCATTATTAGATTTCACTTCCTAGAACTAGTGTACTTTGGAACTTAAGGACTGTGTATGAAAAGTGGGACTAGATGCTTATGTTAAAATAGTTAGTTATTAATTAGTAATTAGATTCATTAAATTGGTTAATAAATTAAGTTTCAACTTGTTATCAATCGTAGATGAATAAAATATTAAATAATAAAAATCATGTGCCCCAATTACACTTAACCATAAAACTATGCTTCACAAGTCTAGTTGGGAACACAACAATCATCATTATTATATTTCACTTCCTAGAACTACTGTACTTGGGAACTTAAGGTCTATGGAAATTCAACTAGATTGCATGTGAATGCTTGTAATTCATATGGTTGATTGTAGGGTATACTTGTTGCTCATCATTGGCACTATTGCTGGGGACTTTTAGTTTGTTATGTGTGCTATCTAGGACTTAGTGAAAAATTAATTAACATCATTAGAAAAAATTATAAAGTCATATCATATAATAAAATTACTGTAACAATTATAAGAAATCACACTACATTTCTTGTCTTCTGATACAAGATGCCTTCTTCTCACAAGAGTGATTCTCCATCTAAGTTTGATGGAGTAAATCAATAGGTGCCCCAACAATATAGAGTGATATATGCTCATCTTGATGAGTATGCAACCAATTTCACCTTCGTCCTACACTAGGATGAACAACTTTGATGGCGAGACATGGAGATCAACATTATGTTAGCACTTAATTGATCCATTTCTACAATGCTTCATCAAACTCTTATGCTATTGGAGATCCAAGGGCTTCATGTTAAATATGTTGTGTAGGATAGGAACACCAGGGATTATCACCAAATCAATGAACAATGTTTGAGGGATAGACAACTATTATAGTGTTATAAGTCTATTAAGGGGAAGTAGTCTAATGATTTTCCATTCTTGACATACCAAAAAGATGGTGAAGAACCCTTCTTTGGGGATTTTCCATATAGAGAGACTCCTCTCTTTGACTTCATTGAATGATGTCAAAAAAATAACTTAGAATTCATGATACATAATCTTGGTTTTAGAAAGAATAGATCCCATGACAAAGGGATATCTAAAGAGCAAAGTCATGGTAAGGATGTAGGTAAGTAGCATGTCATGATTGTGGCTATGACCACAAAAGAGGGGGTGGTAGGCATTGTGATGATTCTAGTCATCCTTCCTCTTCACCTTCATCATCATCTTCTTCCTCTTCTAGATCCAAATGTAACCACAAGGGATGCGATCATGATGGAGTTGACCAATGGGACCAAGATAATCATAGGAATTATTAGGCAAGTCAAGATCCAAGGCATGGGCATTCAATAAAGGTCCATTACCACAAGAGAAGGGGTAGCAAAGGATATCATAGGTACAAGGGTCATGGCTATGATGAGCCTTTTCTCATCATCCAAAGCATTCTAAACGTCGTAGAGGTAGTGAGAATTCCAAGAAGGCACATGAAAGATAGTAGGATCAAGCAATTGGATATGACCAACATCCCTAAGTTCGAGAGGGATATAACTTTGATCCACAAAACTATCTTCAGGCTTTTCACAATGCCCATGCCTTATAGAATATAGAAAATGATTGGAAAAAGCTTAAGTTACTTCATAAGATACTCATCAAAGAAGTAGAAATTTGGTACCAATCCTTAGAGCTAGAATCAATCCATAGATGGAGTATGATGTTCAAACTATTCAATGATAAGTATTAAATGTACTCCTGAGTATCTAATCTAAGAAGGTAGATCTAAGGTTAGAAGTAACAAATACATGATTGGTTTGATGACATCATGGGAAGATATTATTCCTTATTATACTAATACCCTAGCCATGATTAATCTTAGTAGGAACAACTTTGCCACATCATAGATGGGCTTCACTCTGAAATGAGGAGAAATCTTGCGATCTATTCCCAAGAAAGATTGTTAGAATGAATTACTCTTTAGATTCAAAGGTTAATTGAGTAGGTTGTAGAAGAAGAAGGAGAGTTGATGAAATGTGAGAGTGCAAGAAAATATAATTGAGAATCTTCCATTTACAAGAGGGAGGTTTGATTTTTTGAAAATGAGGAGAAATCACCACTTAATGAGGTGGTGAACTAGAAAACCTTATCAATTTAAAAATTTACCTTTGAAATTTTGGCTAAGGTAGATTAGTTGTGGGACTCTATAGATAGTATATTTCAAGCTATTCTAAAAATTATTGAAGAGTCCAACAGGCAAAGTAGTGATCATGACCGTAGGAGGCGAAAGGAAGCTAAATGTGTCAATCAAAAGGGTAAGGACAAGATTATTATCATAGAGGAAGTAGTAGAAACTAAATTAGATGATGATGATGGGTGTGAATTCTACCAATATGAACATCCTAAGGAATGTTATCCCATTGTGTCACACTTATAGGAGTTTGCAATGTATGCTTTAAATCCACAAGTAGCAAGAAGACAAACACCTAGAAAATTCCCTTATCCTCAAGGTAATCCCAAGTAGTTTCATCAGTAACAAGAATATTATCCAAGTAAAACTCCACCACAAACATAAAAGAAGTATCAATAGTGGTAGTAACCATAGTCATGAATGCTACTACTGCCAAGGCAATAGTACTCTTACAGACAACTAGATCCATATGGGTATTATGTTCAACAACTCTTGTCTCCACATGGCTCTTTTAGTCATGTTTCTCCTTTTAAATATTACTACTATCCTTCAAAATACTATAGAACTCAGTCTCCACATTATACGAGGCATACCACATTCCATCCTTATCCATTCTTGCACTTGTTCCTTCATCCTTAATGTAGCTACCACCTACTCCATCCATATAGGGTGAACTTCCAACCCAGCTATAGCAATGCAATGCTACTAGGGCCATCAATCTAAAACCAAATAATTAACTAAGTGATTTAGAACCTCATGCTTGTACAAGACCATTTTTCCAATCCAATAGCCCTATGAATCCCTCAGAGACTCAGGTGGTTGGTCACCCTACTCCTACCTCATCCTCTACAAATCATTCCTTTGAGAACCCTTCAAACAAAATGCCATCCAAAATCCATACTATTGTGCTCACTCATTTCATATTTGATTGGATCCGAGCTAGAAACCTTCCCAAGAAATTAGCTAATCCTAGGAGTCCTCTTACCTATTTACAAATTTCTTGAAATGAATCATATAATGCTCTTCTTGATTCAGGTTCTATTGTTAACTTGTTTACTCATGAGATATATATTGTCTAGAATCTACCACCTCTCAAGAAGAGAAATATCTAATTAAAATTAACATATCAGTCTATTATTGTTCCATTGAAACTTGTAGAAGACATTGTGACCATTGTCTATGGGTGGTCTTATCTTATCAATTTCCTAGTAATCAATGTTGAGAACTATAAGGGGGACTTTCTAATCATTATGGGAAAGATGTGGCTAAGTAGCATTGATGAAAAAATGGGCAGAAAAAATCTTTCCCTAGAAATATCTATGGAAAATGCATTTGGAAAGATTAATAAGAAGTGAGTTCCATGCATTGCGTATAGTGATACAGGGTGTAATTACTCACAAAAAATCTGGTCTATGAAATGAGCATCTATTTTTGCATGCAGGCAATGTGCACATGAAGCAGATATTCAAAGTTGTCTATATGAAGTACCCACAAAATAAGAGAATACCCAATGGCTGACCACTGATTCTAAAAGTAGCACAACATGCATGGAACCTACTAAGGGCTTAACATGATCATAGGTATGGATGAACTAGAAAAAGTTCATCACTAGCTCTTTAATGATGAAAATAATTATACCAATTGGGAAGAGTTGGATATCCCTATGAATTTCAAACAAGAGCCCCTAGAGTTGAAAACTCTACCTATCAGCCTAGAAGATGCATTCTTAAGAAATGGTAATCTAGTCATACTTAATACCAAACTTGCTCTCGAGTAAAAGAAAAACTGTTAAAAGTTGTCAAAAAATGGTCAACAACTTTTACATAGTCATATCCTCGACTCATTAGAATTGATCCATGGATATGATAGCATTGCATTTATACTAATCTATCCATAAAGCCAAGGAGGCAACCACAATGGTGGTTGAACCCAAAATTGAAGTAGATCATTAAAGAGGAGATTGAGCAACTTCTTAAGAAAAGGTTCGTCTACCCCATTGTGGATAGTGAGTGGGTTAGCCCACTAGTGATAGTGTCAAAGAAAGGTGGTAAATGGTGGGTTTGTATCAACTTCAAGCTATTAAACTTGAAAACATTCAAAGATCATTCTCCATTGTCATTCATTGATCAATTGTTGGACACCATATCTAGGAATTGCTATTATAGTTTTCTAGATGGTTATAGTGGCTATAACCAAATTTGGATTGCACCAAAAGACCAGAAAAAAATAACATTCATGAATCCCTAGGGAATATTTGATATTGCAAGATGAATTTTGGTCTATGCAATGCTCCTGCCACTTTCCAACACTTGGTCTTAAGTATCTTTTAGTAGCAAATCCATAGTAGAGTGAAAGTCTTTATGGATGACTTCTCCACTTATGGAACTACACTCAAGCAAGCCTTGAACTACCTTGAGCAAGTACTCAAAATATGTATGGAAACAAACCTACAACTCAATTAGCAAAAGAGCCATCTCATGATCGAAGAAGGCATTATATTAGGACATAGAATTTTGTATGAAGGGATCGAGGTAAACCCTAAAAAGATAAGGGTCATTCAAGGAATCACCTATCAACCAAAACTATAAAAGATGTTCAGTCATTCCTTGGACACACTAGTTACTATGAGTGATTTATAGATAATTTTTCTAAGATCCTAAAATCATTGGTTGAACTAACAAATATGGACGTTTCATTCTTTTGGACTAAGAACTGTGAACATGCATTTCAATAACTAAAGGAAAAACTCATAGAAACTCAAATTCTATGAGCACCATATTGGTCCAAACCATTCCATATCATGAAAGATGCATCTCATTATGCCTTGGAAAATATTATTATGTAGTCAAACAACCTAAAACATCCATATTATATCCACTACACAAGCCAAAGCATTGTGGATGCACAGCTCAATTATGCCACCACAAAGAAAGAATTGATGGTGGTGGTGTATGCTTTGGAAAAGTTTAGGTATTATGTGCTTGGATATAAAGTGTTTGTGCACACTGACCACAATGCCATCAGCTTCCTAATGAACAAGTCAATGGTAAGCTTTCATCTCATATAGTGGCTTGTGATCTTGTAAGAATTCAATCTCATGATGATAAATTGAAAGGGGACTGAGAATGTGATTGCTGATCATCTCTCTTAGTTATGATGGGATGACAAAGAGAAGGAGATCTCACTCTTTGATCAATTCCCAAATGAACTCCTCTTTGCTAGTGCAATTAATGAACAAATGCCCAGAAAATCCAAATGATATGATGGAATCTTCACTTACCATCTCACTTAGAAAATGCCACAAGGTTTGGAATCTAGAATGAAACAACAATTTCTTCATCAGGCCAAGCACTTCATTAGTGTGTCCCTGATGCAGATTAATTGCACATTCTCTAGGATGCTCACAAAGGCCCTTGTGAAGGCCATAATATAGGGAGATGCATGACCATAAAAATCCTAATGGTAGGATACTATTGGCCTATAATCTTCAAGGATGCTCACTAGTTTGTTCAATTCTATAAACATTGTCAATGCAATGGTGGGATGACCACATGAATGAAGGATTCTTAATAGTTAATTCAACCACTGGAACCCTTTGACATATGGAGCATATATTTCATGGGTCCCATCACACCCATGTCTAATAGAAAGGCCTATATTATTATAGCGATTGCCTACTATACCAAATGGGCTGAAGCAGCAACCATTATTGATTACACATCATCCACTGCTACTCAATTTATATAATAGCACATTGTAAATAGGTTTGTAGTGCCATGTGCACTAATTTCTAACAATGGAACACACTTCATAGTTGCCACTTTTTGGAAACTCATGCAACACTTGGGAATTGAACATAAATTAACAACACCATATCACACCCCCCACCCCACCCCAAGCCAACAATCAAGTAGAGACTATTGACAAGAAGATCATAGAGATTCTAACAAGAACTGCTAGCAAATAAAGGAGAGACTAGAGCATAAAACTCAAAGATGCCCTTTGGCCCTACCACTTAACATGGAAACTCCCTATTGGATACTCTCCCTATGAGTTAGTGTATAGAAAACTTCTAACCCTGGCAATTTAATTCGAGCTTCATACATTCTCAACAACCTATCACCTAGACCTTGACCTAAGTCTAGAATAAAAAAAGATTTATCAACCTAAATTACTAGAAGAAAATCAATTAGTGGCCCTATCTTAAATGAAATGCATAAGGCATTCAATAAACAATGACATGACCTAAGAATCATAAGGATCAAACTTCAACTTGGAGATAAGGTTCTCTATTAGAATCCCACACATGTTTCTCAAAAAACCAAATACCAAACATTGTGTGAGGGGCCTTATATAATCAATGAAAATTTTCCTTCTAGGGTCATGATCATATGAAAACTTGAAATCCTAAACAAGAAGTAGTTGATCAACAACCAATAGGTATAGCCTTTTCATGAGCCCAAGTAAGCTAGTGCAACAAATACCTCAATGGATGGATAACCATGCTCAATTTTTTGGATCTCCTCCTTCCAATTCAATTATGGGGGAGATGGTCATCTATGCTAAGCATATATGTGGCCCCTTAGTTGTTCTATTTTTTGTTTTATACATTTTTGGTTTTGTAAATTTTTTATTTTACACCTTTTTAATTTTAAAAATTTTCCCTATTTTACACCATCGTTAGTACATTTAAATTTTTCTTCAATATTTTACACTTTATCATATATTTTACTTTATTTTAGTGTGATTTTCTAATTTCTATTAATAAACAAGATTTATGCGAATAGGACATAGTGGTACTATAGTTGTTACTAATGGTGGGTTATGCCTTATGTTTTTGTTTGCTAATGTCTAGTTTCTATTTTTGAATTTTTGTACCAATGACTAAGGCATGGTTTCTTTTTCATGGAATAGGTAATGAGTCCAAAACATCCACTCATCCACAAAAATCTATGGTTTTTCTTATTTTGGAAATATGATATCCCTTTCATTAAATAAATCTTTAATAAATTTATGACCTTTATGGTTTCCAAAATTAGGAAGGATTCAAAGGTTTGCATAGGATGTTACTTCATGGAAACTTAATACTCTTTATACTTTTCTACTTACTTGGGTGCATGAGTGTTTTCATGGATTTCTTACTATTCTATGTCAACCATAAATAGGAAGTTAAATAACTCTTTGCATGGTATGGTTCTCATCGTAGAAAGAGAGAGAGAAGAAGAAGAAGAAGAAGAAGAAGAAAGGAACAAAGGAAAAAAAGATGGTGGAAATTTAAAGCACACCCCTTAGACAAATAAACATGCTACAAGCATTGGTTATGGAACTAGAAAGATATGTTATCCATGTCTAAAGGTCCCCTATAACTAAGGCCCTCTCTCACTTCTTACTTTTCTTTTCTTCTGCTTAAGAAATGATGGTTGTTTTGTGGATGCATTCTTGTATCTCAAGGGGGTGCATTGATCTTGGAGTAGTGATGTGAAGTCACTAAAAGTGGTTAGTTTTGGTCTAGACTAAGGATGGATCCTCTCAAGTCATTTAAACACAAATCCACAACGGACTTATTATGACCTTAATTTGGAAGTCCATTCCACCATCTCCATCATCCATCCATGTTTTCCATAACTCACCTCACTGTCAGTGTCCATGTTCTTGTTTGATGTCTTTGTTTGACATACTTGAATTCTTTAATAGAATCTTCCGAGTTTTGGTCCTTAACTTTCATAAACCATTAATCATCTATGGGGTCCATGAACTCCTTGGGTTAAGGTTATGTAAGGGCAAATAGGTCATGTGCCTACTATGGGAAGGACACACTTGCATATCTCTTGGTTGGGCTTGTTAAGCACCTCATCCTTAGGCATTTTAACAATCAAAATCTTTCGTGTACCCATCTTCTACATTCAATTGTGTGCTCCTTTTAGTATTTTCTTCACTTCACACATTCTCCATCATATTTTTTAATTTATGAACTTTCAAAGATCCTCTTCAATGATTTCATCATATTCTTGGCTTTTCTAGGATTCTATAGACCCAAAATTCATTTAAAAATTCCTTGTATTTTTTGAAATATTCCAATTTCAAAATTTCATTTACAGACCCTCTAAACAAGGCCATGTTGATGAAGCCCATGCGTATATGCGGCCTTGTCAATGCAGCACAAAAATCCTATATATATGCATAATCCGCTTTGAAATTTTTACATTTTCTCTCAAATGCCCAAGGAGTTTTTGCAATTTTCATAACCTACAACCTTCAAGAGCCCATAAATTCCTAACTTTTTGTTTGAATCACATCGTTCTTCAGCCTTGTAGCTCTTGAAGGTAAGATCTTGGTCATGGGGACCACAAATGTGTAGTTTTTAACAAATTTTTTTTTGACATTTTTCTAACTCCCACAAAGGTTTAACTAAGGAATCAACATTAAAACACCAAATTATGGGAGTTAAACCCTTGCAATGAGCTCCAGTGACATTTATAATAAAAAATTAATTAATTAAATAATCAATGTTCCATGGTCCAACCATAGCCAGAGTAACTAATTAACAAGATAAGGTATCCAAATATCCAAAGTTACACATTATAACTACTAATCCATAGATGTGTTATATCACAAATGACATCAAGAGGCAAACATACATAGGAAGGAGGACCATCTCAACCAAGGAAAAAATGGCCAAGAATGAGAAGTGGTAAAGAAAAGACCTAGGAAGAACTAATCGCAACTCCTACTATGGGACCTCGTAGGGAGGAGGCCAAAGTGGAGTCTGTTCATTTGATTCCATAACAAGTGGAAGCAATAGAACATTCCCATTGGGATAAGGCACAAACTTAATAAGTAAGCCTTTAGGTAACCTACCTAAATCGAATCAGACTAGGGGAGGTCCAAAAAATAGTGCTCCAAGAGTTGAGCTTCAGCCCCTTCTTGGAGAAAGCATCTAAAGATATACAAGACCAACTGAAGACCTCTCCCATGTTGCCAATTATCACTTCCAGTAGAGAGTGGTATATGGGAGATACATTCCTATTTTGGAGAAACAAGTATGCCAATTCAAAAATCAATATCAAGGATATTTTAGTGTTATAGTTAGTGTAAACTATTGAAGAGGCACTTAGGTTGCCTAAAACTAGGGCCAATCTCATTGATATTATGATGCAGGAGAATCCTAGCATTAAAAAGGAATGGATTCAATAGTGTTATGGTGTCAACTATAAGGAGTACGATGCACTCACACTTGAAGAAAGAATCTATTACAAGATTGTAGCTTTTGACCTAAATCCCATGGTGAGGCCTAGCAAGATCACTATCTTTTCTGCCCATGCATGTGCTACTCTAAGTGGAAGATTCTCAGTCAAAATTCCATAGCTAATCTATCTAGAGATAGAAAAGTAGTTCAAGGAGAATGAACATGGAAGAAAGGCATTCCCCTTCCCATACCTCATCAGAAAACTATGTCAATAATCCACTATACTAATGATGCTATTTGACATGCTTCGACCACTAATTGGGTGGAGTTGATGAAGGATAAAACTCCTACAACAATAATCCAATAAGAGAAGTAGCAACCACCACCTCCAGCTACCATTCAAAGAATAATGTTAGACATCACTATAACATCCCAATTGTTGTACGCATTTCAAGAATGGATCTTGTATGAGAAGAGCAACAAGTAGGCATGAGTGGTGGGGATCCATCTGTATATTGACCTATGATGAGTCACCTAAATGAGATGGCCTAAACAATTAGCCAAATGGGGAGAGGTGGATCCATTTTCTTTGCCCAACGAATTCAATTGTCCACAAGTTTGAATCCTAGTGCCAGAGAGGTAACAATATATTTCTCAAAACATTAATAATTCCCAAAGATATCTAGAAATGTTGTGATCCTGTCAGTGTTATTGGAGGAGGGCAAGCAGGAAATAGTACTGGTGATGTAGCACCAAGGGCAAGAAACAATAGTAGAGGTGGTTGTTGATAAAATCACCAAGATAGCCAATGCATGTACAACATTTGTACTAAATGTCACTACATTTAAAGATGTGCAGATATCCCTAGGGACCATAAGCAAAAAACTAAGTGTATCACAACATAACAACTACTGGACTAACTAGTAGGTACTAGGAAACCACTTCCAGATGTCTTTGGCCTTCCAAATAGTATAACTACAACCTAGTCAAAACTACTAGAGGCAAGAGGCAAGAATATTTTTTTGGAAGGATAACTTGAAATAGCCAAGGAGCTGAATGAATACTTGGCTATAGAAGTTGCTAAAATGAGAGCTTAGATTGCCAAACCTACATTTCTCAACCTAGCATTGACAAGAGATGAAGCTCTTAAACAACTTCATAATAGGTTGAAAGGGGTTGAGGGTGTAGTGGAGATGGTGGTGTTTTACTGATCCTTGGAAAAGGCCACGTAGTATAAAATTCAAATGGCCTTGAATCTAACTCACCAGGAGAATGTTCAACTAATCATAAAAGCTCATCATCTACAGAACATTGATGTGCATAAACAACAATTAACTAATGCTCATCATCTACAAAACATTGATGTGCATAAACAACAATTAACTAATTTTATCCATCAATAGCAGGAGTAACTAGCTAGAGCAGATATAGCAAATATAGAGTTAAGGAGATTGGTAACTGAGAATAGAAACCTCTCCATGGAGGAGGTCTATGCCCTTCACCAAAAGACTATAATAGAAGTAGCCACCTAGAAATCAAAGGCTCTTAAATTTGAGAAAGTTAAAAATCACTACAAAGACTAAGTTAGCCTATAGAAGAAAATAAATGAGAAACACATTTAAGTGACAAAGGTAAAGATGAACAAGACCCTCCAGCAACTCAAACAAGGACATGAATTATGGTAGCCCATCATTAATGGGATTAATCAATACAATAAAGCAAAAATTTAGCTAAAGGAGTTGCAAATAGAGAAGATGATTAAATACATGGAGCTTGTCAACCTTTGATACACAAACCCGGTTATGTTTACTACCAAACAGATATAGTCAAAACTAAAAAGGTAAGTGGTTAGCTTGTACATGTTGTACAAGGTCAAGTTCAAGTATCACAAAGACATTAAGCAAAAGCTTGTAGTGGTAAATGATAAACTCAAGGTTCTTAAGGGTAAATATACTAATTAGAGATCAACTATCAAGAGACTGGCCAAAAAAATGAATGACTACTGGGAGCTACATAATGCAGCTAGGGCATTTGATGTTGAATGCAAACAATTCACTTCCTGGTTTGTCAATGTCAAGGAGCTATTCCTATTAATGACCTATTCATGGGATATTACCATTCCAACCCATATTGATGATGTTACATTGATTTTAAATGATCCCTAGAACACGGAGGAGAATATGAAGGCATTATTGGATACCTTTCACCTTCCACCAGAGGTAGCAACTACAATAGGACAACCATAGCCTCCTTATCCACCGTGCATGTCCAAAGCTGGCGAAGATCCTTTAGAACCTTAGGAACCTCCACCACTGGGGTTGTTTGACCTTCTCAACCATATTAATGCCATCATAGGATGTGCTATCCAGTTTGAGTTGTCATATCATGATGTTTAATTTTGTGTTATGAACACCACAAATTTTGTAATGATATCAATCTATACACATGGACACTTAGTTTTTTTCTGTCAGTTTATTGTGCCATGTGTTAGTCAATAATCCCATAGCTTTCCAAATTTGTAAAGGAACTCAAGGATGAGTTTTCATTTAGTTGTGGGGGTATGATGAAGTGTGAAAGTGCTATGTTGATGGGTCCCCAATGATGTGGCCTTGTCAATGGGCTGCCATTGACATGGTGTTGTCCCATTGATGTAGCATTTTCTACATTTTTGAGGCCTCATTGACATAGCTTTAGAATAAAGTCTATAAATAAAATGCTCCCGTTGTGTAAAGGGAGAGCTTTTGGGAAGATTTTGAAATAGCATAATGAAGTTCTTGCAATTCGTTCATTTGAGAGATAGAATATTTTTGGAGTGCTCACAACAGAAGTTAGAAAGTGTACAAATCTTTATTCAAGCATTGATATGCTTAAGCATAGCAATGTGAATGAAAATAAAGATTAGCCTTTTAATCAAACCTTGTAGCACTTGGAACATATTAATGATTTATTTTTGCATTTACCATTTTTCATTAGTTACATAATTAATTAATATAAGTAAGAATTTAATTGATTAACTAATTAGCAAAAATAGATTAAACACATTAGTACGACTACATCGAGCATAACATACAACACATGGTAATCCCAGTAGTGCTTAATTTTTGGTAACCCAACAATGTTGTATGTGTTCAAAATGTGTACATAAAACCAAATGCTTAGGTTAGGATAGTTAGTTATTAATTAATAATCAGATTAGTTAAATTGGTTAATAAATTAAGTTTCAAACTATTATCAATTTTAGGAAAATAAAATATAAAATAATAAAAGTCAATGTGCCCCAATTACACTTAACCATACAACTAAGCTTCACAAGTGTAGTTGGAAAGACAATGATTATCATGATTAGATTTCACTTCCTGGAACTAGTGTACTTGGGAACATAAGGTCTGCGGAATTCAACTAGATTGCATGTGAATGCTCATAATCTGTATGGTTGGAAGTAGAGTATCCTTACTGCTCATCAGTTATAGTGAATAAATCTTATATGTTTTCTACCTTAAATATCAATGTCTAAAAATTTCTTATTTTTTGAAAAGCTAATATTGGCTAATGAATTATTCTTAAACATTGAAAACTATTGATAAAGGATTTTAAATTTAAGCTTTGAATACTATAATTTTCTTTTGAACCTAATTTAAAAATTTAGTGAAATTATATTATTGATAAAATTAGAAACCAACATCTAGACTAATGATAAGATGCTTATTTCTAATGTTAAAACATATGAATTAATGTAACATCTCATCCCTTGTAAAGGGTGGAAACATATTATAAAATGTAATTAACCTTCAAATGAAAGGGTACCTCATTATGAGGAGTTACAATTATTCATGTATTTCTTGGGAATGGGTTTGACCTATGCCATTTAAGGTTGGGTTTAAAGGTTGTGCTAGGATGAAGTTGTAGAAACTAGAAAGGTAAGTAATGGGAGCCAAATGAAGTGGAACAAGAAGGGACTAATCACCACTTCGGCTAAATAGTCTAACCATGGTGGTAGTGCCAGATTGCCTCTAAGGCTTAAGTGGCATGGGAAGATAACCTAGAGGACGTTATAGTACTCTCTCTCTTATTAATAAATTTTTTTTTATTTTCTCTTCCTATTCTAAGTACTAGTTGTTTGTTTACGAGTTAATTCATTATTTAAGTATTCTATGATGTTTCCATTGTATTCCTTAAGAATGTGATGAATGCAATGAATGATCATGTTTTTAGGACATTCAACAATGGGATGTCACATTTGGTATAGGAAAAAACCATGATTTAGGAGTTAAAGTGGAAGAAATATTATTTTATTATTATTATAAGAAATAAAAGTACATCAAAGAAGAATACATGTAATGGAAGAAGTGGGAAAAAGGGAAGAAGAAAAACACAAAAATCAGGAGGATGCAAAATAAGGAAATGTAAGAAGCATAACAATGGTTAGTCATTTTGCTAGAATGCATCAAGGAGATCTAAAACTATCCTTAATTGTGCTTCCCATTCTTCATCAATGGCATTACTTTTGTTGAGCACCTTTTTGCATTCCACAAAGTTGCCACACAATTACCTCATGTTCTTATTGGCACTTCACTACAGTTGCTACCTCCTCTTTCTTTTTTAGTTGGGTCTCCAACACATCCATTTGAAAAGATTGATCTTCCATGTCTTTTTGCCACTCTTTTTCTTTCCTCTACACATACAAAAAAAGATTCAAAATTATGAAATTATGAATAATCAAATGAAAGAAAGAGAAAAAAGAGTAGAAATACTTACCCATAGTTGATCAGTCTCCACGTAAATGTATTTCTCACATATCAGCAAATGGTGAGCAATACAGGTCACACTCTCCATCTCTCCTAGAAGTTGTTCCATATTTTGGACAAACCTCCAAAGCATCTTTAGGAATTTGATGAAAGGAAAATGGAATACTAGTCTATACCCATTCATAATCCTTCTTGAAGTCACATGATTAGGAGTCCCATATGTAGAAGATCTCTTTACGAATAGAGTAAGGAATATTCCTAGTAATCTGTTGATCCAAATGCTGAAAAATAATGAGTACTTCCTTAGTAGCCATCATCATTTATCCGAGTGAGTAGTGGGAACCTAAGATAAAGATGGAAGAAATTACTACAATAGACCCAGCAACTAATACTGATACCACTTGTAGTAAGGAACCCCTTACTGGGGTTGCATGAGTAAATGGCACTACATGTGTAGAAGCCACATGTGATGATCTAGACAGAGGCATGGAAACTAGAGTGGGGGTCTGTTCAACACTAATGATTATGGTATCATCTCTTTTCATTTCATGGACAAGGTACCTTCGACTCAGAGACAATTATAATACAAAAGGTTAAAATTATACAAGAAGAGGAAAAGGGAAGTATTCAAACCTTAAAAAACATTAGTTCCTTTCCCTTATCATGTCTTATATCTTGTTATTGGGCTTGCTATTGGATTTTTTGTTGGTCTTTTTGTCTTGGGTTTTTAGAACCTTGCTAAGTATGTTGTCTCTCTAAAAAAATGGGGAATTTATTAGAAATTCTAGTAAAATAATAAACTAGGCTTTCTTAGAGTTTTTATGTGTGATTTGTTGTTGAGGATGAAGCCTTCCAAAGGTTGAAGCACCTTGAGCACTTTTAGTATGTGTAGTCTAAGCATCTTCTGTGCATCTTAGATTAGTTCATTTTACATCCTAGATTGCATTGTCAATAAATACATGAAGAAACATAAGTAACAAAAAAAATGTAAAATACATAAACATATAGAATACCTTATTTCTTCCCTCTTAATTTCTATTCTATTACAAAACCATATGATCTTACTTACCACCCTCGATCTTACTCTTTCTAATATTATCCTCTTCAAGAAATTTGAAATGTAAACTAAGATCATATCAACTAAAGAGTTTGGTTGAAGGATTGTAACTTATAATTAAACACATGACCAAGGGTACATAACATATGGTATATGATTTACTTAGACTTTATTTGGTAGCAACAACTCCACTCATGGCATTGTATAAAGCAAAAAAACAAGACAGAAACCAATCATAAATTTTACCAATTATGGCACCACGAAATATATAGATGGAAAAAGTAATAACATAAGATTAGTGTTTATGGAAAAAAACTTACTATGAATTAATTGACATAATTCAAAGTGAATTTCATTGATGAAATCTCCATGAAGAAATTGGCTTTTGTTGATAGTAAAATCAATAATATAATCAAATAATTCTTTTTGAAAAATAATTTAAATTTAGGAGAGTAAATCGATGGAAATAAAAGATCCTCCCCTCAATGAAAACCTAAGGCTATTTGAATATTAGATGAAAGAATCATTATCGACCCAAAAAATAGTTGAGAAGTGATGCTTATGTTGTTGTTATAAAGATATCACCATTAAATTATTAAGTCTTTACAAGTTTTTCCTTAAAAATATGGAAGATAAGTAATTTAAATAATCAAAAAATTATAATATACTAAAACTCCTCCTTTTCAAGTAAATCATACACACAATTGGAAGTGACAACTACACTATTTTGGTGAAAAAGAATGGACACTAATTTGGAGCTTCATAGAGCTGAAGAAGGAGCCTGAGTAGTATGCTTTGGAGCCATGATGATGATTATTAAAATATTTTGTGTTGATGGTAGAAATATTCAAGGTTCTCTATTGATGAAATCCTTCAATCTTCCACTAATATTAAACTATGATGGGAAAATTCTTTCTTCTTTCATGTATTTATAAAAGAACAGCAAGAATCTTAGTAGGAGTAAAGAGGAAGTATCAACATAAGTTAATTAATAATTTAATAAAGCTAACACTTACTTTTTATACTTTTTCATTACTAGGTCCACCAAAATAATGATATCATTAGCTCAACACTTAGTTCTCTCCAACGTGATTCCAATGGTACCAATATCGTCATAATTTGCCTTATGTTTTGGGAGATATGGTGTTTCTTGGGCTATATTCAATTTAAATTAAAAAAGTGTATTTTTAAAAAAATTTAAAATTTAAATTTCTTTTATTTTTATTTTTAAAAAACAACAAAAAATGAGAAGCGAGAGGTCATAGGTTAGACCTTGAACTCCAAAAAATATTTTTATTTCTCTTAAAAAAAAAGCTACAAATCCTTTGGATGCATCATGATCGGCCCTGCTGCCAATCACAATAGCACCCATAGGATTGGTTGGTAGTGTGATAGCCAACCAGTGGCTAGCAGTAGCTAGGCCTACTACACCATAGCATGGTGAGGCTATAAGACTTGGCCATGCAGTGCTATGGCCAGTGGTAAGGGTGAGCACCAACCATTGCATAGCCTTCACCTACACTAATGCACTCTTGCATGTTCCATCGTCTTCCCATGTCATGATTCTACCCTTTTTCATACAACTTCCACCCTAGCCACCACATGCCAACATCACTTAGTTTGCCACCATGTCACTCCATCGCATGCACTTGTTGTCTTTTACATGCACTATGTTCTGTAGTGTCTACCTTCATAAACATCATCAAATATCGATGACATCATAGATCATTGGCACTCCTAGCACTCCACAAGTATCGATGGAGCTACACATTATAGGCATCCCTGGTGCTCCATAGATACTATCAATGCTATGGATAATAGGAACCCTTAGCATTACATGAGCATCGACAATGCTGTCGATCACAGACACCTTGGTGCTCCATGGACACCATTGACACTATGGATCATAAGCATCCATGGTGCTTTATAAGAATTGATGGTGTTGTTGATCATAGATAACCTTGGTGCTAGAGAAACACCATTAACATCATGGATCATAAGTATCCCTAGTGCTCTACGAGCACCAATAGCATCACCAATCATAGGCACCCCCAACATCGTCCAGGGTTGCCAATAACCTAAAAATTGTGCCTAGCATGATACCCTCCACTATCAAAATAACACTTCATACCACATTTTGCAACCATTAGACTTTGCAGTTCATATTGCTACTAGCAAATGTTGTGCTAATGTGCACTCTCGCTACCATGTTTCTTGATGTGCGTCCCTCCTCACTTACCACTACCCTCATGCACATTCCTTGCCTCATCACTGTCCCTATCTAGCGGCTACCCCTACCTCTAATGATGGAAAATTGTTTCCATCAATTAATGAAAAATTTAAAATTTTTCAATAATTGACAAAATTTTAAAATTTTTTGGCAATTGACAAAAATTTTGAAATTTCCTTGAATTGACAGGAAATTCAAAATTCCCATTGTCAATGTGTTGATGTGAATAAAAAATGTGCAAAAGTAATTTTCAAAAATTGAATTTGGTGCCCTAGTAAGAACAAGAATAAAAATTCTATAATTAAGTGCAGTTGGCCTGGAGTAGAACTAGGATGGGTAACCTCTCAGGAAGTCTTGAAAATCATGTAAGTTTTTGGCAAACTTAAAATGACCATAACTTTTGAATCCAAAGTCCATTTTCAACTAAAATAAAACTAATTCCAATAGAATTGTACCTTTTAAATGTGATGAAATCATCAAATTTAGCTTTTGAACAATAGAAAATTACCTTTTAATCCATTATCTAAGGTCCAAAATAATTAGGATTTTGTGGGTAGGTAAAAATTCATGACAATTTCAACCTCTTCTTCAATTGATTAACTTTTCAAAACTCATGAAAAGGGTCATAGAAACCAAGGATTGCCAACACACCTAATTTCTTCAACTTACCAATGTTTGGAACCTAAAGAGTACATTGGAGAGTGATGGATACCTAGGTTAATGACTAGATGAATTTCCTTGAGGATCAAATTAATGAAACCAGGGGGGTTCAAGAAGAGCTTCATTAATCAAATCAAGGGTTCAAGATAGAGATGCAGAATATATCCAAAGAAATTAGGAAATTATCCTAGAGTACAAAGGATAAATGGTCAAATGTGTAAGGAAAGTTGTTAAATGACCATCTCACTCAACCTTCAAATCCTAGCCATGTTCAGCCTAGAGATCAAGATCAAGATCAAGATCAACTTCCCCCTAGGGATGGGTGACCTCTCAAGAAGTCTCGAAAATGATGTAAGTTTTTGGCAAACTTAAAATGATCACAAATTTTGAATCTAGAATCCATTTTCAACCAAAAAAAATTGATTCCAACAAAATTAAACCTTTTGAATGCAATGATTTAGTCAATTTTAGCTTTTAAACAATATAAAATTACCTTTTAATCCATTATTTAAGGTCCCAAAATAATTAGGATTTTATGGGCATGTAGAAATTCATGACAGTTTCAACCTCCTCTACAACCGATTTACTATCTTGAAACAAATAAAAAGGGATCATAGAGGTAAAGGATTTTCAACACAATTGATTTATTCAACTTACCAATGTCTAAAATCCAAAGAGTACATTGGAGAGTGATGGAATCCTGAGTTAATGATCAGATGAATTCCCTTGAGGATTAAATTAATGAAATTAGGGGAGTTTAAGAACATCTTCATCAACAAAGATGTAAAATATGTCCGAAGAAATTAGGAAACTATTCTAGAGTTTAGAGGATAAATATTTAGATGTGCAAGGAATGATGAATTCCTTTATAGATTCCATCAAGCAATTAACCAACCATCTCACTTAGCCTCCAAATCCTAGTCGCATTCCACTTAAAGATCAACATCAACATCTAGAACAACTTTTTCCTATAGATGGGTGACCTCTTAGAAAGTTTGGAAAATCATGTAAGTTTTTGAAAAACTTAAAACGATCATAAATTTTGAATCCAAAGTCTATTTTCAACCAAAAAACATCAATTACTACAAAATTAAATATTTTGGATGCAATAAAATAGTTACATTTAGCTTTCAGATAATAGAAAATTACCTTGTAATCCATTATTTAAAGTCTTGAAATAATTAGGATTCTGTGGACAAGTAGAAATTCATGATAGTTTCAACCTCTTCTGCAATCGATTAACTATTTCAATATTGATAAAAAAGAATCATAGAGGCCAAGAATTACCAACACACCTAATTTCTTTAACTTACCATGTCTAACACCTAAAGAGTAGATTGGAGAGTGATGGAGACTCGAGTCAATGATTGGATGAATACCCTTGAGGATCATATTAATGAAATTAAGAAAGCTCAAGAAAAGCTTTGTTAGTCAAAGTAAGGATTTAGGATAAATATGTATAATATGTCTAAAAAAATTAGGAAATTATCCCAAAGTTTAGAGCATAAATGGTCAAATGTGCATAGAAAGATGGATTCCTTTTCAAAATCCATCAAGGAATTAACCAACCATCTCACTTAAACTTCAAATCCTAGCCATGTTCCACCTAGAGATCAACATCAAGATTAAGATCAACTTTTCCCTAGGAATCCACAAAAAAACCAATCCCCACCTATTGGTCACCAAGATACCAATATCCCATCTTTAGATCATAGAGTAGAAACCAAAGATGAGGGATATGAGAATTGGCATAATGCACCTAGAGAATCACAAACTCAAGTTCATGGCAAGAAAGTAAATTAAACCATTATGATGGAGCCCGTACATCTATTGCTAAGGTAAAAGATTAGCCTAATACAATGAAAAATTACTTTGATATGCTAAATCTATCAAGTAAAGAATGTTTAGAAGTTATCTTCTTGTATTTAAGAGAACTTGCAACAACATGGTGGAATGGACTAAGATCTTAATGTTTGATTACAAATTGGCTTAATTTTCATCGAGAGTTTGAAGTAAAATTTATACCTAATTCTTTTATCAAAGAGCACAAAATGAGATTTAATTTCTTAAGATTAGGAAGGTGATCTATAAAATATTAGTATAAGGAATTATGTGATCTCTCTTAGTATGTAAGCCACTAGGATGAGGGAGAATCAGCTCTAAACTTCATTAGTGGATTACATGCACAATTGCATCCCCAGACACAAGCACATAATCCTCAAATAATTGATGAAGCATACAGAATTGCTAACAATTATGAAAAGTCAAACTAACTATGAAGTACACTTCAACAAGAAACTCTTCGATAAGCAATAGTAAAAGAAACACTAATCAAAAGAGCTTAATCAGGATTAGGATGTTTATTTTCTAGTGAAGACCATTTCAAATGAGACTATCCAAAATTATGAGTAAAATTACAAAGGACCAATCAAATTAGGAATAAAAAACCTAACCCAAACATGAACAAGGAAAAAACCCCAACCACCACCATAGCTATGAAGAAGATATCTATATCAACTAAATTAGGTTTGCATAAATTTCAATTTTCTTTAGTGATTTTTGAATATTCAACTAAAGGTAAAGAAATTATATTTTTGATTGATAGCAATGCCAATGA
Organism: Gnetum montanum; assembly: GCA_015680685.1. Lineage (NCBI taxonomy): Eukaryota > Viridiplantae > Streptophyta > Gnetopsida > Gnetales > Gnetaceae > Gnetum > Gnetum montanum. The sequence goes on along the minus strand of MNCI01008198.1, from coordinate 273,854 downwards.
TAACTTTATTTCTCCAAAGTTAATTAGTTTATTAGAATTAAGTTTACCTTTCAAGAAAATTATTAAGATAGAACTTACAAAACGAACAACAATAAATAAGCATACTAGGTATAGAGAAATTATCTTTACTTTGCAAGAAATGTCTATTGTTGATGAATTTTTTGATTTTAGGAATGTCATTCCTACAAAAATTTGATATTACTACCCACTTTGGAACTTGTATTTTAAAATTCCCAACCACTAATGGAGTCAAGGTTCTAAGGGGGGTAGTAATAGAAAAGAAAATTTATACGATAACCATTAAGAAAGCCAAAAGATTAGTCAAAAATATGTTATGTTGTTGGTCATCAAAGTAACCCAACCTTAGAAACTTTCAGCTATTAAGATTCTAAAAGAACTTAAGGAATATAAAGATTTAGTACTTGGTGAAACTAGAGAACTACCTCCAAAAAGAATCATTAAGCATGCTATTGATATTTTTTCCAGTACACAACCTATTTCAAAAGCTTCTTATAGATTTTTCACTTCTAAATTAAGAGAATTGAAAGTACAATTAGATCAACTATTGGAAGAAGGGAAAATTCAACCTTGTGTATCACCTTGTGGTGCACCAGTCTTATTTATTAAAAAGAAACATGGCATATTAAGTTTGTGCATCGATGATAGGGAATTGAATAAAGTGATGATTAAAAACACTTATCCTTTGCCTATAAGCAATGATTTGTTTGATTAACTTATGAGTGCATGTTATTTTTCAAAGATTGATTTGAAATTAGTTTATCACCGAATAAGAATTGAGGAGAAAGATATTGAGAAAACTACTTTTTGAACTAGATATGGATTATATGAATTTTTTGTGATGTCATTTGGATTAACTAATGCACTTGCAACATTCATGGAATTAATGAATAATATTTTTCATGAATATATTAATCAATTTGTTATAGTATTTATGGATGAAATACTTATTTATTTATTCTAACTTGGGAGAAGAACATGTCAAACATTTGAAAATTATAATGAAAATTCTTAAAGAGCATCAGTTAAAAGCTAAATTAAGTAAATGTAAACTCTTAAAGAAGAACTCTCTTACTTGGGCCATATAGTTTCTAAGAAAGAATTGCAAATAAATCCAACAAAAGTTAGTGTAATTCAAGATTGTCCTAAATTAAAAGATGCTACAGTGGTTCATAGTTTTCTAATCTTAGTATGTTTTTATCAATTTTTTATTAAAGATTATTCTACTTTAGTAGCCTCCTTAACTAACCTTTCGTAGGAAAAGTGTGTGCTCATGTTTAATGAAAAATGTAGGGAACCTTTCCTCATATAAAAGATGCTACTTACAATAGCACCTATTTTGAAAATTTTGAATGAAGAATTATCATTTGAAGTATTCATGGATGCTTGTGAAATATGAATTAGTTTAGTTCTTTCATAAGAATATAAAAGGCTATGTTATGAATCTTGTAAATTATAGGGAGCTAAGATAAATTACTCAACCCATGATTTAGAATTACTATCAATTGTTCATGCTTTGAAAGTTTGGAGATATTATCTTTGCAAAAAAAGGTTTGTACTAAAAATAGATCAAAAAAGTTAGAATATTTGCAGCAATAGCCTATTTTGAATACTCATTAATGATGATGGATAAAATTATTTATTGAATATGATTTTGAAGTCAAATATATTTCAAGTAAACAAAATGTGGTACCCAATGCACTTAGTTGAATGTGGAACTTGATGATAGGTGTGGTAACGATCCCTATGGAAGAAGAAATTAAGGAATGGATAAAAGAATATCCTTATTTCAAATATTTTAACCAATATTCCCTCTAAGCCTCAATATCAACTTGTGCCTTATAGGTTATTAATGAAAGGATAAAGAGTATGCATGCTAGAAGGAAATTGGAGACTAAGGTTGTTGTATGAAACACATGAAATACCATATGTAGGACACTCAAGCTATATTAGCACTTGTATGATGTTACACAAATCTTATTTTTGGTCTAGAATGAAGAATGATGTGTCCTCATACATTAAAAGCTATCCAACATGTCAAAGAATAAAAGTTGAACAAAAGAAACCTCGTGGATTATTACAGACTCTAGAAGTCCCAACCTAGAAATGGGAAGATGTTACCATGGATGTCATTGTGGGGTTGCCAATATCCAAAAAGGGAAATGACTTGATTTTGATAGTGGTTGATCATCTATTAAAGATGGGACATTTTATATCTTTGAAATCTACAAAACAGCTAAAGAAGAAGCCCAAAAATTCATATGAGAAGTATTTCAATTGCATAGATGTCCAAAATTTATCACCTTGGACCAAGATCCCAAGTTCATATTTGAATTCTAGCAAAATTTTTAAGATCTTGGAACCTATTTGAAGTTTAACATAGCTTATCACCCAGAGATTGATGGTTAAACAAAATGTGTAAATTGAATATTAGAAGATACTCTACAAAGCTATGTTGGGAGTAGACCGAAAACATGGGAGAATTATTTGCACCTAGTAGAATTCACCTATAATAACAATTATCAAGGTTCCATACGTCAAACACCATTTGAAGTAGTACATGGAAGTAACTATCATACATCACTAACCTAGGCAAATCCAACCTTATGAATGGAATGAAAGGAAGAAGAAATGAAAATAATGGAAAACATTGTTACAAGAGTTAAACAAAATTTACAAGTTGCCCAAGATAAATATAAAGGATATGCATATCGACATCAACTTAAGAAAAAATTCCAAGTGGAAGATCAAGTATTACTACAAGAAAACCTACTAGGCATTCTCTTAAACTTGGAAAATATACTAAATTGACACCCAAATATTATGGACCTTTAAAATTTCTAAAAGAATTTGTGAAGTGGCATATTAGTTAAATCTTATAGCAACCTTAAGAATTCACCCATATTTCCATGTAAGTTTGCCAAAAAAATTTCATGAAAATGATGTGTCATATATGCTAGACTGGAATACTTAGCCCCTGTGATCCAATGTCCACTTTAAAGTTAAACCCATTGCACTTAAGAACCATTAAACCAAGAAGCTAAAAAATAAAACTATCAGTGAAGTACTTGTTCAATGGAGAAATTGAAATTAGTAGACTTGGGAACATAGGCACATTATTCTTAATACTTACCCCCAACTTTTTGATCATCATGATATTGAATGATAAATTATATTTATTATTAATGTAATAAATTATATTTTAAAATTTCTGGTCTTTTGTTTGTATAGATGGTAATGAGGATAATAAAGAAGCTGAAGCTAAGAAGCATAATGAAGAAGCAATAGCTGAGGAACTAGATATAGAGGAAGCACTCAAGGATGAGTTGGATGCTTAAAGGGGGTATATTGTAATATCCCATTCCTTGTTAAGGGTGGAAAAATATTGCAAAATGTAATTAACATTCAAATGAAGGGCTACCTTATTATGAGGAGTTACAATTATTCATGTATCCCTTAGGAATGGGTTTGACCTATGCCATTTAAGGTTAGGTTTGGAGGTCATACCGACATGAAGTTACAAAGCCTAGAAAGGCAAGTAATAGGAGCTGGGTGATGTATGACATGAATGGACTAATCATCCCTTCAGCTAGATAGCCTAATAATAGTGGTAAGTGTCAAATTGCCTCTAAGGCTTAAGTGGCATGGAAAGATAATCTAGAGGGAATTACAATAGTCTCTCTCTTATTGAAAATATTTTTCCATTTTCTCTTCCTATTTTGAGTACCAGTTATTCATTTACCAATTAATTTGTTATTTAAGTATTTTATGATGTTTCCATTGTATTACTTAAGAATGCAATGAATTAAGTGATGAACAATCATGTTTTTATGATATCCAAGAATGGGATGTCACAATTAAACTTAAGTACAACCACATCAAGAGGTTAGGCTTTCATACATCCACCAATCCTCCCAAGACCTCACTTAGTAGGATGGACATTAAAGCTCCAAATTATGATTTTTTAAAAATGATGTTGATAAATTTTTTTAAAAAAATTATTAAATGAAAAGATTAAAAACAAATAATCCTTACTAGTAAAGTTTAGTTAAGTAAATTCTTCTATTCATGTTTTAATTGTTGATCTTCTAAAAATCTTATAACATAATTATTCTAATTGTTCATCAATTTTTATGGTAAGCTAATGAAAATCATTAAATTTTTTCTAATGCCACTTGAGATATTTGCACTACTATTAAAAAGATGAAGGTCTTAATAGTATTAATTATTATATGTAGGTTGTTTCTCTCTCAAAAAAGTTGCAAAATATATCAAAGATACCAATGCTTACATGTTCTTCTTATAAATAGAATTGCATAAGAAAAACCAAATAATGGTGATAGTTAATCTTCTTCAGTATTTTATTTTTCTTAGAGTCATCTCTATTATTGATTCTCCAATGATAAAACAAATTTGGAATACATGATGCATAGTGAAGAAACACTAAAATTATAATCATGTTAAAGTTTTAGAAGATATGCTTCAATAAATTAATCCATTATAGCTTCATTCAACCAAACCAATGAAAATCATTCATCAAATTTAAGAATAAGATTATTTAGTTTTTTACTTTACAAAATCCATCAAATTCATATTTAACATCATCTCACTTGCAATTGTACCAAAGATCATTATCTTTCATCCAAAATCACCAATTTTTTATCATTTTTGCAAGTCAATGTTATTTCACCACTTTATTGTGATAGTTTTTGTAAGTCACATTATTTTTCCATTAGATTTGTAGCCACCACTAGCTACCACCACTACCAATAAATGATTGTTTAATAAAAAATATTTTTTAGTATGATGATTTATAATCCCTCACAGTGACATACCAAATTTATAATAATTTTGAAATTTTTAAAATTCTAAATAGTAATCATCATCATTATTATCCTTTTCCTAATAAAATAGGGTTGCCTACATAAGTTATTTTTCATCCTTCAACTCTACAAAAAGCTAAATCTTTATTTATTTACAATGTTTTCAAATCCTCTTCAACTTTTTTCCAATATCTTTTTTAGTCTTCATTTTGATGGCCAAGTAATCTAATATAAAAATGTATTTAAATTTACTTTTTTAATTCTCTTAAGACATGATTAAAAAATTTAATGATACATAGCCTCTTTAGCTCTTTTTAATCCAAGTCTTGTAACTAAAAGTCCATTCCTCATACGTCATAATTAACCTTTATTAAAAACTTATACTTCAAACATTTATTAAATAATTAAGAGCCTTGTCTTTTACTAAATCTAATATTTCATTTTAAGAATTTCTAGAAATATTTTCAAATAGTTCAATCCCATATTTTTTATTAAATATATATTTCTAAATTTTCATCACAAAGATTAAATAGAAATGCTCTTCTAAGAAATCATCAAAGTTTTTGCTATCTATTATTAAAATTATCTAAGGGTATCATCATCATTGTGGAAAGTAAAATACAATACCAACCCCTAATCATATCCAATTCCCTTACCTCAAGATTATTGTTATTATCCTACATATCACACACTTCATGAAAATTAATCAAATATTTTTATGCATTAACATCAAATATTTAAATAAAGCTCTATCCATATTGTTATATTTTCAAGTTAAATATTAGTATCTTTCTTGATAACAATTGGCACCAAGATCAAAGAAAATGCAAATTCATCAAATACTAGGCTTAATTTATAAAGAATATGAGGCCTAAAATAAGATTCNATTGATCTAGTAAATGTTTTGATGGTGTAGCATGCTCTAGATATAAGATTTTTTTATATATAAGCATGTAATGTTTATCATTTTAAAGTGAACTTCTAATTTTGATATCTAATCTACAAATTATTCTAAAGTTTTATGTTTTGTCTAGTTATTTAATCTTTTATTGATTTTGAAGAAAGAAAAATACAAAATTCTCCATTCAGGCTAGTGTAAAGAATCTATTTCTACAACATTTGATTCTTGTAGATATTTTTTTTCTTTTCTATTAAAATAAATCTTCGTAAGCATAAAAAGGAATTAGTATTGCAAATAGCAAAAAACCTTTGAATTGGTATTACAAATAGAAAAAGACTTACATTTAATAAATTTCATATTACAATCATTTTAATTATTGTAATTGTTTTAACGAAAAGTATGGTCATTTATATAATGAAAGGAGTGAACCCCCAAGTTAGCAATTACAACAACAATATCATCATGGAGGGTAGAAGATCCTCTAGCAAAATTGATAAACATCCAAACTAATTAAAAAGCTCCAAGAATTTCAATATGGCATCAAAATCAAAAACCAAAAATAGTCATGTGCAATATTATAAAATTCATCTAAAACAAAGAGTATACATATTCAAAAAATATAAAAATAAAATTTACAAATGCTTGATTAGATCATCCTATAAGGAGTCACAAGTTAAATGTTATCATTGTGCATTTGTGGATGTTTTTACATAAGTAAAAGTTGGTGAATACTTTCTAGACACATTTATAGGAATATTTTAAACATTCCACATAAAATGTCTAAGAATTTCACTAGAGTAAATTCTCCCAAGCAACCTCTATCTCATGCAAGTTGCTTTGAATAATGTATCCTTCTTTAATCATTGGCCAATGTTGATCCCATAGGATCCCAATCCACATGTGCAATGATTAACCTATAGATTTTGTAAATAGATATTCCTTGAAAAATTGCATCAATATTTCAATCTCCTTAAAGCAAAGGATAGACTAGGAGGCCATGGAAAAACCTTTTCATTGGAGTTTTTTCTAAGTGAGCATTGCATAATGAGCTAATAGCCAAGTAAAAAACCTCCCCTTTGATTAACAATTCAACCTCCAAATAATGTCCCATGCTCTAATTATTGCATATAAAGATATGAGATTCATTATCTATGATTTGTCAAAGCAAAATGCAAGACATCTTCATAGGATAAATTAAGGTACTTATGTCTTCTAAGAATGTCAAGAATTTTGGTGCATTGCCCATGTTTATTTTCATCATGAATGATTGATGAAATTCTCCACTAGACCATACTAAAATAATCTTTTACATGTATCCATAAACATCAACGTTATAGGATAAATGATTCAAAAAATATTTCCTCAATCATTTTTTTAATAATCTTGTCCCATCAAAAGATCTATTTTTCCAAGTATCTAACATCCAACTAATTAAAAGAAAGCTCATCCTCTCCTAATGGTATTCCACATTTTCAAATCTTTGGCCAAGCAAGTTTACAAATTAAAATAGCACATCTAAGGACAACTAACCTAAAGCTTGTCTACCTCAAAACAAATCTCCCAAGCCAACTTAGTAGCCAAAACGCAAGCTTGCCTTCAAAAATCACAAATCCCATAATCACTTGGATAGCCTCTTTATCCCAAGTAATTAAATGAAATTGATGATGCTCCTCCTCACTGAACCAAAAATGATTCTTAATAATTTGATTGACTTATGATCTAAATTGGGCTAGGGGATTAAAAACCAATGTACTATAAATAGAAATTCTTAAGATGATAGATTTTGCAAATGTCATCTTACCTATGAAAGACAAAGACATACCTTTTCAAAAAAGCTTTATTCTAGATCTTTCCCAATGCTCCCTCTTAACTACTAGTTGATTTTCATTTGTACAAAAAAAACTACCCTAGATAGGTAGTTGGAAGTTAGCCAACAGTACACCCAAAAATGTGTCTAAAATGGTTAAACCTTTCTATTGAGAATCCCACATGAAAAAGCTCTATCTTATTCCAATTAACTTCAAGGCATGTTGACTAACAAAATCCATCCAATATCTAGATCACCCTTCTAGCCTTGGGGACATATTCTAGAAAAAATCATGTTAGCTACATACTAAAGAATATGAAGGTTCTAGGAAAATGAGGATGCAATATTCAACTTTTTGATCCATCTGCAATTTTTTATTGGAAACAATAGCAAAGAAATATGGTGATAATCAAAGGTCCCATCTTGGGTAAAATTATTGAGATATCTATTAATTTAGAGAATCATGAAATCTTACTATAGAAAGCATAAACCTATCATCTCTCATAACCCTATACAAAACCCCACCTCCTTTAGGATGAAAAGTAAAGCATCCTAGTCCACATCATTATATGCTTTTGATAAATCAAGTTTGAAAAAGAAAATCTTTTCTTTCTAAATATAATCCCAATGCAAAACCTTATTTGCTATAATAACACTATCAATAATGTTTCTTCTAAGAATAAATCTTGATTGATCCACCTCAATGATATTGAGTGGCAAGAGCTTCAAGTCATTCACCAAAAGCTTGGAAATAGTTTTATGAAAACTATTGTAAAGACTAATAGGCATGCAATCCCTTGAGGATTATACCTCCTTGTCCAATAAAACAATGAAGGTGTTATTTTAGGATTTGAAAAAAAAAAATACCATACTTGAATCCTACTCAAAAAAGACCCTAAAAGTTTCTTCCATTGACATCCCAATAGGCTTTGATGCATTGAAAGTTCCAACCATCTAGCCCAAGCATCTTGTGATTTGGCATCTCAACCACTATGGAATAAATCTACTCTCATTAACTCTTCTCTATAAAAACTCATTATCAATAGGAAAATCTGATTAGTAGATCATATTTCCAATAATTTAGGATTAGCCCTTTCATTTAAATTATACAAGTTACAAAAATAGGAAGTTGCAACTTGGTGATCCTCTTAGGCATCTAGGAAGAGATTTATCAAAAACCTCTTTTGATTTCTCCTATTTGTGATCATATGAAAGAAAGAAAAATTTTATCCTTCTTCATTTAGCCACCTCTCCTTGGAATGCTCCTTTTTAGTAAACCTTCTCCTCATGAGAGAATGTTCTCACTAATTTCTATGTTGTAACTAAATCTTATATAATGAAATATCACTCCAATAATAAATCTATCTATTCCTAAATCTAGCCAAATTTGTCCAAATATATTGTGTTATTTAAAATCATGTTTACTTCCATTATTGAAAGAAAAATCATTGAAATATCACAAGCTTCTTTCACATCCATGAGATTCAAGACCAACATCCTTCATCTCCTAAATCTACACCAACTTAGACTAAAAGAATTCTTAAGAAAGTCAGGCATTCTCAAATTTAAAAGCTAATTAATGGGAAATCCTATTTTCCTATTAATAGAGAGTGGATTTGTGATTTGAAAAAACCTATGGAGAGGTGTTACCAACTAGTTCATAAGCAACACAACATGACCTAGGGAAAAATAACCAATCAATATAAGAGATTATCCAGTTTTTCTCTATTATTGATTACATCTAGGTGAAACAACAGTGGAAAATACTTAGCTTCACAAAATCCCCAATATGCTCCATGTTGTTGAAGAAAAAACCTCCACATTCTATGAAAATGAATTGGACCTTCCCTCCCACCATTGTGAAATTTCAATATTTACTAATAATCCAATCCTTCTCAGCTCTAAGTAATAATACCCTTCTTTTAAACTCCTATATCTAGTTAAAAATAAGATCATTGATATTAAAAATATTTAATCCTTCTCTTTTGATACCAACCATATTAGGATAAAAATTCTACTCTAAAAAATTATAATATTCTACTAAATAGAGATCAATTTTCTATTAAAATCTCAAATTGGAACTTCAAACCTCATCCAGCTAAGCTAACAATCTTATAGAAAATTTTGTAGTTTTATCTCTTAAAAAAGAGGAACATCCACAGTATTTTCATAAAGACCAACATAATTTCAAGATAAAATAATCATGTTATTCAAAGCATATCAGTGATGCTATTTGCTATCATGCCTTGTTTTGCTCCTGAATTTGGTACCTTCATTGAAGCTACATTTTGTTTTTTGCCAAGATTATCCTTGAACAAAAATACCTAGCATTTTTTACCATGCATTATTAATATCACTAACAATTTTATTTTCTAGATATTCCATACCTAATGCTAGGCCCAACCTAGCCCTTTTCCTTATGGATCATCCAAAAGCAAGAGTTTTTGGCCCTTACTATTTGAGTATACCTAAAAGATAAATGAACTATAGTGTTATCACTTTTGTTGAACTTTTTGTGCCTCTTCATCACCTTTCTTTGCATCTACTTGTGTTTGCATTTCTGCCCTCCTATAATACCTAAGTTTTTCTTTTTTCAAGTGATCAACTATCAATCCTCTAGCCTTGGCTTTTTCCTTATCATCCCCTACAACCTGCTAAATGAAGATTGCATGCTTGACCTCTAACCTCAATGTGTCCATTGACCCTCCTAATACTAGAGCTATAACCTACAAAGATTGGTCCAACCCCTATTTTCTATCATGGTTGCTATGCTTATCCACAAGGGACCCTTTCAGTACCTCCCACATTCAAGCTAATCTTTAGCTGAAGTGAAGCTTGTTCCTTTTTCCTATCCTACCTACATGTTTCACAAGAATTATATTGAGATATGCCCACACTCAATAGAGATCATAAAAAAATTTACAAAATTATCATAAAATATCAATTGAAAAAAGCACTCACAAGACCCTTGTAAGATAACATATGAAAATACCTATGTATTTTGTTACATTTAAATATAAATACATGCCACTACACCAAGGATCCTCAAGATGTATATGGATCAATCATCATTAGTTTCCTAAATATGTCAATGATTTTTCACAAAACCCCCTTCAACCAAGATTTAATTGAAGATCCAAGGAGATGCATCCATACAATTAACTACCTATTAGTTTAAATATTTTTATTAATCTCATTTTGCAATGACATATGCCTAAGAATCCATTTTATTCATGTACATGATGAGCCAACCAATCCTCCAAGCCACTACCAACTCCACTACCTTCATATCTTTCTTCTCCACAAAAATCAATAGCATACATTCCTCCACATAGATTTAACCTATACTAGAACCCTTGACTAGGTCTTAACAATCCATGTATGCAACTCTTTAAGAATAAGAGCCCTACCATTAAAGGTACTAGAAAACATTCATTAAAAACATTGTCATTGTACCTCAAGCAGCCTTTCCAAGATAAAAATACCAAAGTCATCCAAACTCTTAAAGTTAGAAAATTTCTCATTTGTATAGTCACAACCCTCCTCTTGGTTCTACTTAAACCATGATTTTTTTTAAAACATATCCACAAATGAAATAAGGTTCAAGACCAAACCACTACCAACACTCACACTAATCACTGCATTATCTAATCTCCCCTCTAAGCATCCTAAAACTATAGACAAACTATCATCTCAATTCTACTCATGCTCATCTACTACTTCATCAAAATCCTTCTACATCCCTAAGCTACCTCCTCATGAATCTTTCATTATTATTGTAATTTTTATTATTATAAAAAATATTTTTTAAATATTTATACTTTTCTACTCAAGAAAAAAGTTGTTAAAGAAAAGAAAAAAAAACACATGGAAGCTAAGCATATTAAAAAATTAATTTGAACTAAATAAATGAAAAGTCTAGAGATTATCAATAATAAAAATGATAAAATAATAAAAAAATTAAAGAAAGAAAATATTTTTAAATACTTTAAATTTTTCTATAAGAAATATTAATCAATCTTACCAAATAGCATGTAAGAAAAAATTTTCTATGTAAAATTGTTAGTATCTACCCAAAAATAAAATTTTTTGTTGAAAAGCAAACTTTGACAAATGAAAAAAGGATTTGATAGAAGATATGTCATAAACACATTTGACAAATTCCAAAAATATTTAATAAGTGAAACATATACCAATCTACATCTATTATGTATCCAATGCATAGTAAAACACCTCAAGGAAAATTCATGTTATAAATAAAATCCCATGGCCAATATTTCTATTTTAATTTGGCGGAGATTTGAAGGTAGAAAAAATTACCTTATTTTCCTCAAAAAATCCTATCCTATGGCCTTATATTGGTAAATTGTTAAGCAATTTTTCAATGTGAAAAATGAGATTTACAGTCCACATACTATAAATTCCATTTATTCTAGCTTATGAGGGATAAAAATTCTCCACACATTGTGAATTTCATGTATGAAAGCTTGTGGTTGTTAAAAATGCTCCACAAGCTACAAATTCCATTTATGCCAAATTGTGGGGGCTAAAAATACTTCACAAGCTACAAAAATTGACCTCTTCATCTCACACACTACACATTTCTGCTCCACATGCTATGGCAATGTGTAAGAAAACATTTAGGATTTGGGCTTTAATTTCATATGTTACACATTCCAACTCCATATGCTATGGCAATGTGTGAGGCAGTGTGTGGGATGTGGGATTTAATTTCATAAGTTTCACATTTCATATGTTATACATCTTAGTCCCACTCATTGTGGCAATTTGGAGGGCAACATGTGGCACTTGGGTTCTAAAATTACACACCACACTTTGGACCAGGAACAACTTGTAATGGTCCAAAATTATAATGGATGCTAGCATAATAAATCTACAACCTATAAATACTAGATTTAACACATCTTTTAGGATCTTTTGAGAAATCTCATGGTAGGACACTTAGTAGAGAATAGTAGAGCTTTGTAGTAGATATTTTCATACTTTTTGTAGCTTTAGAAGTGATGATTTATAAGCACAAAACTTAGAGCAAGAATTTATTGCATTACAGATCAAATTGAGAAACCAATGCAAACTATATCTAGAACCCACCCTGTAATTTGACTAGATCATAGTAGACATATTAGTTTCTTAGTATTTTAAAGCCTTGATCTATACTCTTTCTTAAATCCCATCTCTAAATCCTTTGACTATTATATTTAATATAAGAATTGCAATCATTTCTATTTAGATATATTGTTCTCTTATTTTACATGTTCTCATATCTCACACTACATTCTTTTGTTTTACACATATTTATTCCAGTTTATTCTCATTCTTGTAATGATTAATAATAGATTCTCCAAGCTCCTATGTGGTTGAAAAGACCATTTAGGGTACTCCAAATCCTTTCTAAGGCTCATAGATCTACAAGTTAAATTGTTTCACATGGGATCTTTTGGTTTTGTAGCACTGAAATTTTTCATCATTACAATTTCTAATGCTAGAAGGAGGGCCTCTCCCTAAGTTCCTTGCTAAAACCTATTGTAAAAAAAATCCTCTATTAATATTTTCCTTAGCCTATGAGCTCATTTGGTCAAACAAAAATTCATTTTAGGTTTTTGAAAAATCCAACATATGGCCTAGTAACCAATTTCATTTACAATATTTTTTGCTTGTTAGTTTTGCAATTATAGCATGCAATGTCGCCCCCATTCCATACACTATGCAATCAAAGAAATTAATTTCTTTTAGTAAAATGTGCAATGTTATCTTAGCTCCTTGCACTACCTTTGTAGCTGTAGTACACACTATCATCTCTATTTTTATTATTTACAGTTTGCATTTTTTTGGCCTTGTCCTTTATATGCTACAACTAGTTTGAATTTGTTCACATAGACTAGAAAAACTTAAGCCAAAATTTAAAAAATATATACTTTTATAGTAGCAATGTGTTGAAAGCCTATCCATTCCATATACTACAACCCCACAAGCTATAGCTCCATAGACTACAATCTTTCAGAGGCTACAACCCTTCACAGGTTGTAGCTTCATAGGCTACAACCCTTCGTAGGCTATAGCTTCAAAGGTTCTAGGCTAAAAATTTGTGTAGGCAATAGCTCCGCAAGTTGTAGGCTATAACCCTTTGTAGGCTACAATTGCTCAAGCTATAGGCTACAACCCTTCGTAGGCTACAGCTCCACAAGCTATAGGTTGCAATCCTTTGTAGGTTATAGCTTCACAAGCTATAGGTTGCACCCTTCATAGGTTAAAACTTCATAAGATATCGGCTATAACCTTCCCACACACTATAGATCCACAAGTTATAGCCTCACATGCTACAATCTTCCACATTTTATGAGTCTTAGATGTTGTAGCCTCACATGTTGTGAGTCTTACACACTACAAGTTTGTAGCCTATGTAAAACATCAAAAAAATCATAGAAAATTTTATTACCATGAACAAGTAATTAGTTTACTACATTTTTTGCCTTTTGCCTATACTATCCTACCACACCATATCATCACTATGGCTGCCAACCAGTAGTCTATCCATATCTATGATTGTAGGAACTCTACTATGATGAAGCATAGACAGTTCCTCAAGTATTTAGGATGTGAGGTGATGCATGCCACTCTTACTTAAGAGTATTATAACTTCATCTACACAAAGATTCAAGTAGGTCTTCACACACCACAATAGTAAGGTGAAAACCAACCCTCAAACTATTAACATGTATAGGACTCATCTCTTTATAACAATTAGTGTTGGCCAATACAAGGTTCACAAAGTACATGTAGATGATGGAGTAGCTACAAATGTTATCTCCTTTCTTATTGTGGAGCACTTAGGATTGGTTGAACATATAAAAAATACAACTACCACTACACTCAAATCATTTAATGAGTCATGTGTAGTGGTGAGGGGATCAATCATATTAGACTTTGTGGTTGGGGAATAGTTCCCCACAACTATTAATTTCCTTATGATGGAAGAGACATCAAGTTTCAACCTAATCCTAGGGAGATCTTGGTTAGCCAAACTAGGTGTAGTCTCTTCTCTAATTCATTAAGAAATCCACCTATCTTACAAGAAAGGTGAGATCATAATCAATGGGAATAGTGCAATTTCTTTATCTATCAACAATATTGATGTAGAGTAAAGATCCAAAGTAGAGTTTCAAGAACAAACTCCTAGAATCAAAAACAAAGTCAAGAACCATAATGATATCAGCCAAGCAAAAACCAATAATGCTAGGGCCACAAACAAAACATAAGAGTAACTTCCATTCAACATCATAAGAAAAGGGAATGAGGAGTATAGGATTGTACAACAAAAACCATATAAATTCTCTAATCTTTGAAAGATTAGAAAGGATTTGCATGATTAAATATGTTTATCACTTTTTCTTTTCCATGTATTGTTTAACTAATAGCCTTTTTTTCATTTTCATTTGCATTTTTACTTATTTTTCTTATGATTTTTTCTTCATTACCTCATGGCTACAAGTTTTCCATGTAGCCATATTTTATGTTATTACATCGATTTATGATTTATGTTTTTCATTTATGCTTAAGGAAAAATTGTAAAACATAAAAGAACAAAAAATATTTAAAGTCAAAATAGTAGCCATGTAACCAAAATATAAATGTCTATATCCATAGTTGTACTATGTAACATACAACAAAAAAATAATACATAGTCTCTATGACCAAAATAGCCAAATGAAAAATAACTATAAAACTATAAAAAAAATAATAACATATGACTAGTCTGACAATAGCCAAAACTAAGCTATACAGGCAAGAGGAGGATCATCATTAATTTCATTACTAATGTTACCATCATCATATCCTAGGACCTATGTATCAACAACTCCATTTGCATGTCCTTCTTGACATTACTCTTAGCTAGAGTAACCTTGCTCTAGATGACACTCTAATAGCATGACCACTCAACTTCCTTATTATGCAAAGATCCTCTATTAGCTACACAAGCCTCTATAAATTCTTTGCATTACCTAAGGCTCCTATTCTCATTTGATAAATCTTTAATTTGCTTTTCCAAGGCCACAAACCTTTCCCATAAAAACTCATTAGAGTGTTGGATCTTCCAAGTTGTCGTTGTACAAGACATAGCATACTTGGTAGCCCCTTTGTATAACCTTCATGGAACATTTTCCACATTAAGTGATAGCTTAGGGAGATTATCAAGGTTGATTCAATGCATAAGATCCCATCTAAATTTGGACACTACAATGGACAAAAATACAAGAAAAGAAAAAACAACCAAAACATTTAAATAATACTAAAACCATGTAGTCATAGAACATAAGAAAATAAAAATAAAAAACAAAAATGTAAAATAAAATGATCTTACTTTTCTTACCAACATTAAGGGCTATCTGCTGCAACCTATCTATCATGTCATTAGTCATTTCTTACATGAATTCCATCTTGTCTAGGGCCTCCACCCATGGATTGGAATAGAATATAGATGTTGATGCTTCTAGAGGAGGCTCATGTACTACAACAACCATAACCATCAATAAGGATTTCAACAATATATAACATTTAAAAGAAAGTGTAAACGACATCAAAATATTACCAGGAAGATCATGAGGCAATTCCATGGTAGGGTTATCTTCTAGAAGTAAACATCCTCGAATAGAATTCAAAATGTCTAGCTCTAGTTAAGATGTCATTTCCTCTTATTCCATGCATCATTTCTCCTTCTCTGCAACAACTTGTGAAGCCGACAGCTACTTCTTACCTACAACAAATTGAAGCAAAAAAAAACAAGTTATTAAACATTTTTGGTAACAAAAATATATAGCTAAAAATATAACCAAAGAAACCAAATAGAAAATTTAAAAAATGAAAAATATAAAAAGATATATGCATACCTTCAAAATTTTGATTAACATTGTTAAGATTGATGCATAGCCTCTTACACATGGGCTAGTCAAAATGGGATCATGTTCTTCCCCCTATGGCCTCTTCATCTTTTCTTTGGTTATACCTTTAGCTTCTGTGTGTATCCTTCTAGCCCTTCTTGCAATACCATGTGTAGCATGGGGTTCCACCCCTATGCTATTAGGGGAGCAATAATGTACACCACTAAAATTCTTAGTGATAATTGATAGTGATTCTCCAACCTCCTCCATGAGTGGATCTTGGACACCTATCACTAGAATAATGTAATGAACCCATGATTTGAAAAGTTAAAAGGCATCATGAGTCATCCAATTTTCATTCTTTTTGACCACTAAGAAATTCATGAAATGTCTAAGGCATGCAACAAAGAACGTGTAATGCATATAACATATAGAATTGAGGTTTTTGTAAAATTTTCAAATTTCCTCCCATAGAAAAAAAACCAAGAAAGTAGCCTAATCAAACCTAGTACCATTGGTTAATAATTTCTTCATTATCCAAGCCTACTAAATCCCTAAGATTATCTTTTGTGATAGTAGCATGAGAAAGGCTCTAGAATGAAAAAGGGGGTAAGTCTCATTGGCCTCTTTAGCTTTGCATTTACTTAAAGACAATACACCATGAGTAGAGGAGTTAAGCTAGGCCTCAATTTCCTCTCTATGGATTCCCTCTTTCTCTACCCTCACAACTACCTTAACACCATCAAAAGGTACACCAAATAGATCACTAAATATAAATTATTAGTGCTCAAAATCATAGGATAACCATGAATATAGGTAACAAATTTCATGATTTCCTCATCAAAAGAGTCAAACATATTTAACATCTCAACCATTAATATCAATGGACTAGGTAGCATGAATAGGTTAAAAAAACCTACATCAATAATGTTTTGTTAAATAATCATAAGAGACTTGTTTCCCAACCATTCTTACAATGAGTCTAATTCACCTCATTTGAGCTAAACTTTCTCCTGAACATAACCTAAAATGGTCACATCAACAACAAACTCACATACAAAATCTACAACACATCATAGGTAGCCTATTAGCCTCTTATACAATAGATAATCCAAAAGTAGAAAAAACTAAAATTCTAAAAATTTTGATCATGCTTAAACAAAATTTTACTCACAAGACTTAGGCAAGGTTCAATATTTAGAAAAAACTTGTACATATGCTTCTAAGTCTATGTGGGCCCACCATTTATGTGCATGATTGGTAGCCAAGTTTTTTTAATACACACGAGAATACTATAAATAGTATCTACTAACTCAGCTTTGAGTTGATCTAATACTTGCATCTCTATGATCTTACCTTACCTAAATTCTTCCAAGGTTGTATGAGCAACAAATAGAGTCTGGTCATTTCTCACCAATCCATTAGGATGCATATTGTACTTGCAAAAACAAAGCATCAGAATAATTAGAACCAAACCTTGAAGAGAAAATGAACAAAGATAATAATTTAGAATTAGAATTATGGTTCTAACAAGTAGATGGTTCCTAGAGGATTTTGAAAAAGTGTGTTTATCCTATGGCTTATCACCAAGGTGTTGTCAAAGTTTTACTATGAGTATATAGGCATTTCCCAAATTTGGGATGACTATCTAACTCCTGCTGAGTATGAGATCTTGTTACACTCTATATCTCTCTAACTATCAAGATCATCTACTATGAACTACAATATTTGAATAGATGATCCTACCAAGAGGGTCTCTATTATGAAAAAGGCAACATCCATCACCAAGTATGACCACATATATTACACTATAGTTGTAGGGCAAGTGTGAAAAAAATTCTCTTACACCAGGTCCAAACCACATCATAATACATTTGTCAATGCACATATCTGGGTTTGGACTCTTTTGTGTGGTCATCTTGGTGCAACTTAGGATTTCCACTAGCTCTACAACGATCAAGATGGGTTTTAGCAATGCCCTCTACATAGCAAAGATACACAATCATAGCCATAAGAAAACATAAAAGCGTTAAAGAAAATTAACAAAATTAAAGTAAAAATAAACTTTACAATGATGGCATTGATGCTAAAAATACCAAAAATAACTAACTCCATCACTATAACTTCAAACATGAACAAAACTTTAGTCTTGTGATATCTTAACAAACACTTGACATAAAAAAAATAGATTGATATTTCAATAAATAGTTTACATATAGGGTTCTAGAATAAGCATTACTAAAAATAGTTGGTATGAAACCAAGTTTCAATACAACAAGAAGGCAAGAGTTGATAGCATGAGAATTTTATGACTGAAACCTTTCAAGAAAAGTTGTAACATTGCCCAAATAAACCCCATATGCTAGGAATTGTAAGGATACAAGGGAAAGTGGTGGTGAAAAACATGAGTTTTTATGAACATTGAAACCCATACACTACCATTAAACCCTGTAAAAAGCCTTGAAACCTTCCATACACTACTCCAATAACCACAAAATGTACCATACCCTAGATATAGCAATGGAAAAATGTTTTCGATAGCCAAAATCCAAATCTAAGATGTCTTGAACTATCAATATTGTCCAAAGAAGCCCAGAACTTAGCATCAAAACTATAATCAATCAACACAACTTCCATGTCTAGGAAAAACCTCCAAAAAATTATTTTACAAAATTATTTTTAACTCCAAATGCTGAAAATAGGCCTAGGGTAACATAAATCAAGCTCCAACACTACATTAGTAAGTTTGAAAATATCAAATTTCAACCTAGAATTACATAGAACTTTCACTAAGAAAACCCAGTTTATAGTGAAATGACTATAGTAAAAACTCTAGGAAAAATTTGTAAAAAATTATAAAAATTCCAAACTCTATCTATGACCTTCCTATGTAGTAGCCTTTAAGAATCCTAGATGCTAGTCAACCTAAAAATTACATACGCTGCCAATTTTTTGATAGAAGTACTACAAATAAGCCAAAAATGTTGTGCATTGGGGTAAAAGAAAACCTATAGAAAATTCAAAAAAAATTTAAAAATTTTGATTTCACCTTTGACACAACCAGAAGACATATATAATAGTTTGATGAAGCCCAAAAAAATTTAAATTCCACAAAGGCTATAAAAAATGTTATAATTTGGCCAAGTTTGACCAAAACTAGGATAAAATTGCTGTAAATAGTCTTGAGAAAAAATCCAAATCTTTGGTGAAACTTTTCCTAAAATAAAAATTTTACTTTAATTACAATAATATAGCCTGAACCTTGAATTTAGTGTAGGTGTGATGAAAAATTTCAATTGGAGAAACCCTAGGGATAGAAAACTGTTCCCGCGATTTAAACAAAAATTAGAAAAATGGTAGGAGATGTGTAAATGGAAGTTCACAATGAAGATCCTTTAGTTTCTGAAGGATCTAAAAGCTTGGATATAATTAATACAACCTCCTCAACATCATTTAATATTATATTTTGGCTTGTTAATCCTATATTCCTTAGCATAATTACTAAAACTTGAGTAGTTCAATCTTAGTCTGTTTATGATAGAAGCCCAAATTTTCACCTCTACTACAACCATGTTGTGCTCAGGAGCAGGTAAATGCAAAGATTAATATCAATTTCTAAGTATTTGAATTTTAACCATCAAATCTAGCTCTCATACATTGCCCTTGCAAAATCAAGATAGAAATAGATTCATACATTGGGTTCTGATGTTGAGAATCCTCTTCCAATACTTATGTGCTACCAATGAAACCTCTATATGTTAATAGATATATTTACCACATTATAGAGTGAGAATATATTAAGAAATAGGTCTTGTATGTTGATTTTTGCTTAATATTTGACTTTTCAAGGTAGTTTAACCATGACTACACCCCACAAGACTTGGGCAAGAATACCTGGCAATCCCACATGCTAGGATTCAATCCCAAGATGTTCACAAGATATGGAATCATGTCCCACATGCTATGGAAGTGTATGGGATAGCATGTAAAGCCTGCACTACCCATCTTCCTCACCAATCTTACCCATACATTGTTTGGTGGGACCTTGAAGACCTAGGAAAAATTGAAAAAATTCCAACATGCAAAACTCATCCACAATTGCTATGAATGGAAGAATGAGATTTTCATATGTTGGGGTCTAACCTCTCACAAATTGTGGTAGTGTGTGGGGTACCTTGTGAAGCCCCCACAAATCTCAATCCCATTAGTACAAGCCATTTCTTACTCTAGATTACCAAACAAACTACAAAACTCTTCTCATAGCTTAACTGCTACCCTAGAAGTTTGAAGAAATTAAAAATGAAGTCAAAATCCATCAAAATGAACATGGATAGGTCTCACATGCTAGATNCAAAATCCATCAAAATGAACATGGATAGGTCTCACATGCTAGAGCATGTATCCCACATGTTATGGAAGCATGTGGGGTAATGTGTAAGCCTCTCACCACTAAACAACAAGCCTAAAATTTCTCATTAGATATCTAGTAGACTCTACAAGACCCAAAATGGTAATTTAGCAAAAATATAATCTTCACAAGCTATTGGAGTAGGATCTTGGTCCTACACGCTAGGAACACATGTCCCACATGTTGTGGTAGTGTGTGGGACAACATGTGAGGTCATGTAAACACCTAAAGTTACTCAACACACATCAAACCTTGCTTAGGATGGTTGAAACACTTGTAGACCTTTCCATACACATTAGGCACTACCATGGAACCCTAAAACACTAAAAACCTAGTCAAAAATCCCTATAAACTATTAAATATCATCCCACATGTTGGGAACCCTATCCCACATGTTGTGGAAGCATGTGAAGTAGTGTGTAATATTTTTAACAAGATCCACCATGTCCAAAATTTTCCATAAGTTTTCCAACATGTCCCACAAGCCCTTGAATGGAAGATTGACTAAAGATTTGATCCTTATAAGCAATAAAAACTATCTTGATCCCACACACTGGGGCACCTTGTCCCACATGATATGGTAGCATGTCAAGTAGTGTGTGAAACTATAACAAGCCAAAACCTTATCCAAACTTACTTATGCATATCCCAAAATAATTGAATAGGACTTACACTAGCCCTGCATAGCCTAGAGATGGTCAAATCAAGTTAAATAAGCCCCTAACTTGGCAAGAATTCTTCACATGTTGCGGATCTAGATCCCACACATTGTGATGGCAGTCCAAATTACCCACATGCTATGAAAATAATCCCCACACAATGAAAATTCAATATTTAAGCTTTTTAAATTATTTGGTCAACAAACTACCCTTTTTCAAGTAGTTTACAGCCACTTTACATGGGCTTTTGCCTATTTAATTATTTTTATTAAATTTTATTTATTCTATTAGTTTGCACAAGATTTTTTCTTATTTTAATAATTTATAGCCTTTTCACAAGATTTTTCCTATTTTAGCAATTTATGGCATATTTTTTTCTAAATTTTAACTTATGTTGTCAATTTATAGCTTATCTTTGATAAATTTTATCTTATTTTGACCATAAAATCAACTAAAAATAAATATTACTATTTTTTAACATTTTCAACCATATTTGATCATGTTCAACCATATTTAACCTTGTTTGACATCTTGCTACACCATTTGATATCATTCGACACCATTTGGTATCATTTTGATATTATGTGACATCATTTGGTATCATTTTGATATTATTTGATATCATTTGGCATAATTTTGATATCATTTGACATCATTTGGTATTATTTTCTCATCATTTGTTATCATTTGACATCATTCAACATAATTTTTCATTGTTTTGATAACATTTGATTTCATTTAGCATCATTTTGACACATTTTGTGTAATTTTGGCTTCATTTTTTGTCATTTGATACCATTTTAACCATCATTTGATGTTATTTGAGGTCATTTGATAACATTAAAACCTAATTTGACCTTATTTGACATCACGTTACATGATTTTGATCTTTAATTGACCTTTACTTTGTATCATTTTTCCTTTATTCCACTATGTTGTAGCTCAATATACCTACTTTGGCCTTAGTCCATCATGTTGTTACCTCACCTAAGCCTTATTTTGCCTTGTTCCACTTCATGTTAACACTATTTGGGTACATTATGCTTCATTATTATAATATTTTACATTATTTTAATATTTTTTGAAAATTATGTAATACAGATACAAGTTAATGTATTTTTGTTGACATGCAGAACTGAATCATGGATACATAGGCATAGTTTAAACTACCCTTGAGCCTAAATGGACCTTATGGTAATTTTGAATGATTATTTTACCTATAATGCCTAGATCTCAAGCCTAGGAGCCTATTTGATCACATAGCCTCCATAGAGCAGTCCCTTGAATGACCTAAATACATCATCAAAACTCTTAATTTAGAGGTTGGAGATATCATTGAGGATTCTCTAGCTGAAATTCCAATTACAACTCATACTAGTGAGGAATAAATGCTAAAGCTAAGTTCCTCACTAGAACCCTAAATAGCCCAAGACATCATCAAGGTCCTTCAAGAAAAAATTAAAGTCTTTTCTTAGTCATACAAAGATATGCTAGGACTTGATTCATGTTTAGTACAATATAATATCATACTCAATCCTAGTATCAAACTAGTTAAAAAAAGATATATAAGATTAAACTAGATTTAGCCCTAGCAATTCATGATGTGATTATGAAGATTTATCAATCTAGTTTCATCCATGCCATTGATTACACAGATTGGATGTCTAACATAGTGGTAGTCCCTAACAAAAATGGGAGTATTTATATCTATATTGATTTTTGAGATCTCAACAAGGTCACTATTAAAGATGATTTTTTGTTGCCTAATATGGATCAACTCATTGATACTATAGTTAGACATGCCTTATTATCCTTTATGGATGAGTTGTCAGGATATAACCAATTTAGGATTAACCTAGAGCATCAATTGTACACAATCTTCATAACCTCTTGGAAAGTGTTTTTTATATCATAATGTCATTTGGTTTGAAGAACATAGGAGAAACCTATCAATGAGCCATGACCTATATTTCTAGCAACCACATGCTAGGGTTACTCAACAATTATGTTGATGATATACCTTTAAGTCCAAAATGGCTAATGACCATGGACATGACTTGAACCTAGTGTAAAACTAATGTCTTAAGTGTGAGCTTAGACATAATCATAAAAAGTGTGTTTTTGGTATTAAAACTAGTAAAATGATTAGCTTCATAGTATCCAAGGCAGGAATACAAGTCGATCCCAACAAGGTTAAAGTCATAACCAACCTATCAGTACCTAGCAACCTTAAGGAACTATGAGGTTTATAAGGTAGATTGCAATTTATTTGTAGGTTTATCTCAAGGCTCACAAATAGGCTACAACATATGCAACACTTGCTTAGGATAGAGGTTCACTATAAGTGGACTAACCAATGCCAAGTGAAACACCTCAAGGAAAATTTTGTATTGTGATGTAAAGGCCCATAGCCAAAATTTCCATTATAATTTGATGAAAATAAAGGTAGATACAATTTTATTATGTCCTAAAGATCCTATATTATGGCCTTGTAAAAGTTTTTCCAAGTGATTTCTCAATGTAAAAATGAGATTTGTAGCCCACAAGCTACAAATCCCATGCATCTAAGCTTATGAAGGTTAAAAACACCTCATAGGCTATAAGTGTCATGTACTCTAACTTGTGTAAGAATAAAGAATGCTCCATGAGCTGCAAATTCTATGTATGCCATCTTGTAGAAGATAAAGAGGCACCATAGGCTATGAAAATTTTACATTTTTACCTCATATGATGGGCATCTCAACACCACATGATGGGTAGCATGTAAAGTTAGTGCGTTGGACTTAAAAAGCTCCACACAATGGGTGATGTAGTCTCACATGATGCACAACATGTGAGGTTAGCATGTGAAACTTAGGTAGCTCCATATGATGGGTAGGTCAATCTCACATAATGGGCACCATATGAGCCCAACTTGTGAGACTTGGGCAACCCCACATGATGGGTGGTGCAACCCCACATGATGGGTGATGCAACCCCACACAATGGGTAGCATATAAGCCCAGCGTGTGGGACTTGGGCTTTTAGTTGGCATGTTGCACTTTTATGAGGAAGTTGTTGGTAATGCTCAAAATTGTAATGAATGCGAGCATTAAAAATTCAAAACTATAAATGGAAAATTTGAGATCACATTTGGGACTTTTAAAAGGTTGAATTTATAGTAATCATTTATGAGAGCTTTAGTAGTAGATTTTAGCAACATCTTAGCAACACCATACAACACTAATTGGGAGAGTTCCAGATCAAGTTGGGAAAGAAGATGTAGGTTTAACATAGGACACACTCTACCATTTGCACCAAAATTCAATAGATTGATTGATTTTCTCAGGATTTTTTAAGCCTTGATCTATATTCTCAAATCCATCATTCTCATATTTGTCAACATTTTATGTTTAAAATAACATTTATTGGTGTTCCTATTTGGCCTATTATTCTCTCATTTCATTTATCCTTGTATTCAACATTGTAATCTTATTTTATAAACTTTTACCATATTTTTACTGGCATTTAAAAAAAATCAATAATAGACTTTCCAAGTCTCCAAGTGATTGGAAATACCATCTAGGATGCTCTGAATCCTTTTTAAGGCCCATGGATCCATAAGTTGAACTATCTCATACAAAATCTATTGATATTCCAGCACCAAAAGTTTCCATCATTATAATTTCTAGTACTAGAAAGAGGGTCTTCTTCCAACTTCTTTGCTAGAATCCATTATGAACATCCTCTACTGGTGTTATTTTTCGACATGCAAACTTACCTTATCCAATGAAAGTCCATTTTGGGTTTTCTTAAAAGCCCATCATGTGGGCTAAAAACCCATCATGTGGATGAAAAATTCATCGCGTGGATGGAAAATTCATTGGATGGCTTGGTGTTCACCTTCATTTTCAGCTTTGAAGTTTATTTTGGATTTTCCTTAAAGCCCATCATCTGGGCTAAAAACACATTGTGTGGGTTGAAAACCCATCATGATGGTTGAAAATCCATCATGTTGATGGAAAATCCATTGCATTGGCTTATGTTCACCTTCATTTGTAGCTTGGAAGTCCATTTTGGATTTTCTAGAAAGCTCATCATGTGGGTAAAAACCCATTGTATGGGCTAAAAATCCATTATGTGGCCTTTTTTTCACCTTCATTTGTACATTTGAAGTCTATTTTGGATTTTCTCATAAGCCCATCGTGTGGGCTGAAAATCCATCAGGTGGGCTAAAATCCCATCGTGTGAATGGAAACTCCATCATGTTGACAAAAAATCCATCATGTGTTCTTGTTGAAACACCACCAAGAAAGTGCATGTTGCAACCCCCTTTGGAATTATAACCTTTACCCCTACACTTGAGGCTAGGTTTTCATTGTAAAATGTGAGGTTGACAACCCTTGAGCTAAAACCTCACATATCATAACTTTTGGGGGCTGAAAAAATGCCTCATAAGTTGTGATAGCCTTACGTCCCAAGTGAAAAAAGTCATATCATGTCTATGTTTGGGCTTGCAAAGTTGAAAATGCCCTGGTAACTATCAAATTTAGCATTTTCATGAGTTTTTGTGGGGTTATAGCCTCAACTATGCTGGAACCACCTACACCTAATGTTCGGGGGTTTGGGTTTTCATTTTCATAGTAGTTGCTAGCATAGCTTCCATATCCTTTAGCATTGCTCCACAAATGCCAATGTTGAAGTGGTTGGAGGTTTGGGTTTTTCACCAATTTCAACATTACTTCAATAATTCCAACATTGCTACAATAATTCCAATGTGGATGTTGTAAAGCCAACATAGTATACCAAAAATTCATTAACTATTTATGGTATCTAGCATGGTTTTGGTGCATTAGGAGCTATCAAGGCTTATCATAAATGAAAATCTACATTGGAAATTATGGCCTACCACACCTACAAATTATATCAATCTATCAACAATCATGGCAAAAATTTGCAACTAAAAACTAGCAATCCTATGGCCTATAAATAAAAATTTTGAGCACATTGAACAAATTTGAGGATTGAGAAACCTTGGAAATTTTGAGCATTCATAACCATTGGCATTTGCAAGACTTTTGGAAAACTAGCAATTGGCTAAGCATTAGAGACACTCAAAGTAATTTCCCAACACCAAAAAGTTAAGCACATGCCTTACCCCCTTACACCATTGGCAACCAATGCTACACACACCTTATCCCCTTGGCAACCAACATTTTAAAAACCTTACCTCTTTAGCAACCAACACTGCAAAAACCTTATCCCCTTGGTAACCAACATTACAATAACCTTACCCCCTAGTGACCAACATTGAAGATCTAACCTACAAACATGCAAGGAGTTTTGGTGCCTATACCTAGATTGTGAGGCTAATTGCAACACATAACCTATCAACTTCAACAAAGCTTCAAGCTTCATCTGAGCAACTCCTTTGTGCATTTGGGCATGTAACTTTTATACTTTGAAATATTTTCATTATTTCAATAAATTTTTCAATTCATTTGTTCTGCAAGTTCATTCCATGTTTAATTTTTATGTTTTTTTTTACATTGGATCTACATTTTCATTTAAATTTTTTACCTTATTTACACTCCCTAAGCCCCTAGGTGATCAAAAAGACCATCCAAGATGCCTTGGATTCTCTTTCTTGAAGGTTCTTGGGATCCAAGGTTAGGTCATTTCACCTAGAATTTTCAATTTTCCAATAATTGAGTTTTCTAGGTGTTATAGTTTTTGGTTCTAGAAGGAGGGCCTTTGCCTAAGCTCTTTGAAAAAAATTTGATTCAGCTTCTAAAACCAATTCTTCTACAAGAAAAAGCATTTAAATCCATATTTGGAAAATTTCTACCAAGAAAACCAATGTTGTTGCCCATTTTCCTACCACTAAAACCCAACGTTGTACTTGCAAATGATTTGGGTGTTAACAATATTTTCACAGAAAATGCTAGATTTTTCAAAGTTAGTGTGGTTTTGCTCCAAAAACCCAAACCAACCACTATGAAATTTTTTGGCCAAGGATAGCCTAGGTTTCCCCAAAATTCCAATGTAGTGTTGGAAAAATTAAATGTTCTACACATATCTTGTTAAAACTCATGCATCTTTTTAGAAGTGGGGCATCCTTAACATTCCTTTGTTGGGAAAAGGTAATTGATTACTTATCCCCTCCTCATGCCCTACCACCACAACCCCCCCACCCCCCACCCCCCACACCACCNCCCCCTCTTCCTAGATCCTCCAACTTGAATGCAACCCTAGATAGCAAAGCTATCATAGTTGGTTTTTCTAATACTACCCCTATAACCTACACTAGACCTACGATTGCAGTTGCAACCAATTTTCAGCCAAAACCCCTTTGCACCTTGGGCAATTCCACTTGCTGGAATTTTGATTTAATTAATTAAAAATTAAATCAAACACCCTCACCTTTCTCCCTTTACCAAACTACCTTGCATAGTTTTGGTGGAACACTTACATTTTCTCATCCCCACGAACCCCAATGTTGCTTTTCAAGATACCCAGTGTATCCTTTGAAAATTAATATTTTTTCTTGGTTGCACAACAATGCCCAACATAGTTTTCATAAAAGGAAAATATGCCAGTAGCCCTTTAAAAAGAAAATCAAAAACATACTATTTTTATCACCAACATATTTTTTGGAAAAATACTAGTGTATCTTTCCAAAACCCAACACATTACAAATAACCACATTTACATATTCACCTTCTCATAACTACTAAACGTTTCAAAGCCCAACTTATTTTTATAAAGCCTAGCTTAGCGTTTACTAGTGTATCTTGGTTATATGGGTACCAATTAATGTCTTTTCATAGATCAACTCTTCTACCACTATACCTTGCATACATGGCCTCCAACCAAGATGAAATTCATGTCTATGACCTGAAAGACCCCACAATCATAGAATGAAGATAATCACTACAATAAAAGGGTAAGAACCCAAACTTCACTATGATTAATGAAGAGTTCTACAACTTCTTTTATGCCAAGATGTAAGCTGGTCTCTTGATACCATGCTCCAAATTTGATGCTAAGCATCAATTCAAAATTATACACTGGGATGAAAAAGAATACATCCCATCTTCTTATGACCAAATTCCCCTCACTGACTTTTATGCACAAATTCTCATACAACTCATAAAGGTTGATGAATTTAGTGAGGAAGTTAGCTTGAACAATCACTAAGAAGAGCACAATGAGTTTGAGGTTGGGACAAGTCTCTAAGCCCAATTCTCCTCTTGTCTATCTTGCTATGCTTGGGTCTCCACCCATCATCACTACATACTAGGCACAACACATGCATCATTCTATCTTCTTGTTCTCATCCATGTCTTTTTCCATACAACCTCATACCATGTACATAGCCCTGATGATGTCTACCTTACCGTCTCCCTTTGTCATGCCAATGGAACCTTCATTGGGGCTCCAAGCAACACAAGCTTCACATACTCCCTTTGCTTCTGATGAGTGGCGAGGTACCCCTACACTCAACCATATGAAATGAGCGTAGCACACACGATCTGGTCAAACTCCGTAGACTAAATGCCTAAACGCCCCATGGAACACTTGGGGTTAATCATTCGTTATCTTCCCAGACTTACTTGTTGTTGTCACGGTGTATGGTTAAGTAAGTTCAAGGTATATGATTTTTATAGTAATTTATGGTTTTTCTCCTATCCTATCAAGGTGAAGGGTTGAGAGAGCTAACTAACTCTAAGTAAGGACCTAAGTCTAAATTAACTAGTGTTAGCATCCGTTCCCACTTACCGTACATACCCTGAACTATGCAACTATGGCTACCAAACGCTAATAGTTATTGGGATCACCACACGTAAAACATGTGCTCAAAGTGGTTGTACTGAGGCACTTAACTAGCCTAAACGTAATGAGCAGATGATTCCTTGACTAGCCGTACACACCCGTAGATGCTCATAATCAAGTTGTACTCATTCCACATTCTAGGAGTTGAGGGTGAGAGAGACTAATCACGATGAGTAGCCGATTTCTTGATTAGCCGTACACATTTGTTAATGCTCATAATCAAGTCGTACTCATGCCATGCTAATGCAGGTAATAAATAACATGTAATAAATCCTATTCCATGCATTTCAAGGTTTATTCACAAAGCTTATCTTTATTTCCATACACAACTTGCGTTCAGGTACAAACTGCTTGAATAAAGATTTGTTCACTTGGGGACTCCTACTGTGAGCACATGGAAAATATTCTATCTCTGGAGTGATTAAACTACCAGAGATTCCCTACTTTAAGCCTAGCATGATAAATGAAGGGAGTGCCACCTCTTATTTATAGATTTGGTGGCGGACTGCGATATCGTATACGCGATATCGTAGGGAACGATGTTATATTGCAATAGCCGCGATATTGTGTCTCATCATACCCCCATGACTGAATGAAAACTCGTCCTCGAGTTCCTTACAATAATATTAGGTAGGTATGGAATTATTGAGGGGAATGGAACTAATGGAATGACATGTGAACAGATCATTATTACAAGACTTGACAAAACTGGTGTTTATGACAACAAGGATGAACACCTTATTACAATGACATCAGGCCTTTGTTGGCAGCTGAGAAAGAGAGAGAGAAAGAAGTGTTGCTACTGCCAACACCAAGATTATGCCTTCGTTTCTCATCCGTAAGCGTGTCATTGATCTTGCTCCTTACATAGCTGCTTCAATGCCGCTCCATTCCAAGTGTTTGCTCCAGATCCAATCCGTTGTTGCATGTCCACCATCTGCACACACAACACAATCATATATTAGCAAGGGTAATTGAATCATCATGTAATTGATACCTTGCTTTGGTGTAAACTCATTTGCTAGGTTGTGGGATGGTAGATATGGATATGGGAATATGTTACTGATGACTACCAAAGGTGTAAGGGTTAGGAAGAAAATAAAAAATTTTGGGGCTAGGAGGAAATCGAAAAAATTAGGCCTTGTACCCCCATGACTAATCGTGAACCTCTGGTAGTGTTACAATGGAAAAAGAAAAGGAGTAAGAAAGATAGGTAAAAAGGGACAACTATGGCATCGATGAAATAGATTTCAAGATGGAAATGAACAAAATAAAATTAATTGCAAAATGTTAAAGGAAAGAATTTAACTAATGCTCCAAATAGGAATGTTAGTGGGTCCTCCCCAAGGTAGGTTTATGCCCTTAATGCCCTGAAAAACCCACATTCAAAGAGTTTGTAGGCTCTAGGAATGTCCTTTGAAACAAGAGTTAAAGTCTTAACTGCAAGAATTTACCAAAAAGAAAACAATGCATCAACCAAAATATATACACTAAGGATACAACCGGCAATGAGGTGAACAATGGAGAGAAGAGAATGGAATGGAATCCCAAGAACAAGGTGGTGTACAGTCCCTTGTGTGTTTGATGATTAATGTGACTTGGCAAATCTCATTCCAACTCCAGCCTCAAACCAACCACATCCAGTGACTTCGCATTAACACATTTGGTGAAACCATCCTCTTGGACAACAAGAATGCACTCTCCAAGAGCCAGCACCATTCTGATGAAATGAAGGAGAGAATGGGAAGCAAGAAGGGCCTTAGTTAGAGGGAACACTTGGGTTCCATAACCAGTGCTTATAGCCCAAGTTTATTCATCTAAGGGGTGTGCTTTGAATTCTCACTTTCTTTTTCTTTTTTGTTATGTTTTGTGTTTTGTGTTTTTATGCGTGAGAACCACACTATGCAAAGACTTTTTATTTTTATTGTCTCAGCTTCCGATAATTGGGGTAACATCGGAACGACAAGAAAACTCAAGAAGAAACATTCAAGCACCCAAGAGAATGACCAACACAAAAGCATCAAGTTCCCTTGAAGTCACACCCTTTTCAATTTGTGAGTCCTTCCCTAGTTTGAGAAATGCCCAATCACCAATTGATTTAGTTCAGATTAAGAGGGAACTGTACATTTCCAAGCCGAGAGAAACCATAGAAATTGGTGGATGGATGGATGAAGTGGTCTCATTGCCTGCCATATCAAAAGAAACATACCTTAGTATCAACATTGTGACTTAAAGGTAAAAACCAAACATTAGCAATCAATATGAAAACAATTCATACCATCATTCCAAATACTTATTATGGGACAAACTTACAAGTTGGATGGCACACACACACACACAATGGAAAAAGTATAACAATGTTGTAAAAAAAATTAGGAAAGTTAAAGAAATTTGTGAAATAAATATAAGAAAATTTAAAGAAATTTGTAAAACAAAAATGTTGTAAAACAAAAATCGAAAAGGAATTGAGGGCCCCATATGATCAACATAGCTGGCCATCTCCCCCATGACTAAGTGGAATGGGAGAGATCCAAAATAATGAGCGAGGTTGCCCGCTAGTGGAGGTGGAACTTGCATTGGCTATCGTCGATTCATGGAAATTTTTTGTTTGTTGTACATTAACTAATAACCTTCTATCTAAGTTGTCAGGCATATATATCATCATGGCTCCATAGGGGAACGTAGTATGAATAATATAAGTTCCTTCCCACAAGGTTTGAAACTTTTTACATAGGGTTACATACGTGGGGTTCTAGTAAAGGACCTTATCTCCAGGTTGGTACCTAAACCTTTGGATCCTTAAGTCATGATGTTGTTTACTGTGTGCCTTGTGCAACTCACTTAATGATAGTACAACCAATCGATTCTTATCTAACACATTCAAAGTTGCTAACTGTAATTTTTGTGCTAGGTCGAGATCTAAGTGAAGTTCACAAGCCATGGATAATGTACGGAGCTCATTCTATATGTGGAGTTTTGGAATTTTTCTGTACACTAGCTCATAGGGAGAATATCCTGTAGGGAGCTTCCAAGTGGAACGATACACCCAAAGAGCATCATTTAGTTTCATGCTCCAGTCTCGCCTAAATTTGCTAATTTTTTTGTTAATATTCTTGTAATCTCCCTATTAGTAACCTCGACTTGCCCATTAGCTTGGGGGTGGTAAGGTGTGATCAGTTTATGTTCAACCCCTATGTGTTGCATCAGTTTCCGAAAGGTTGCACCCGTAAAATGTGTTCCATTATTAGAAATGAGTGCACATGGCACACCAAACCTGTTAACGATTTGTTGTTGTACAAACTGTGTAGCTATAGATGATGTGCAGTCTATTATAGTGGCTGCTCTAGCCCATTTGGTTAAGTAATCAACAACAATAAATATATATGCTTTTCCGTTGGACATTGGTGTAATCGGTCCCATAAAATCTATTCGCTAGATATCGAAGGGTTCTAAAGGCTAAATCCATTGTTGTGGACCCTACATTCTAGCAGTCATTCCCCCATCACATTGGCAGCGCTCACAAGATTAGGTGAAATGATGGGCATCCTGAAATAATGTTGGCTAATAATATCCTGCAAGCAGAACCTTAGTAGCCGTTCGTCTCCCAACATAATGACCCCTACAAGGGCCCTCATGAGCATCCTGGAGAACTTTTAATTTATCTTAATCGGGTACATACCATCGAACCAAGCCATTAGGGAAGACTTTATAAAGTTTTTCCTTGATTTCCATGAAGTACTTGGTTTTGTGAAGAAACTCTTGTTTCTTCCTAAAGTCCAACTCATGTGGTATTTGTTGGGAAGTGAGATAGGTAAGAATGCTACTATACCAATTGATTTTTGTGGGTTGATTATTTACTACACCAGCAAAGAGGGTTTCATTAGGAAAATGGTCATATACAGTGTATTCATCCTCTTTGTTTTCCCACCGCAACTGAGATAGGTGATCAGTGACTACATTCTCGGTGCCTTTGCGGTCTACTATGGTTAAGTCAAACTCCTAAAGAATCACCAACCAATGTATAATACATGGGATAACTGTTGGCTTGTTCATAAGGAACCTAATTGCACTATGGTCTGTATGGATGTATACTTTGTAACCCAATACATAGTTCCTAAATTTATCCAGTGCAAACACTACAGCCATTAATTCCTTTTCTATAGTCATGTAGTTAAGTTGTGCATCGATGATACTTTTACTGGCATAGTGGATGTAATAAGGTCATTTTTGTTCTTCTAATTGTGTCAGTATGGCTCCTAAGGTGTAGTTAGATGCATCGATCATGATATGGAATGGCCTAGACCAGTCAGGGGCTTGTAGAATGGGAGTTTCCACAAGCCTCTGTTTGAGGGTTTGGAATGCTCGTTCACATTCCCTAGTCCATTCAAATGGTGCTTCTTTCTTTGTTAATTCTACCAATGGTTTGGAAACTTTGAAGAAGTTTGCGATAAACCTCCTGGAGTAGCCAGTGTGTCCAAGGAATGACCTAATTTCTTTAACGGTCTCTGGTTGTCGGGTAATTCCTTGGATGGCTTTGATTTTTTCTGGATCCACCTCAATTCCTAATTGTGAAATTTTGTGCCCTAGTACAATGCCCTCTTGAACCATTAAATGACTCTTTTGCCAGTTGAGCTTAAGGTTGGTTTCAACACATCGTTTTAGCACTTGCTCTAACCAGTCGAGGGCTTGATCAAAGCTCGTCCCATAAGTGGAGAAGTCATCCATGAAGACTTCTACTCCATTACCTATTTTCTATTGAAATATTCTTAGAACTAATTGTTGAAACATATCAGGTGCATTAAACATGCCAAAGGGCATTTGTTTGTATGCAAACGTTCCCCAAGGACTGGTGAACGTTGTCTTAGCTTGGTCCTCTAGCGCAATTCGTATCTAGTTGTACCCACTATATCCATCCAGAAAACTGTAACAGCAATGCTCTACTATAGTGTCTAAGACTTGGTTAACAAATGGAAATGGGAAGTGATCTTTGGATGTTGCCATATTTAATAGCCTAAAATCTATACATACCCTCCATTTACCTCCTTTTTTTGGTACGATGACAAGAGGACTAACCCATTCGCTATCAATGATAGGGTAAATGAACCTAGCCTTGAGAACCTGTTCTAGCTCCTCTTTCACTATTTGTTTTAGCTTTGGGTTCAATCACCTCTGGGGTTGTTTGCGAGGCTTCATAGAGGGGTCTGTGTAAATCCTATGTTGGCATATCCTAGGATCTATTCCGGTTAGTTCGGGGTATGACCAGGCAAAGGCTGTTGACCACTTGTTTATTACCTTTAGCAAACTTTCTTTTTGCTTAGGTGTGAGCTATGCATTGATGATCACCAATTTTCCATTTTTAAGGGTCACGTACTCCAAACTGGTGGGTAACGATTTTAAATCGAGGGACTCTTGTTTAAACTCCTCAGGAATCTCCAACTTTCTCCAATTGATATTTTCAAAGTTAAGGGCTAGAAGTTGGCAACGTACTTACTTTAATACGTATGTGCTTTCAATGTAAGCACTAGTTATTCCCTCATCTAGTTCCATGCAGGTTGTCAAGTTGCTCTCTTTATCAGCCATCAGCCACTGGGTGCTTTCTTGTTGTGTGGTTGTCGCATATAGGCACTTTTGGATGTCCACATCCTATCCACAACGATTGCATGTAGGCAATGTTAAACTTCGCATAACCCATGATTTCTGCACATAATGACACCCCGTGTCACTATATGCGATGCATGGAACTCTTTTCCTCTTAATTTTTCCAAAAGTATTTATCTTGGATATTTCTAGGGAAAGGTTACAGATTCCTAGGCATGCGTCGATTGTATTTAGCCATGCCCTTTCCATTATAATTGGGAAATCCCCTTTGTCATTGTTTATCTGGATTACTAGGAAATTGACTAGATATGATCATCCATCGACAGTGGTAACAATGTCCTCAACCTATCCCAAAGGAATAGTGATGAATTGGTTAACCAGCTCTAAACGAACATTGCTCTTCTTGAGTGGAGGTAGGTTCCAGGTTTTATACAGTTCTTGTGAGATTAAGTTGATCCCAGAACCTGAGTCAAGGAGAGATTTATGGGGTTCATTCCCAGCCACTTGGAGATAAACTAGGGAGACTCCCAGATCCAATAATTTCTTTGGAAGGTGTCTGACCTTGATCCAATCGGTTATTGTATGTGTTAACATAACTTTATGCATTGGACATGATTTCTCTATCGAAGGGTTTCCTGAAACCTTATTTGGTATGGGGGTGTTAGGATGCTCAACTGCTTATGAGGGCGAAGGCTTAGTTGGATTGTTGATCCTAAGGAAGGGAATTTTTGATGTATGATTGTTAGAACCAACTGATATTGGAGGATTGGGATCCCTCGCAGTGTTGGGTTGTCATGGCTGAATGGGGTTTACTTTAGCTTTTGTTGGAGCAATTTGCGGTGGAGCTACTGGCGCAAAAGATGCAGATGGAATTGGAGGATAGTGTGGGTATGGAGCATTTCCCAAAGGAGAAGGAGTCCTAAAATACTCCTGAACTTGGTAGTAACGTGGAGGGCTTATGTGACTCATAAAGTCACCTGGGGAAATCAGTTGCTGCCCATAATAACCATAAGGATTAGGCTACTGGTAAGGGTACTGATGTTTCGGCGATGGCATCCCCCATGACTGTGGGTATTGCCACTGCTGATGCTATCTGATAGGCTATGGTGGAGTTTCACTTGGATAATACATTAAGGGTTGGTGGAACTACCTTGGGTCACCTTGTGGATAAGGTAACCTTCGCAGTGTTTGCCATTGGTTGAGTCTTGGATTAAGCGCATACACCCTAGACTCTTGTAGATGTGAGATGATGGGGCAACATCCCTTAGGATGCTCATAATAGTAGATCTCACATCCACCATCATCGTTTCTGTCAGAGTCCTCAGCCACATCGAAGTTAGTAATTTTTCCCTTAACCTTGTTATGTGCAGGGCTTAAATTTCTCCACTTTTTCTTACCTTTGTCACTACTTTGTTCTACCTTAGACTCTTCTACAATTTTTAAGACAGTTTTAATTATAGATTCTAAGGAACTCCATATGTCATCTACCTTAGCCACTATTTCCATTCTTAACTTTTGGATCGGCAAGGTTTTCTGGTTCACCAACTCTTTGAGTGGTGACTCATCCTCTTCATCACAAAACTTCACTCCCTTCTTTCGAAGGGAGGGATCACGGTTGTACTCTTCTGCACTTTCCCTTTTATGTAGCTCACCTTCTTCTTTTGCTACTTGCACCAACAAGCTATGTACTTCATGGGCTCTAATTTGTGAGAGTATCCCTTGGGCATAAGTCCCAAGGGTTATTCTAGTTTCATTCCTTAGCCCATCCATGATGTGGTGAAGTTGATCTTGCTGAGCGTACCCATGGCCCAGGCAACGATGTAACAATGTGTAATAGTGGGCCATGGCAGCATCCAAGGGTTCATATGTACCTTGTTTCCAGCCTTGGATCTTCTTACACAAATTGGACACTCTGGAGTACGTTTGATACTTCTCGTTGAACAGTTCTAGCATCGTACTCCACCTCCTGATGGTTTCCAGTTCTAAGGGCTGGTACCAGCTCTCTGCTTCCTTGGTGAGTTTCCTTGGGAACAACTTAATTTTTTGCCACTCATTTTCGATATTTTGCAAGGCACAGGCATTGTGGAATGCCTGTAAATGATTTTTCGGATCAGCATTATATCCCCCTTCAAATCATGGGATGTTGTTCATGTCTAATCACTTGATCCAGCTATCCTTTAAATGCCTTGTGGGAATCCTAACTACCTCCATTATGTCAAGCATACTTCGGGTTGTGAGTAGGGGCTCGTCATGATCGTCTCTTTCATGACGCCTATGATGTCTGCGTTGTTCCCTACTCTCCCTACGTCCTTGCCCTTGTGCTCTCTCTTGACTTTACCGTTGAGGTCTTTCATCCTTTTTACTTTTATCCTCACCTTTAAGTTCATGGTGGTTGCACCCAGATGTGGAAGGAAAGGTTGAGTGATGTGAAGAAGGGGAAGAAGAAGGGGAACCATCGCCATGAAAATGTTTCTTGCTTTCTCTTTGGCTGCTACGGCCCCGATCATGGTGACGATCTAAGTGCCCGTCATTAGCATGAGTGGTTGTTCCCTCTGTGAACAGCTGGTGTTCACAAGCATCAAAACTAGTGTTATGTATCATTGATCGTAGGTTCTGATAGCCAACCTCCTCATCATCATTAGGAGGGGGAACATCTTTTGCTAAAGAACCCATGATAAGGGGTTCCTCATCTCCTATTTTGCTAAAGACATGCGGGGCTTTGCCCTTCAGAAAAGTATGTTGACTCTCCTACCTTAAGTCTCTCATACATTGGGCATCTGTAGGATAATAATCCCTCATATCAAAATCTTCTACAACATATTCCGCGTATAGCTCGGTCATGCCTATTTGTGCCAAGGCACGGAAAAGCATGTGAGAGATTGATCGATCTGGGGGTAACACAATGTTACCTTGCAAATCTCTTCATCGTAGCTATTCGTCTTGATGGAGAATAAAAGTAAAATTAGGAATATACTCATCAGGATGAGTATATGTCATCTTATATTGTTTAGGACTTGGCTGATTTTGGTTATGTGCTTTATCTTGCCGACTGTCTCGTGTGTGGTCCTTAGGTGGTGAGTTGCTCTTATGAGAAGAAGGCATTGTTATTGGTGTGCTAATTTCACCATTATATAATTTTTCTCTTTTGATTAACCTGAAGGTTCATTAAAGCTCACAACGATGTGAGTGATATCCCTTATGTTCTATTTGATGCACAAACACTTCATCCCCGGCAACGGTGCTAATGATGAGTGGTGAGGTACCCCTACACTCAACCATATGAAATGAGCGTAGCACACACGATCTGGTCAAACTCCATAGACTAAATGCCTAAATGCCCCATGGAACACTTGGGGTTAATCATTCATTATCTTCCCAGACTTACTTGTTGTTGTCACAGTGTATGGTTAAGTAAGTCCAAGGTATATGATTTTTATAGTCTTTTATGGTTTTTCTCCTATGCTATCAAGGTGAAGGGTTGAGAGAGCTAACTAACTCTAACTAAGTCTAAATTAACTAGCATCAACATCCATTCCCACTTACCGTACACACCCTGAACTATGCAATTGTGGCTACCAAATGCTAATCATCACTGGGATCACCACATGTAATGCACGTGATCGAAGTGGTCGTATTGAGGCACTTAACTAGCCTAAACATAATGAGCAGCCAATTCCTTGACTAGTCGTACACACCCGTAGATGCTCGTAATCAAGTCGTACTCATTCCACATTCTAGGAGTTGAGGGTGAGAGAGACTAATCACGATGAGTAGTCGATTCCTTGATTAGCCATACATATTCGTCAATGCTCGTAATCAAGTCGTACTCATGCCAAGCTAATGCAGGTAATAAATAACATGTAATAAATCCTATTCCATACACTACAAGGTTTATCCACAAAGCTCGTCTTTATTGCCGTACACAACTTGCATTCAGGTACAAACTACTTGAATAAAGATCTGTTCACTTGGGGACTCCTACTGCAGGCACATGGAAAATATTCTATCTCTAGAGTGATCAAATTGCCAGAGTTTCCCTACTTTAAGCCTAGGATGATAAATGAAGGGAGTGCTGCCTCTTATTTATAGATTTGGCGACGGACCGCGATATCATAGGGGATGAAGCGATATCGCATACGCAATATTGCATGGGATGCGATATCGTGATGGCCACGATATCGTGTCTCATCAGCTTCTTTCATACCACAAGTCTCAAATCGAACCTCTTTCTCCTTATTTAACCCACCTACAATGATGATCATATGACCTCTTTCCTCTATGCCAATGTCAATTGTACAACTCCAAGCCTTACAACTCCCTCCTCAACAATCGATCCAAACACCACAACCCATAGGGATGCCCTAAGGCTTGGATCAAACCTTTGAAATGATCCAAGACCTTACTAAAGAGCCACAAAAACTCAAGGCTAGTACAACTCAAATAGTCAAGGCTCTAGACTTTTACCAAGATGATCCTATAAGCCCTACCATGCCTCAAATGACCTTACCTATGAGTGTGTCCATATCAAACTTCACCAAATACAATGATGAAGGGCATCCCAACACACATCTAGTCATCTTTCAATCTGAGTGCCAACTTTTACAAGCTTGACCACATATGATACTAAGGATTTTCCCTATGTCGGAACCTTACCTAGAGGTTCCATCTCTTCCCTTTAGGATCTAATAGGTCAATTTTTCAACTACTTTAAATACAACTTAAAGCTAAGTGCCACATTAAATCAATTGATGAAGGTGAAGTAAGGGCCACTTGAACCAATCAAAAGGTTCATTCAGAGATGGAATTTAACCCTCAATGAGATTCTGGAGCCTATCTCTAAAACCCACCTCTTAGCCATCTACAAAGGAGTAGTAAATAACTTTATCAAGTCAAAGATCTACTACTTTGAGCCCCAATCAATGAGCCAAGCCTTTTTGCAAGTTAAGAACATTGAAGAGGTAACTAAGGCAAGTAATGATCTAGTCTAAGTAGCATATAAGAACTCATAGATAAGGAGGGATGGTAATAAAACTAGGTAAGAACATACAACCATGGCTCTAATGTCCAAGGATACAAAGCAAGAAAAGAGGTAGGGATCACCACCATACAACAAATCTTTCAACCCAACACAACTGTTCACTTCCAACACTCCAAACCAACCAAGACCAAACATTGAATGAAAGGATAGGTCTAAGGACATAAGGTTTCCTATGAAGTACTCTGAGATTTTAGAATAGTTGCTTAAAGAAATCCATATACAACATAATAAAATATCTAAGGAGGCTCATAAGAGGCATGATCATCTTATCTATAGCTAGTAAAGATGATCCGAAGCTACTAAAGTACTTCAAACTAGATAGGTATTATTAGTGTTATCATATGGACAATCATGACACTAATTTTTGCCTAGTGTTAAAGGATGACCTCCAGAAGATGATAGATCATGGAGAGTTAGTGCTAAATGATTTCAACTTCCCAAGTGCTAATAATAACTCTTATATGATAACCTGATTCATAAAAACCAAATGATCTACTCCTCTTAGGAAACTATTTGTCATTAAAGTGCCACCTTAGCCCCAAAACACAAAGCATAGAGAGCCCTTCATCATATGGGTACCACCATGTCCATCTCCTAAAAATCCTTTCATCATACGTGTCCCTCCTTTAGTAGGATCAATTTCACAACCTAGACCATGACTTACCAACCCAACCATTTGTTATCTAGGTCCCTCTACCTTCAACAAACAAAACCATGATAACCTGTGATCAAAGCCCACATATAGTGGCCAACAACTCAATGGTAAGTAACGAATCATTGTCACAACAGCAACAGAAACAACCAATTGTCAAACCAACAACCAAGCCCACTGAAGGTAACCAACAACAAAAGGATTCAAAATGAACTAATTCACCTAGACTTACATCGAGACCAACTATACCCATGAATAAGGGACCCAAGGCATCCATGTTAAAACCTAAGCCACAAACTCTAGGAAGGATGGAGGAAGTTAAGACCACTAAGGCTCAAAGATCATATGCCAAGGGAAAGAATTTTCTTACAACAATGGAATAAGTCAAACCATCATTGAAACAAAAGGACACATCACTAAACTTATACAACTTGATCATGATCTCTCCTACTCATAAATATGCACTATTTCATGTGTTAACCTCTATCCCTATGAACAAAGACATGCCTACCAATAAAAAATCAATCCACTCTATTATTGAGGAAGCTTCTCTTAGATAAAATGGGCATCAACCTATGCTCAACTTTTGTCATAGAGAAGTCAAGATTAACTCTCAAAATGGAGAAGTGCTATCCACTCCTTTCCTCATTACTTGGTAGGTACAAGGTTCATCGTGTTCATGTGAATGATAGGGTAGCAACTCATGTGGTACCATTTTCCATCATTGATAAACTAGGCTTAATCAAGAACATCCAAGAAACTACTACCTCAACACTAAAGTCATTCAATGGATCATAGGTAGCAATGTGAGGTTCTATTTCCTTGGATTTTGTAGCCAAAGAGAAATTTTTCACATCCAAAAACTTCCTAGTGGTTGAAGAGACACCCTATTTCAACTTGATCCTAGGAATGTCATGGTTAGCTAAGCTCCATGTGGTCTCATCTCCTATACACTAGGAAATCCATTTACTGTACAAGGAAGGGAAAATTGCAATCCATGGAGACAATGTGTTGCTACCTTTAGTTAACTATGTCAACATGAACTAATTTTCAAAGGTGAAGCTTCAAGAGGAGACTCTCGATACTCAAATTGGGACCAAAAACAACAAAGACAATAATGATGCTAGTAATATCAACTCTGCACCATGGGGTGATTAACAAAAATGCATGCATCTTACCATGTTGAATAATAAATATGGTGAGCACAAGATCATGCCAAAGGGACTCATTGA
Organism: Gnetum montanum; assembly: GCA_015680685.1. Taxonomy (NCBI): domain Eukaryota; kingdom Viridiplantae; phylum Streptophyta; class Gnetopsida; order Gnetales; family Gnetaceae; genus Gnetum; species Gnetum montanum. Next base: position 232,006 of record MNCI01008198.1, on the reverse strand, counting down.
TCAATTGAAGATCAAGTAACAAGTTTGCTATAAATGCCTTATCCCTTCTTTGGTTAATGGTCAGTTGTTTACCTTTACAACATTATATCATGTTTCAATATTGGCTGTCCTTGTATGCTCTTTTGAGAGCATCCCATACTTGCTAGGCAAGTATACATCATGACCTGTTAAGGCCTAATACTGGCAACATCACAGCCTACCAAGACCTAAAACTAGAAATTCATCAGCCCACTAATGCCTAAAATTGACAACACAATGGCTTGCCAAGGCCTAAAATTGGTAAACTTGTGATCTCCCTTTCATCTTTTAAGTGTACAAGTAGATTAGTTTGCTTCTTGATTTTACATTTGGGTTTCTACTTTAAAAGTTATATCATATTTTACACTTTCATATTTCCATGTTATCTCCACTTTAATTCATGGCCCTATTATTCTAACTCATAGCCTTTTATGCAAGATAAATATAAAGCAAAATAGAAGATAATATAAAACTTTAAAAATAAAAAAAAATTGAACCTATGACCAAGAATGTCTGCACTAATAACCATGATTACACAATGTGATGAAGTAATGAAAAAATTATAACATCATCATAGTACAACAAGATAACGAAAAATAATAACTAGTATAGTCCCAAGGCTATGATGGCCAAAATAATAAACAACAAAGCATGAAATGTCCATCAGTGAACAAAACTAAGCCATCAAAGAAGAAGGAGAACCACTATCAACATCATTACCAAATCCATCACTATAATCACTCAAGGAGCTATGAACAATAAAAACATGTAACCATTAGTAATAGGGGTAGCCATAAATTCAATCATCAAACCATAAAATAACTATGAATTAATAAAACATTCACCTATTCAATGAGCCCATATAGAACAGGTAACATATTATCAAAAATTTAATTAAGGGAAATCCCACACTCAATCCTCCATATAAATATATCTTCTTTCCAAAAGCATCCAAACAATGAAAATAATGAAGCTGTCTAGGTGTAACATCTTCTTCAACAAGTAGAATTTATCAACTTTTGTGATTCCAGATTCCCAAACCCGCTAGCAATATATTGAATTTGGTAGGTGGAAAATTTTCATACATCACATCATATCATAGGGCAAAGAATCATAAATGGTTTACAAAAGTCTAGTTTCAATGGACTTTGTCGGATAAATTTCAATAAATATGCACCGGCAAAGAAGACTTTACTTCAAATATGAAGCTAGTTTATCACTGCCCGGTATCTTGCCTTGATATAACAAGAAGGAACACGTATATTAATAAAGCAATAGGTTCATAACCAAAATAGTGATGCACATATCTTCCAACATAATGAATTGAAATCAAACTGTCCAAATTGCTCCTCCGCAGCCCCTCGAGGTTCGCATCAAGGTAATTACAACACCCCTGTGCATAAGCGATTTCAATTATTGGGAGGCCAAGGGTCAACCTCGACTTTTTCCTCAGATTCTTAGTCACGAGGCAACTACGGTAATAGAGAGCATTGGAGAAGGGATAACTGATCTACATGTAGGTGATTATGTGTGGTGATTATGTGTTAACTGTTTTCATAGGGGATTGCAAATAATGTAGGTACTGCCGATCTATGAGGTTCTGCAAATGGAGAGGCAAGGTGTGATGAAAAGTGATAAGAAAACCCACTTCTATGTGGTTTCAAGTTTCAGCGAATACACAGTTGTGAATTCAGGCTATATTGTCAAACTGGCTCCAGAAGTTCCATTGCATAATATTAGTGTGCTAAGCTATGATGCGGCAACAGTGCTTGGAGCTGCATAGAAATTTTCTTATATCACAGAGGGATCCACCGTTGTCATTTTCGAGCTCAGAACAGTCGGCTTAGCAGTTGCACAAGGTGAAAAACTGAGGCGGGCATCAAGGATCATTGGTGTTGACACAAACAGCGACAAGTTTGAAATAGGGAAACAGTTTGGTATCACTGACTTTCTGAATGCAAAGGACTTTCCGTAACCCATTCAGCAGATTATAAGGGACATGACAAGGGATGGGCCAGATTACAGCTTAGAATGTGTTGGTAACACTGACGTTGTATAGGCTGCCTTTAAGTCTTGTTCCAGTGGATGGGGAACGGCAAATTAGCATTGGTGTTCCTGGCATCAAAATGGCGGGTTCAATACATTATGGACTACTTCTTGCAGGACAGACATTCGAGCATTCGACCATTCAAGTATTTAAAAAATGAAATATTAGTTGACAAATATGTTACACATCATTTACCTTTCTCTGAAGTCAACAAAGCATTTGAGCTGATGAAAGAGCAGAATTCTTTAAGATGTGTCATTCACGTTGGAGGCTGATCTATTTTTCATGTACATTCACTATTGAATAAAGGATTAGAACAGAGTTATTTTTACATCAGCACACACATTTGATGCCAAGAACAAGTTTCAATCTGAATCCTTTTTTCTTAATCTGACTGCGATGTGTTTGAAAAACTGAGAGATCCAACACCAGTAGCTATTTGAAATGAACTGCCTATTAGATGCACGATTGTGGTGTTAACTAGAAAGATTCAAAGAATAATGCAGTATTTCTCCTTGAATTAATAAAAATAAAAATAAAAAGATCGCTGGCCGCCACGTGGCTTGGAGGCCCTAGAAGAGGCCACCCAGCCCCACAGAGAGCGCAGCTCTGCCCTGCGCCAACTCCACTGAAAAGCCCAATTTTGCCTCCACGTTGGCATGGGGCGAGCAGATCCACCACCTGGCCACTAACAGCAGAGAAAATCAAAAATGAAAATTTCATTTGACCAGCTTTTAAGGAATTGGAAGACCCCACAGAAATGCAATCCAAATAGAGATGAAGCAAAAACCTGAATGCATGCTTTAAGCTGATCACTACTAATAAAGTCCATTAGCATACATTGCAAATAAAATGTTCCGTGCAGTGAAAGAGTTTGTGAAAAATAACCATAGCCAATAGTACATTTAGGAAGCATAGAGGCTTTAACGGATCTTGATTCCAGTGGCCAGGATTTCTTGGGCAGTGGACTGCTCCACGAACAGCAGTGCCTCACGGTGAATAGGAAGGTAGTGATCAATCTCCATTACATGCATGCAAAATAGCAACGTTAAGCTTAGACTGAAACTAAGCATAATGTCAAAACATCTGGAAGAAATCTGGAACTAGAAACAAAAATAAAAGTAGTTTACCTATATATTTATAATATAGCTATTATTTGGCTAAGAGAATCTTATATATTTTACAAATTAATAAAATCTCATATTGATTCATTGAGAATTGATATTCATATCGAAAACCAAAATCGAAATGATTGTACTTTATTCAATGATAAGTCTTGTGAAAAGTTTTATTAATTTGATTCATAGTGTTTTTTTTTCATGCCATGGACTTTACGTTACATTTTTCTCCATGGTGTGGACTTTACATTACGTTTTTCTCCATGGTGTGGACTTCCCCATTGCTGGAATGTTACATGGGATCTTACATGGCCCGTGATGTGGAGGGTGACATAATACACTCCCCTCCCCCATCGCACGAGGCCAAGACATATTGGCCTGGTTTCCATAATCTGCAACCCCTCGTTGAACCACACTAGCCAGCGTGATTTCCACAATCAGCAAACCCTCGCTAGAACTACACTGGCCAGTGTAGTTTGCACCAACGCCAGCGTAGTTCCTCGACGCTCCCACACCGAAAACCCTCCTTCACCCGACCACAGTCTCTTTCGTCTCCGTCGTCATTTCTGTTGCCGTTGCCCCTGAATCAACCCTTTCTGTCACCGTTGTTCCCGCTGCAGTCACCGGGATCTAGTTTTCTGTTCAATTTCAGAGCTTTCCCGTTGTCGTCGAGCTCCTGCCATTGCCGTCACCGGGATTTCTCTGATCTCGCCTCGTTTCCACGTCCCCGCCGGCATCTGCATGTTCATCAACGTGAACACACTTGGGCACCGGCAACCCTTGTGTCTGTGGCTCCGGCTCCGACTCTGAAGACGACCCCGGCGATGGGCAGTGCAGTCTTCACCTTACCTATACCTGCTGCACTGCTGCCACCTTGCACCCACGGATGCCTGCACCATGCAGCCCGGGTAACACCACCATTCTCTCTCTGCCCTAGGGTAATTAAAGAAGAAAAGAAAAATAAAAATAGAGCAAAAGATAACCATATAGTTTAGTGGCCGTGACGATATTGGAAATGGAGTAGTAAAAAGTTGCACACCACGTATATTTTTAAAGGCTAACACCACGTACCTATTCAATTCAAGGGAGAGACAAGAAAAGTGAAAGAGCTTAGGTCAAAGGGTGTACTAACCAAAGATGATGGACGCATCAAAAACATCTTTCCAAGGTTTTACCCAACAAGACTTTATAATAATAATAATAACAATTTATCCACCAACAAGGATTGACTTGAGGGTTCAAATGTGTCATTTCTTGGGTAAGGAGCCTAAACCAAATACCATTGCTTAGACACAATTTTGACTTTATAATATATATATATATAATAAAAAATAATAATAAATCATAAAGATTCTTATTAAATTAAAAATATATTATTTTACTTTGTTTTAGCTAGTTTGCAATATTTAATTCTATTTTATTATTATTATTACTCAATTTTACCTTGATATTGCCTTCTTTTATCAGGCTTTACCTTGCTTTTACCCTACCCAATGAAATTGGCCATTACCACTACCCACTAAGGCCTAAAATTGGCAACACAATGGCTTGCTAAGACTTGAAACTAGCAACATCATGGCTCATTAGACCTAAAACTAGCTAAATATGATAATTTTTTACATCATTCAACCTCGTTTGACCACTCTTTCCCATCATTTAGCGTCATTTGGACCTTGGTTAACTTTATTTGACATCATTTGATGCCATTTGACATCACTAAGGCCTTACTTGACCTTGTTTGATACCATTTTATATGGTTTTGACCTTCATTTGACCCTATCCTGCATCACTGGCCTTTATTTCACCCTATATACCTTAATCTACCCCTTATAACCTTTGTTGACCACATTTAAACCTTGTTTGACCTTTGATTTAGTGTGTCTCAAGTCATTTATGCATTATTACTAAAGTATTCTAAATTACTTTGACATTATTTAATCATTTTTATCACATAGGTGCCACTTGTTGTGCTAATGTTGTCATGCAGGAATGAGCCATGAGAATAAGCAAGCAAATTCAGTTGGCCTTAAAGCCTAAATGGGTCCTCTCGTGATATTGCTAGACCAAGTTGACCTTGCATACCCAAATTTTAAGCCTAAAAAATGTTCCACCATATAGCCATGACACCTTGAAGTAGCCTGATGATCATTAACCTTGAAACCAAAAATATCACAGAGCGTCCCTTAGTCAAAGTTCCCATCTAGACCACAATGGTGAGGAGAAAGCACTTGAAACCAAGTTCATCACTAGAACTTAAACCTAATCAAGACAACATCAAACCCTTGTTATGAAACATTAAAGCCATCACATAGCCTTGATTGCATTAACACTTACATGTTTGGTTGTAGTATTATTTACCACTATTGACAAGTTACAACAAATGACCAATGGTGATGGCTTTGATGGTCTACAATAGCTCAACCTACACATGCCTTCTCTTTCTCTTTCTCTTCTTATTTGGCATAATGAATGAACTACAAAGCTTTGTGAATCTGATGTGCATCGCATGAATCTCTCTCTATGTTATAACAATAGTGACCTATGGTGACCTGGTCTACTAGTTGTCTCATGTCGCCTTATGCATTATCTTGTAACAACATGTTTTCTTACTTTGTTTTCTTGTCCTCTTGGAGTTGTGCCTATAGGATGAACCTTGGGATGCAATTGTGAAGTGTAACTCATCGTGGCAACAAGTTGCCATGTGACCTTGATGTGCAAGATTTAATAAGTGTGCCATACCATACCAAGAGTGCTTATTTTACCACATTTCCATTTCGATTCCTTGAGCACAATGCCATGGCCTAATTATAACCTTCCTCACCCTGAATAATAATCATGACCTATATTTGACACTCATGCATTATGGCCATGTGATGTTTTCTTTGTCATGCTCCATGATCAAGTTCATTGAATGTAACACATCTCATTCAATGGAAAAACCAAATTGAACTTGGCCTTGGTAATGAAACCTAATGAAGGTTTCACCCCACAAAAGAAAGAAAAAAGAGAAGAAAATTACCAAGAAGCCGAAATGCCAATGAAAACCAAAAGATAAATCAATGGCTTTGAACATACAAGGGGACAAGCTTAAAGGTCAAAAAGGCCTTGGAGCAAGTTATTAGTTCCCCAAGAACATCACTGAGTCACATTTATCTTGAAAACATGAAGAACAAAGATCTCAATGATTAGCCAAAATGTCATTTCCATAACTGTAGCCATGATGTCAACATTTGAATTCATTATTACCCCTTGTAATGGCTCCCTTATGACCAAATATAACCTACAACCTCTATAACTTCATAACCCTGTCTCACCATCATAAGCACTCTTTGGCATGGTTTGATACTATAGAATCAAGCACAGAGAGGAAACATTAGTGATGGACCTGCAGCGATGTTTTGTATTCTTTGCTGATGTCTCTCAGGTTAATCCTCCAAATATCAACAAAGAGGGACCAATGAAACACCATCAAGAAAATGTATGTTGCAATCCCATTTTGCATAATAACCCTCATTCCTACACTTGAGGTTGGGTTTTCATTGTAAAATGTGAGGTTGGCAGCCCATGAGCTATAACCTCACATACCATACCTTTTTGGGGTTGAAAAACTACCTCATAAGGTGTCATAGCCTCACTTCTCAAGTAGAAAATGTCATATCATGTCTATATTTGGGCTTGGAAAGGCTAAAAATGCCTTGAGAACTACCAAATTTGGCATTTTCATGGGTTTTTATTCAGGTATAGCCTCAACTACGTTGGAACCAATTACACCTTGTGTTCAGATGTTTGGGTTTTCATTTTCATAATAGTTACCAACATAGCTTCCATAAACTTCAACATTGCTCCACAAAGCCAGCATTGGAGTGGTTGGGGATTTGGTTTTACGACAAATTTAGCATTACTCAAACAATTCCAGCATTGCTACAGCAATTCCAACATGGATGTTGCAAAGCCAACATGGTATGCCAGAATTCCATGTACTATTTATGGTATTCAACATGGTTTTGGTGCCTTAGGGGGTATTAAGATTTATCATAAATGGAAAGTTAAGTTGGAAAATATGGCCTACCACACCTAAAAATTGTATCAATCTATCAGCAATCATGGCAAAAATTTGCAGCCAAAAACTAGCAACCCTATGGCCTATAAATAAAAATTTTCAACACATTGAACAAGTTTGAGGGATTGAAAAACATTGGTAACTTTGAGCATTGGTAACCATTGGCATTTGCAAGAATTTTGGAAAACTAGCAATTGGCTAAGCATTGAAGATTCTCAGAGCAATTACCCAATACCAAAAAATCAAGCACATATTTTATCACCTTACCCCCTTGACAACCAACATTTCAAAAACCTTATCTCCTTGGCAACTAGTGTTGCAAAAATCTTGCCCCCTGGTGACCAAAGATGAAGATCTAATTTGCAAACCTTTGGGGAGTTTTAGTGCCTAAATTTGGAAAGTACCTGGATCATGAAGCTTATTGCGGCACATAACCTTTCGACTTCAACAAGCTTAAAGCTTCATCCAAGCAACTCCTTTGTGCATTTGGGCACATAATTTGTACACTTTGAACTTTATACTTTAGAATATTTTTATTATTTCAATAAATTTTTTAGTTTATTTATCATGAAAATTCATTCCACATTTAATTTTTGTGCTTTCTTTTAAGTTAGATTTTCATTTTCATTTAAATTGTTTACCTTGTTTACACTCCCTAAGTTCTTGGATTATCAACAAGGCCATCCAAAGTTCCTTGGATCCTCTTTCTTAAAGGCCCTTTGGATCTAAGATTACGCTATTTCACCTAGAATTTTTTGTTTTCCAGCAATCAAATTCTTTAGGAATTACACTTGTGTTCACCTTCATTTGCAACTTTGGTGTTGATGAGACGCGACATGCACTGTGCCGCGATATCGCATCCCATGCGATATCTTGTACGCGATATCGCGTCTTTCCCTGCGATATCGCGGTCCGCTGCCATATCTATAAATAAGAGGTGGCACTCCCTTCATTTCCCAATCCTGACTATAAGTAGCGAAGCTCTGGCAGATTGATCACTCCAGAGTTAGAATTTTTCCCATGTGCCCGCAGTAGGAGTCCTAGAGTGATCGGCTCTTTATTCGAGCAGCTTGTA
>MNCI01008198.1:172478-223127 GCA_015680685.1 Gnetum montanum | reverse complement strand
ATTAGGTAAGCTGAGAAGACTATCATGCGACCCCATAATTAGTATTATTCTCCACCAACGTTTTTAAAGTGTATTGGGCATTCCTAAAATTCATCATATAGAATGAAAAAACCTTAAAGAACTCTTACCACTTTAGACAATTAATTGGTTAATTATATTTTATGTCTTTTGCCTCCATGTCATTCTACACCATATTATTAATATCAGTGCTAACTAGCAATCCACCCGCATTTAAAATCCTAAGGATCCTATTGTGATGGAACATAGACAATTCCTTAGGAACCTAGGACATGATCCAATGCATGTCATGATCACTTAGGATTATTATAACTTTACCTCTACAAATATTTAGGCTAGCCTCTATGTCTTGTGTAAAACATTAGACTCTAAGCATGATTTTGAGATCATTCACAAGAGTGGGAAGAAATATATTCCCTCCCCATATGATAAGATAGATCTTTCCAAAGCTTATATCCACATGTTAACCTGCTTAGTAGATGATGATGAGGAAGTGGTGGTGAGTGAAGAGTCTAGCCTAGAATGTGAATGAGACAATCAGGAGGATTTTGGGGAATATTATGAGGAAAAGAATTAGGGGAAGACAACTTACAAACATCTATACTTGACTTTATGATTAGCATCCTATATAACATGCAACTAACACCGATCTCCTCCTTTGAGCGAACTTCAGACCTAGTCTCCCAAGTCTCCTCTATGTTCACACCTCTTTCATTTACCACCTAACTCCATGTCATGCAACCATCGCCCAATGTACCTTCTATGCCTCGTCCATTCACTACTATTATAGGCCCCTCTTTGGGACTTGAAGTCCCTGCATAGAAATCATTCTCCCTTTTTAACCCTCCCATAGTAATTACAACAGGCCTTATCACCTAATTTCATAGTCCTTCTCCCAACCCCAAACCATCCCACCACCCATGTAGCTAACCTTTCAACCTACACAACCTATGGTAAAAGTCATGGACTTTTACCAAGATGACTCGATTAGCCCTAATGTTTCCTAGATAAACCTTTCCTCTGGGATACTGATCCCTCACTTCACCGAGTATAATGCCAAAAGTGATCCTAATGTACACCTTAATACCTTTCACTTGGAATTCCTATTACTATAGGCTTGACAATACACCATGTTGCATGTATTTCACCAAAAAGACCCTCAATTGGTATCATGTGCTACCTAGAGGATTTATCTCCTCACTAGATGACTTAATAAGTCAATTTTTTAACTGCTTTAAGTACAACTTAAAACCTAAAAAAATACTAGATCAACTAATGAAAGTGAGAGAAGGGCCCCTTAAACTTTTCCAAAAGTTTATACAAAGATGGAATGCTACACTTAACAAGATAGCTAAACCCATCTCTGAAATGCACCTTTTGATCATTTTTAAGGGGGTGGTTAATAATTTTATTAAGTCTAAATTATATTACTTGAATCCCCAATCCCTAATTCAAGCCTTTTCCCAAGTAAAAAATATAAAAGATGCAACTAAGGCCAATAATGATCATACATATATAACCTATAAGAACCAACATACCAAATGGAATAGGAATAAGGGCAAGTAGTCACACATAGTTGTAGTAATAGTAGCCAATGAGCCTAAAGCCATAAAAAGCTAGAAGACAATGTAAACTAGAACTCCTAATGGGGCTTCGCAACCCTCATCATCAGCTAATGCTATGTCTAATCTACCTAAGCCTAATTTTGAGCAAAAGATAAGTCCAAGTACACCAAGTTACTACTAAAACCATTCGAGCTTCTTGATCAGTTACTCAAGAATGGTTGCATCCATTATAAGCAACTATCTAAAAATGCTTACAAGAGGCATGACTACTTTTGTGAAATAGTCAAAGATCCTTTTATAGCAATGAAGTATGACCTAGCCTTACCTAAGTACTTCAAGCTAGATCAATTCTACCATTATCATGAACTATGATACTAACTTTTGCTTAGTGCTAAAAGCTGACTTGCAAAAAATGATAGATAGTGGGGAGTTAGTCCTAGATACATCTAACTTGATTAGGTCCCAAAAAAAATATGTAGGTGCAGAAAGACCCTTTGAACATTAACAAAGACTAATATTTAATAGCCACATTTGATGTATGTGATAAGCTTGAGCTCCCTACGGAACCGTTCATGATTTGGATACTTCCTCTTCATGAACAGAATTCTAGTTCTAGAAGTCTATTTGTGATAAGAATACTAGCATCATCAACTCCTAAGAAACCTTTTATCATTAAAGTATCATTGTTCTCCACTAACCAACCTACCATTCTAAACAATAGATGCTCTCCTATGGTGGCCAAAAATTTAACCTCATCACAATTAAATCACAAGGAGTCACCTTCAAAACAATGTAAGAAACCAGCTACTAAGTGCAAGGGAAAAAACACTAACTAGCCAAAGATATAGAAGGAGGTAGGTCCACCAAATCCTACCCTAATCTCGTCCATATCCATGGACTCTAATGCACACATCACATATACTAGTCAGTCTAAAGTGAATAAGCAAGAAAAGGGAAAGGAGCTAGAAAAAAACCATTAAAACATGAGTTTAAGGTCTTGGGTAGAATGGAGAAAGTCAAGGCTAACAATACCAAGAAAACATTGAGCAATGATAAGGACTTCCTCACCACCATGGAGCAATTTAAGCTCTCATTGAAAGAAAGAAATAGCTCCTCACCACCATGGAGCAATTTAAGCTCTTATTGAAAGAAAGAAATAGCTCATTAAGTTTGTATGACTTGGTCATGACCTCCCTTGCCCACTATCAAGTAGTAGTTAAGATGCTAACTTCCATCCCACTAAGTAAGGATGCCCTCACTAATGAAGAATCGATCCACTTAGTAATAGTGTCACCCTCCTCCTAGAAAAAAAAGGAATCAAATATCTTGACATTTCATGATAGTAAGGTGAAAGCCAACCCACAAAATGGTGAAGTATCTAAGGGTCCTCTCTTTATAATAATTAGAGATTATCAATACAAAATTCATAAAGTACACATGGATGATGGTGCATCAACAAATGTTATACCCTTATCATTAAGCATTTGGCTTTGGTTGAACACATTCAAACCACATCCACCTCTATGCTCAAATCATTTAATGGATTATGAGTAGTAATTAGGAGATCAATAATGTTGGATTGCATAGTTGGAGAACAATTTCCTACAACTTCCAATTTTCCAATGGTAGAGGAGACACAAAGTTTTAATATGATTTTAGGAAGACCTTGGGTGGCCAAATTATAGGTAATCTCTTTTCCAATCCATCAAGAGATACATTTATCTTATGAGGGGGGAAAAATCATCATTCACAAAAATAGAGCAATTCCTTTGTTTGTCAATAATGTTAATGTAAAGCAAGAATCAAAAGTGGAGTTTCAAGAGGAAACTCTTATGACCAAGGCCAAACTAGAAAATCCTAACATGACTCATCAAGCCAATACCACCAACACTAGGGCCACTAATGAAACATGGGAGCAACTCCCATTCAACATAGTGAGTAAAGGGAATGGAGAATACAAAATCATGCAAAAATAATCATATAATTTCTCTAATTTTTTGAAGATTAGGAAGCAACTACACAATAAAATGCTTACTCATTTGCTTGTATAGTCTAGCTGATAACCTTGTTTTTAACTTCATTTATGCATCTACATTATTACCTTACATTTTTTCTATGTTATTATATTATGTTTACTTATTTTACATATTACATTATTTTACATTCTGTCATTGATGTTTACAATTTACGTTCATCTTTTTTGTTTATGTAAAAATTGCAAAACAAAAAAATAGAAAACATAAAATCCCATAAAAAGTTTGAAAACATTAAAAAAGTCAAAAATATTTTAAACTTAAAATAGAATAATAGCCATAGACACACAGTGTGGTAGTAACAAGAAATAAACATCCCATAGCCATAGTTTCATAGTGTAACAATTAATAACAAAAATAGTTCATAGTCTCAAAAACTATGATGAAATCCACTCAGTAGCCACATCACTATATCCAAAATAACAAAAACACAACATGTTCAACAATGGACAAAGCTATGCTAGAGGAGGAGGTAGAAGATCACCATCTACACCATTGCCACTGCCATCACCATTACCTGGGACTTGTAAATAACAATGTCATACCAACAATTAGTAAGTAAGATAATAGGAAGATATAATCATGAAAACACAAAACATATATATATATAATGGGCTTAAGGTGATTATTATAGCAATTATCCTTGCTGCAACATCATCACCAACCATCATGAATGATATCCTACTACCCTTATTAGGATGAGTCAAAGAAAGACCCTTAACCAAAGGTGATAAAGCCTTTGTAACCTTACCATGTCAACACCACCATGGCTACTATCTAAAAAGATCATAAGTAAGTGGCGTTCTTTTGTATTTTCAATAATTTTCCATTGTCCTACTTCTAATAAAAAAAAGCCACTCTTGAGTCATAACCTTCAATGCTATAAATGCTCCACAATCATAAGTAATAGGTCCAAAATGCTTGTGTGAATCCATTATAATAGCCCTATAAGTAAAGCTTAATATTCTTAGCTCACTCAATATATTGCATGTTTATCGACCTAGAACAAGGTTCCTTATATCAACTTTAACACCAATTTGTAGTTACATTTAATAAGTCCCAACTATTCTTACATCATTAAAGATCAATGGCATAGCTATTCTTGTCTTGTGAATGATAGCAACAAGTTATTTTCTTCTTTTAAAGAATTCAAGCATCTCATGTACCTTTTAAGTGCCTTGAAAATACATTTAAGTGTGGCTTGGAATGCTCATCTTACCTCATAACCCAAGAAAAAAACTTAAGTTAATACCCTTGAGTGTACCATGGATCTGGCCAATGACAAAATATACATCTTTAATAAACAATATCATTCACTTAACAACTAGTTTACAATGTCCATGGCTTGTCTTACTAGTGCCTAGTGGTAGCCAAATATCTCAAGTAAAAACTTGGTACCCTTAAGTGTACCTTGCATGTGCTCATTGACATTCATTACGTTGGATAGTGTATGGTATACAATCCTAGATGATGTAAGTAGATCAGCTCTCCTTTGCTTGTTGTAGGTTATTTCATATGGCATTGTACAAGGTTGAGCAAATCCTATACATTTTTTTTTTCTGAAAATCCACTATCATTTGCAACATGAATGGCTCAATTTAGAACAAGGTATCATATAAACAAATAGAATAACAAATGTGAAATTGAGAAGAGTGTAGGATTCATTATTGGCAATTGAAGGATAAAAACAAAAAGGAAATTTGCAGCCATAGATTGATAGGAAGAAATATGTGTAAATGAACATTAGAAATAAAGAATCAATAAGCATCTAGAAGATCATACCATTTACTATGCATAGTCCATGAAACACAAATAATACAACATATGTGTGTGAAACCATGAGGAGCGATTAATAATCAACAATCAACACAACTTTATGCAAGTCTTAACTAAACCTTAGTGATATATCGCATAGTTTAATTGAACTACCATGTCATCCTAGTCATGGTTTTATCAAGTTTGGTAAACGCTTATGCATGATTACAACTTAGCATGCTTTCCCTAGTAGCCATCTATACTCCACTAGTTTCTGAAAGGGATGTAGCCTTTCATTCACCAATAAGAACTTATTGTGATCATTGGGAAGGTTAGGTGTGGCATTAAAAGAGAAGATGCAATGTCATATATTTTTTGGTACACATATTAAATGATGTGACTATAAGAGATTTGAAAAAATGTCATCAACAATGATTTCTAGGAAAGAGCTACGATACTGTTTGTCCCATGGAGCCTTGGATAGTACCAAAAACTGAGATCGATAGTTAGGGTCTTCAAATACAATGTTGGATCAATAATGAACTAAGACAAGATTCCCTCACATCAAAAATGATATTCTCAATTCCAAAATTAATCAAGAGCATCTCATCTAGTATCACATTACAACTAGGTGATATGATAGTAATTGAAACCCCATTAGGTATTAGCTTAGGCTTTGATCTACCAAAACATATTTTGCATAGAAATACCATATGCATGAAAATTGAAGGAATTATTGAACTAATTAATCATGTGATTTAAATGAAAATATTTTAGCATGTCAACTAGTTCTACAAAATCATTAAATGATAGTTTTGTAAACCTATGCCTGGAAACATTTGAAAATAACGTCAGTCATAATCTAAGTAGGTTCACCATAATTATTAGTATTTACGTGTGCATGAATGTTTCAAGACTTGCATTTTATGAATAGTTTCACTTTACCTTAATTTTACTAAATGAGGCAATGAGGATTAGAAAGGGATGATGGTTGATTTTTTGTGTGGATATTAAACATGGAGCAATTATGACATGAACAAGGCAAACTTTAGTATTAACACTAATTTGCACATGCTATGTCAAATATAGGTAGTTTTATAATTTCTCATAGCAACTATTATATTTGAGATACCCTTTTAATTAAAAAATTATTATTAAAATTTTAATAAAAAATTGTAGAGGGTTGCACAGGTCTAATAATGGAGCATATGCTAGCCATGTAGAGGATTGTGCTCCAACCCTATAGACAGTTGCACTTGCCCCATAGTAGGCCGTGTAGTCCCAGTCCATTGTTCAATACTTGCCTATCACCCACACACCTAGCCACATTGCTGATCACCTACTTCCTCTACCTGCCACCCTAGTGCACCTATGCTATCTAGTAGTGGTCCTTTGTAGGCTCACATGGCCTCATGCTTGTGATTTTTAGATTGTTCGTGATAATAGTAAAAAAAATAAATTAATAGAAAAACACAAGAATATATCCTAGGAAAAAACAAGAAAAACCCCAGCAAGAAACAGGCTCTTTACATTAGCTCAAAGATAATTTCTAAAATACAATGAATAGTAGAGAATGGAAAAAATAAAGCATTGGGATGAAAGTTAAACACACCTCATGAATGCTTCCTTGTAACCATATTTATAGCATTGGAAGTTGGATGTAAACTAGATATTAACAGTAATAAAATGATAGAGATGAACAGTAGCTTTACATTGACTATCTTTCAAATATCTGTAGTTATCACATTATTGTTCCACTGCATAACTATTTTTTCAAGGATAGTGGTTGTAATCAACGAGATGACAATATTTGAGCTTATGTGAATGGCAGTTGCCTTTACTTTACTCACAATTCTCCCTCTTGAAGGCAAAGTTTCCATGAAGCCTAATCCAAAGCTTAGATGATATCACCTTTCATGATACTAATAGCTATTCGACACCATAAAATTTTTTTAGTAGATAAATATTTTGTCATCATATGAGTAGAATTTTCTTTTGTCTTAATTTTTTAAAGAAGAATTCTTTGTTCATTTATCTACTCTTGAATATAGTGATACTGTATTTCTATATGCTTCATCCTACTATGGAAAGTGGGATTCTTGGATATATAAATTGCACTTTGGTTATCACAACCAATTTTCATAATTTTTATATGAATTTCAAGTTCAACCACTAATCTTTAAAGCCATGTTGCTTCCTGACTAGCTAGGCTTGCAACAACATATTCTACTTCAATGGTAGGCTAAGCTACACAAAATTGCAATTAGCTTTTCCAAGATATTAAACATATATCCACTGGTTGATTTTCTATTGTCTAAATCCCCACCCCAATCAACATCCACATAACCATGTAGAATGGATGAATTGCTTTGATAAAAAATACCAAAGTTCATAGTACCACGAAGATATCAAAAAATTCTGTTTTACAGCAATCCAGTGTTGTTTCCCTGGACTAGACATATACTTGCTAAGTTTTCCAACAATGTATGTAATATCAAGTCTAGTAGTCACTATTACATACATCAAACTGCTAATAGCACTAGCATATGGAATTTTTACCATGAGCTCTTTTTCATTATCTATCTTGGAGCATTTTTCAACTAAGAGTTTCATCCAAGTTTCACAGGGTGTTGCCACAGGCTTACAATCTTGCATTTTATATTTTCTTTAATATATTTTGCACATATACAGATTATCCAAACCAAATTTTGTTATTACCTCTATTTCTTTTAATTTCCATGCCCAAAATCCTTTTAATAGTACCAAGATATTTCATCTCAAACCAAGAAGAAAGAAGTTGTTTCAAATCATTAATTTCATTCATGTCACTTCCTACTATTAACATGTCATCAACATATAGTCATAAAATTAAGAGTTTTCCATTTTTATTTTTGACATATAAGTAGGATTCTTCCTAACTTGTAATGAATCCAAGATTTAACACGTGTTCATTAAATTTTTTATTCCACATCCTTGGTGCTTATTTGAGCCCATACAATGATCTTAGCAATCAACACATCATATGCTCTTTTTCTTTCACTTCATATAGTTTAGGTTGAAGCATATATAATTTCTCCTCAAGATCACCATTGAGAAAAGCAATTTTTACATCCATTTGTTCAAGTTCTAGATCATAAGTTGTTGCTATTGAAGGCAATGATCTAATGGATCTTAATTTTACTAGAAAGGAGAAGATTTCATCATAATCAATTCCCTTCTTTTGGGAATAACCCTTAGCAACAAGATGTGCTTTAAACTAGTCACCAAATTTAATTATGAACACCCACTTACATCCAATTGGTTTTCTATCAAATGGAAGTTCAACCAATTCCCATGTCTTATTCTTATGAATAGAAAACGTTTCATCATTCATTGCACGCTTTCAATGTTTATGATAAATATATGTACACACTTCATCATAAGTAAGAGTTTCAGCTTCAATGAATAGAATTTGATCTTCAAACCAAGTGGGTAATTTTCTTATGCAACCAAACCATCTTAAAGTTTGTGAAATTTATGGAGCATTATGTTGATACTCAATTTCCTCATCTTCACTTTCATCTTCTCCTATACTTATGTCTTGTATATTATGCACACCATTCTGTTGGTCAAAAGCAATATCTCCTACCAAGAAGGATGACCCTCTAAATTTCCTATATTAACTTGAAAAGATATATGATCAGGTGTTACATCATTAGAGAGATTCCACTTAATAGGTTTGCAAGACTCTCTAAATACAACATCACAACTATAGATAACCCTCTTAGTTTATGGGGTATACAACTTATAAGCTTTAACACTATGACCATAACCAAGGAAAGTACATCTTACAGACTTATAGTTTAATTTTGATCTATCATTTTTGGAATGTGAACATAAGCTTCACATCCAAAAACTCAAAGATAATTAGAATTAATAGACTTGCCACTCCATATTTCCTCTAGAATATTTTCATCAATTGCAAAGTGATGAGTGGCAAGGTACCCCTACACTCAATCATATGAATACGAGTGTAGCACACATGATCCGGTCAAAATCCACAGACTAAGTGCCTACATGCCTCATGGAACACTTAGGATTAATCATTTGTTGTCTTCCCAGACATACTTGTAGTTTTCACGGTTGTATGGTTAAGCAAGTCTGAGGTATGTGATTTTTATAGTTTTTATGTTTATCTCCTATGCTAGTGAGGTGAAGGGTTGAAGAGACTAATTAACTAACTCTAACTAAGTAACTAAGCTTTAATTAACCTAGCGTTAGTATCCATTCCCACATACTGTTCACACCCTGAACCAATGCAACCTTGGTTACCAAACACTAGTCGTTGCTAGGATCACAAAGCGTAATGCATGTGCTCGAAGTGGTCGTACTGAGGCACTTAACTAGGAGAGAAGGGTTGAGAGAGATTTAATAACTAATAAAGAAATTAAATAACAAATAATAAATAATAGTAAATAAAATCCTAATTAGCCTATTCCATGCACTGCAAGGTTTATCCAAGAAGTTCCTCTTTATTGTCGTACACAAACTTGTGTTCAGGTACAATGTCTGCTCGAATAAAGATCTGTTCACTTTGGAGTTCCTACTGCGGGCACATGGAAAATATTCTATCTCTAGAGGGATCAAATTGCCAAAGTTTCACTACGGTCTATGCGTAGGATGGGAAACAATGGAGTGCTACGTCTTATTTATAGATATGAAGGTGCACTGCAATATCGCGTACACAATATCACAGGGGACAACGCGATATCGTGTACGCGATATCGCGAGGGATGCAATATCACGATAGCCACGATATCGTGTATGCGATATTGTGGCCCATCACAAAGGATGAAAACCTGTTGAAGAGATAGCAAGTAGTTATTGCAACTTCAGCCCAAAAATGTTTACCAAGACCAACTTCACTTAACATGCATCTGATTCTTTCCAACAACATTCTATTAAAGTGTTTAGATACTCCATTTTGTTTGGGAATTTTTGGAATAGTCTTTTGCATGTGTATGTCATGTTCTTTACAAAAATTGTTAAAAGCATGAGAGTAAAATTCACCACCATTATTTATTTTGAGAACCTGGATTTTCTTTCTTGAATAATTTTTAATAAGAGCTTTGAACTCTTTAAATTTTTCAAATACTTCAAACTTTTGTTTCATTAAATAGATCCAAGCTTTCCTTGAAAAATCATTAATGAATGAAACATAATATATTGCACCTCCAAGTAAGAATGTTTGCAAGTCTCTAACTAGTTCACAAACATCACTGTGTACTAACTCTAATACTTGATTAACTTTATCAAGTAGGTAATGATGACAAAATTCAAAGATTTCTCTATAAGATTAATTTTACCTTTTTTATGTAGTTCCTTTAAACCTTTTTCACTTAAATGTTCCAATATTCTGTGACAACGATCAATGCTTGAAAGCAAGTCAGTAATAGCTACCATGTTGAAGTTGTGCTACAACATTCTTGCTTCCAACTAGTAGAATCTTCCCACTTTTACACTAGTGACTAGAGGTAAAGAGCCTTACAAGATTTGACATTTTCCTTCACCAAATATGATAGTTAGACCTACAGAATCTAACTCACTCACATATAGGAGACTCATTGTGAGTTTAGGTACATGACGAACATGAGATATGGTTTAATGGTTCCATCCTTAAATTAAATCTTAACTTTACTGTACCCAACAACATCACAAAGACCATCATCGCCTAGTTTGATCACACCGAGATTACAAACTAAGTATTCACAAAACCATTCAAGGTGTGGGGTATAGTGATAGGAAGCACCAGAATCAATATACCAACTAATGACACCATATACAAATCTCCCTCTCAATGAGAAAGAGGAATTTCATTATTATTATTATTATTTACAAATGCTTTTCCTTTCTTTGCTGCTTTACAATCTTTTTTAAAATGACCAATCCTTTTGCAATTCCAACATCTTGGTTTCGTGGAATTTTTCTGGGATCTAGAAAGTTTAAACTGTGGACTTTTATTCAACTTTAAGTTGAATTTTTGGGCAAGGAAAAGATCACTTTGGACAGGGGCATATCTTTTAATTCTTCTTTCTTCACTAAGGAGTTGGGCTACAATAGTATCAAAATTAAGAGTTGACATAGATTACTCACTGACATTACAAAAGTATTCCAAGACTCAGGAAGAGACTCTAAAAGATACATACAATGATCTCTCGTTTTTCATTTTATCTTCAACTACTTCAAGTTGCATCATGATATCATTGAAGATACTTAAATGATCAGTAATTAACATACCTTTAGGCATCTTGAGTGTGTGTAATTTCTCCTATGAAACAATTTGTTAGCTACCGATTGTTTTTGGTATAATTTTTTTAATTTATCTAACAAATCTTTGGCTATTAGAACATCAGAAACATTGAGTAACACCGAACAAGAGAAACGCAAATGAATTCTGCTTCATACATTTCTATCCAAGGCCTCCCAGTCTGAATCTGTGATAGTAATAGGCTTTGAATCAACAATTACTTGCCAAATATTTTCATTGACANTTTTTTTTTTTTTTTTTTTTTTTTTTTTTTTTTTTTTTTTGTGGTGTTGTTTGATTTTATGGTATGGCAAACTTTGCAAAAATCAAAATTGAAAAATTCTTTGGCAATGATTATGAAGTTTGGAGAATGTACATGGAGGATATTCTTGTCAATGAAAATATTTGGCAAGTAATTGTTGATTCAAAGCCTATTACTATCACAGATTCAGACTGGGAGGCCTTGNCTTTATGTCAACTCAGAGAGAATTTCTGAAACACAATGAATAGTAAAGAATGGGAAAGAAGAAATCATTGGGATGAAAGTTAAACATGACCCTTTAATGCTTCCTTGTAACCATATTTACAGCATTGGAAGCTGGATGTAAAGTGGATATTAGCAGTGATAAAATGACGAAGATGAACCATAGCTTT
Organism: Gnetum montanum; assembly: GCA_015680685.1. Classification (NCBI taxonomy): domain Eukaryota; kingdom Viridiplantae; phylum Streptophyta; class Gnetopsida; order Gnetales; family Gnetaceae; genus Gnetum; species Gnetum montanum. The sequence continues at coordinate 210,816 of MNCI01008198.1, read as the reverse complement.
ACATTGACTATATTTCAATATGTGCAGTTATCACACTATTGTTCCACTACAATATCTAACCTTATTGTTCCACTACAATATCTAACCTTATATGCTTATTGTTCCACTACAATATCTAACCTTATATGAATGGCAGTTGCCTTTCACTTTGGACACTTTGGACACAGTGCTTCCTACTGTACTACCATTTTGCGCATCGCCATGTTGCACTCGCTTCGGATCGCCATAATCGTCGTCCAACATACGGCAATCCGCTATAGTGCTACCACGTCTTCATGTCCGGTCTGTCCGCACCTTCTTGCTGTCCACCGTAGCAAATCCTCATTTGCCAAAACCCTGCCAAATCCTCGCGTGCGTTCTCCTACTACTCCTTCTCCTGTCTTTCTCCTGCCTTTTGCGCTACCCTGCACATATTTACCTTGCCACATCATGTCGCTGCCGTCAGCCACCTACTGTGTACATGCATCCTCTACCACCTCCATGCCATGCCATGAAAACCCTCCACTGCACCGCCATCGTCCATCACTCACTCATCGCGGCCTATCCCACTATCGTAACCCTCGTGTGTTATCCTTCCCCTCCATTGTTCTGCTGCCTCAGCTGTGAAAGATAAAAATAAAAAATAATGAAAATCCATAGCCCTGCGATGACCTTCAAACACAAAATCGCCTTCTGTTACCGCACCGCAAAACTCTCTACCAGCATTCTCTTCCTCCTTGCCATGCTGCGTCACATGCCCTGCAGCCATTGCACCTTCACCCTCCTGCCATGCCCTCGTCTACAATGGCACTAAGCGCTTGACCCGTGCCAGCCCTAATCCGCAGATCTCCATTGCCTCCTATGCCTTCTGTTACAAAGACCTTGAATATTATCGTTGCCGAACCTTGAAAATTTCACTTTTGATGCTATACGATGGAAAGCAAATTCAGGACGATGCCCAACGTATGGAACATCGTATGAATACATAAAAATATTTCATTTTGATGCTACACAGTGGAATTCAAGTGCCATACGATGCCCAACGTGTGGGCCATCATATGGACAAATAAAAATTTCCATTTTTTATCGTGTATGATGGAAATCAAATTCCATACGATGCCCGTCATGTGGGCCATCGTATGAACACATAAACACTTTTATATTTGATTTCATATGATGGAACTCAAACTCCATAATGTTAATAGAGAAAACAAACTTGCTAATTTTCCTATCAAATTTGCGTATACGATGCTTAGTGGACTCTTAAAATTAAAAATAAAACAAAGGCAATTCTTTATTTTTCCTTTACCTATGGTAAGTATAAGTATGAGAAAGCTGTGAGATGATCAACTTGATACATTGAACTTGGACTTGAAACTAACCGTAAACTTTACATGGTAGAAAATACAAAATTTTCAACTTTTCTAAACTAGTTTGACCATGAAAGTCCATTATTTTAACAATTATAACTTGTGTTTTTCTCTCATTTTAACAATTTGCAACTTATTTTTGCTAAATATTGAAAAATTATAGCCTATTCTATTAGAGTTTTACATATCTTAAATACAAAATGACTAAAAATACTAAATTTAATTAATTGAAGCACCTCCAAATTTGCATCCGATGAAAACCTAAGGAAAACCTTGATTGTAAATGTAAAGATTGTAATCCATAAGAGGCAATCTCACATATTTAATACTTTTGGGGCTGAAAAATGCCTTGCAAGTGGCTAAAGCCTCATTTTCCAAGTGAAAAGAGTTACCTAGCATTTATATTCAGGCTTGTTTTGGGTTTTATAAGGGATATACACTTTTCTACGCTAAAAAACCCCTACATGGGGTAAACCAAAGTGGAGGCATCAAAGCCAGTGTGGAGCAGTGCAGGGGGTGGATCTCACTCATCATACAAGGGGGTTAACTTAGCTTAGAGGCATTTGACCTTCACCCTCATTGTTGATCTCTCACACCCCCCCTCAATGTTGATACTTCCCCTTCCCCACCCAATCACCCCCAGCATGGAAGCAACATGGCCAAGATTTTGACATCAACTCTAGCAAGGACCCACCAAACACAACATAGAAGGTTGAAGACCCAACATGGAAGGTGCACCCCCATTACTATTTTTGGTAAATGAAATGACCAAGACGATATGATGCTTTTCATATATGGTAACCCCTCAAATTTTGGGTATCAACCCCCTTGAACATGGTAGAAATTTGCAGCCCAATCTATTAGCCATTTACAACAAATTTACAGTCCAAATCATGGTAGCACATACTTGGCATTTTTTGTGTTTTTGGCATTCAAGAGCTCTTTCTTTCTAGCAAAAATGTAGCTTCTTGGGGCCTACCAATATAGAACCATTACATCCTTGTTATCCTTGTTATCCTCCTTGGGATTTGTGAGATTAGAGTGTCAATGTTACCCTCCTTAGATCCCCAAATCCTAGCGTGGAGCATCTTAGCTACCCCAATCCTTCACATTTCTCAACCCCAATAGTAACCAAAGTTGTAGATCCTAAATAGTAATAGAGGAGGTTCAAAAACATCAGAAGTGACTGAGCATCTAGATCATGGAGAAGATTCGGTCTCCTTCAATGAACTTGGAACCCTTGCCCAAGTGAACCACCTTTTTTCTCTCCTATAAGCACTTTTGTACACATCTCTAAACTCACTCTTTATTTAATTAATAAAGTTTATGATTTATTTGGTGTGCAATTGTTGTTTGTTCTAGGTTTTAGATATGCAATTTTTACATTTTTTATAATTCCGTTTTGCACCACCCTAAGTCCCTGGGTAATCTATTGGACCATCCAGGGCACCTTGAATCCCATTTTTTCTCAAAGGCCTTGGGGATTGAAGGTTGAGGTTGTCTATGGTTGAGATCTTTGATTTTCCAATGACTAAATTTTTCAGTTGCTATAGTTTCTTGGTGCTAGAAGTAGGACCTTTACCTTATTTCTATGATCAAATCTATTAGCCACATTGTGAACATTACTCTTAGCTTGAAATTTACATGTTTTGCAACCAAAACCTTGAAAACCCAACGTCGCCCCTTACCCCCATGTGATAGAAACTTCAATGTGAATGTTTCAAGTGTTTGGGTGTTGAGTTTTTACAATATCTATTCTGAATTCCCAAAGCCAAAGCCAACATCGATAACCCACATGCAAACATTCCATCTCTTGTTGTCATTTTCCTAACAAAACCAACATTGGTTTTGACACCAACCAAACATACTTTTTCCCCTTCCCTGTTGTGACATTTGACATCTCCCAAAAACTATATTTTGGAAAGTTTTAGATTTTTGTTTTGATTGCCAAACTTTCCCCTCCCCCTCCCCTTCACCAATGTTGAAATAGAAAGGTGTGAGATCTCCCATCTCATTCACCTCTTTTCCCCTTACCACACTGAGGGTTGTGGTAGCTAGAAATCCAACGTAGGTGAAGTGTGTTAACAATCATTCCACCTTTCCTTTTTTGGTAAAGGGGTATACCCCCCTTTATTCCCCACTTACTATTTATAGTTAAATTCCACTTCTATAATGTTCTTCTATTTTTTACCTTTTATAGCCTATCTCAAGCCATTTTCAACATAATAGTAATGTCTCTCCCACAATTAACTAAGTTGTCTTACAACTATAACAACAATGGGTCTAATCAATAGTACATCGGGGCCATATTCCCTTCCCCTATGATCAAATACCCCTCAAATAAATCTATGCTAGTATCTTGATCCTCCTCATTGAGATTGATGAAGATAACCCAATGTCTCCCTCCAACTAGCAACCAGAGGAGGAAGATGAATTTGGGGTAGAATATAAGCCTAAGAACCTTTTGCAGGGATTCTTTCAATAAGGAACCTCCAAGCCCACAATGCCCACATCTACCCCCTTTACCTCTTCCTTTGGGCATGTCCAACCACCTTTGTCCCCATCTTACCCAACCAGGTTCAGGCACATGCTAGTCATCATCATGTACCAAGCATAATCAGTGTCACAACCAACCACTTTTCATTTCTCCATGCCACTTGCCAGTAAGCCTAGGTCAATACGACTATCAATGGAAATTCCTACTAATCCATTGGCCAATCAAGTGGGGTCCATCATAGGACCTCAAGTAACCTAGATGTCATATACCCTCTTTGTTCCATTTGTGCCTTAGATACCAACACAAACATAATTTTCCTTATTTGGCCCATAGACTACAACCATGAAGCAACCTCTTCCTTTTGTCTTAAAATCAATAGCAAGGCCACAAGTCTCCCAAAAAACACCATAGCCCCATAGCCAACAAGGATGCCATAGGGCTTGGATCAGGCCTTCCAAATGATCCAGGACCTAACAAAGAAGTTGAAGAGGCTTAAAGCCTCTACTTTCCAAAGTGTCAAGATCATGGATTTTTACCAGGAAAATCCCATCAATCCTATGGTCTCACCCTTGACATTTCCCCCTAGTGTTCCTATCCCTCAATTCAGCAAGTACAATGAAGAATGCGATCCCAACACTCACCTTATAACCTTTTAATCTGAGTGCTTGTTGTTGTAATCATGATCACACACCATAATAAGAATCTTTCCTATGTTCTTGACTAGGAAAGCAGTTGAATGGTATCGTGTCCTAACTAGAGGATCCATATCCTTCCTTAAACACCCCATAGCCCAATTTGTTAACCACTTCAGCTATAACTTAAAACCTAATAATACACTTGACCAACTAATGAAGTTCAAGTAGAGATCCCTTCAGCTAACGCAAAAGCTCGTCCAATGGTGGGATGGTCTACTAAACAAAATACCAGAGGCTATAGAAAAAACTCATCTTTTAGCTATATTTAAGGAGGCAATCAAAAATTTCATTAAATCCAAGCTATACTATCTTGATCCACAAACACTTAGTCAAGATTTCTTCTAGATCAAGAACATAGAGGATGCTACAGAGGCCAGTCATGACCTATCCTATGTGGCATACAAAAATTAACACACAGAGGAACAAGGAGAAGAATAAACAAAACAATGTGGTTGTAGCAATAGTAACCAAAGGGGCCAAGACCACTAACCAAGGGCCAAGGACCAATCCACCCAAGGTCCCTACTAATAACCAAGATAAGCAACTATCAATATGAGGGGCCACCGCATTGACAACAACCAAATCCAACATTGTAAAGAAGAATATGTCCAAGTATACTAGGCTACTATTAAAACCATCTAAACTGTTAGACTAACTATTGAAAAGTGGACATATTCAATACAAATAGATGTCGAAAGCTTTCCAAAAGAAGCATGATAGGCTATGTTAGATAGTCACATATCCCAATAGAGCAACAAAAGATGACCCATGACTTCTTAAATACTTTAAGCTAAACGACTTTTGTCACTCTCACCAACTACCTGGTAATGACACATACTTCTACCTCATGCTGAAGGATGTCTTGCAGAAGATGATAGATAGGAAGAGCTAGCTCTATATGCATCCAACCCTGTTCAACCATAGGACCAATCAATGTAAGTGTATAAAGACCAGTTGAACACTAACAATGTTGCATATATTATATCAAATTTCAAAGTATATAATAATCGAATATCTCCAAGAGAACCATTTGTGGTTCAAGTACCCCCTCACAATGAAAGGGCTTCTTCAACTTACACTAGCTTAATATCTTTTTTGTGAGAGTAGCACCATGAGTGCCTCCAAGGAAACCTTTTGTCATTAGGGTGTCTTAGCCCACTATAACCCAACTAGCCATAACCCAACCAACTAACATAACCATACAACAACCTCTTGTGGTGGTCAATGCTATAGCCTCTTCCTCACAACCAAAAATCAATAATAAAAAAACCGCAACCAAGTAGAGGAAGAAGCATAAGAAAAAGCATAACAACAAGGGTGATAAGCAAGATGAGGCATGAAAGAAAGTGGATCCATCAAAATTCACTCCCATATCATCTATGCCCATGACATCCTCTACCTGGCTACCTTAGCTAGTAATCCATAGGAGGATCCCATGATCCAAAATCAGAAGAAAGAGGAGAGATTCCAACAACAACAACCTAAAGCCAAAGTTCACATTTTGGGATGCATGGAGAAAATGAAGCACAACTAGGGTTACAATCCCATAGCTAACGATAAAAAATTCCTTAGTATGATGGAATAGGTCAAGCAATCTATCAAGCAAACAAATACAACCTTAAGCCTGTATGACTTGATCATGAATTTTGCTACACGTCGTGAAGCACTACTCAAAATGTTGATTTCTATCCTCAGTAGTGAGGACATCCTTCCTAACAAGAAATCCATTCATGTTGTAATGCTTCCTTCTTCACTGAGGGAAAAGAAGTCAACAACACTGGTGTTTAGTAATAGCGAGGTCAAGGTCAACTCCTAAAATGACAAGGTAACTAGGGTTCTTCTTTTCATCATGATTCGAGTGGGGAAATTTAAAGTGAATCAGGGGCATGTAGACAATGGAGCTACAAAAAACAGCATCCCATGCACCATCATTAAATGATCAAGCTTGAATGAGTAGATACAATTCACATCAACAACTACTCTCAAGTCCTTCAATAGATTAAGGGTTGGTGTCAAGGGGTCTATCTCCTAGGATTTTGTGGCAGGGGAGCAATTCCCCTTGACCACAAATTTCTTAGTGGTGGAAGAGAAATTAGGGTTTAACCATACCATGGGAAGACCTTGGCTAGCTTAATTACACATTGTGTCCTCACCCATCCACCAAGAGATTTACCTTCCTTATGAGGAAGGTGAGATCATTGTTCATGGTGATAACAGAGTTTCCTTGGCTATTAACAATGTGGACATAGAGTAGGGGTTTGAAGTTGAGTTTCATGAAAAAACTCCCAATCACAAAACCCAATGATCCAAGAGAGAGCAAAAAGCCAATAATGAGTATGATGGACACCATGATGCATTATGGGATGAACTCCCTTTTAACATCTTCAACAAAGGTTATGGTAAGTAAAAACTTGTGCAAAGTAGACCTTACACATTTTCTAATCTTTTAAATATTAGGAAAAGTTTACAAAAGTGAAGTACACCTTAACCATTCCACCCTCATTCCCTTATAATAATAAAACAATATGTATTGATATCCATGTAACCTAAACTTTCTTTATTGACCTATTATGCTTTTTTGTGTGATTTATTTTACTCTTTTATGCATGTATCCTAAGCTTTTAATTTCATTTACATTTTTATTTACTTATTAAGATCCTTTCTCTTTCTTTACTTTTCACATGTTGAAAACATCAAAATCCCTATAGAAATTCAAAACTAGAAAAACCATAAAAAATTTAAAACGAAAAATTGATAAAAATATTAGTTCCCTTTTTAAACCATGGCATACCATGACCTAAAACTAGCAAACATACAACCTACTAAGGCCTTAAACTGACAACATAGTCTACAAAGACTTTAAAATGGCACTACAATCTATTAAGACTTTAAAATGGTATCATGACCCACCATGGCCCTAAACTAGTGATAAACATATGGTTCACCACAGGCTAAAACTAGCAAGAAATCCTTATCCTATGTCCATTCATACTTTAACCATTTTTCAACATAGCCAACATAGCCATCAATAGCATAATCTCGATTACAATATTTATAACCTCAAAACCTTAAAGTAGTAAATCCATCAATGACATATATAGCCAAACTAAAACTGAAACTTAAAATTTAAAAAATTTAAAAATAATATATATATATATACACACATGGTCACACTATGGCATAAATATCAAAACCATAAATCATAAGTGTTAAAATGTCTATAACCCAAGCATTGGCCAACATGGACCATTCAACATCTAACATGACTAAACACAAAATCATCAACATAAGCTATCTCATCATGGATCTAGTGATGCCAAGGGGGCACCTAGAGGGGGAGGAGATGGTGCATCATCATCATCATCATCGCTTATGCCACTATGGCTACCAACATCATATGGTTTCTATGATATAACAACATACAACTAATTAATAATTAGCATAACCAAAATCATGACATGAACAAATGCAAAGCCAAAACTTGAAACATAAAACATAAATGTCATCAAACTTGTGGGGAATCTAGCTCTACAAACTCTTAGGGAAGATGATGAAGGCCAACCTCGAAATGTTGGAGATTCTAATCTTCCATCATGCTTGCCCAATAAATGTTTCCAAAATTAATGCTCATACATTGGTCCTATCTACACCCATCCATGATGGCAACTCTTGTGAGACCATAGCCATAGATACCTCATCTATAGCTATAGTGATCTGGGAAGCAAAATACTCAACTACTATGAGGGTGATTTCAAAGAGGTTAAAAGCACTTTAAGCTTGAATGCCCTAAATAAATAGATCCCTCTTCTATTGTTCAATTGTCTCCCTCTTCAACCCCTTTAGGTATGTCTCCCAATTGGCCTTATACTTCTACTTATAGTCCTTTTTCGTCTTACCACACTCAAGGATCTAAGCATTGTAATCCTTCCAATCTTGATTCTTTCAAGAAATCAAATCCATCTGCATCTGTTGCTCATGCAACTCTCGGGAGAGGGAAACCTTATCATGGATAGTGTTCTAGTAGTAGGCCCATGTGATCTCCTTAGTTCAAAAGGCTCCTAAGGTAGCCACTTGGGCTTCTACAAAGGCCTTGCGATCCTTAAGATCTTGGATCTTCTTGACTTACCTCTTATTTTTCTCCTTCAAGGTCACAACTTGTTCCCATAAGGATTTTTTGGACCTCTGAATCTTCCATGAAGCTTTTGCACACAAAACCACTAAATCAGTGGCAATTTTATATAGCTTTAGGGGGACATGTGGGGTGTCAAGAGGAAGCTTAGGCAAGAAGTAAAACTCCATGTCTTTGGTTAGATCTCATAAAACTAATGGCATTGAAAATAATAAAAATGTAACCATAAACACAATGTACAACCTCAGGTAGCCATAGCATAAAATATAACTCATATAAAAATAGCTATGGCATAGAACAACATAGTTCTTACCAATCTTAGGTGCAATATATTGCAACAAACCAATGATATCCTTTGCCATCCCATGCATGAATTCTATCTTATCTAGGACCTCTACCCATGGTTGAATGTGAAGCATGAATGTAGAGGCCTCTGCATATGGCTCAAGAACTATGATAAGCATAACAATAATTGGGCTACTAAGAACTAAGAAAGTAAACATAAAACCATAGAAAATAATGAATAAAGCATAGGCATACCTGCATTCACATTCACATTCACATCTTCATTCATCATCATCAAGGATGTCGATTAGAGGCTCTATGGGCAATGGCTCACCGAACAAGTCCTCTAGATAGACCATATCTTACTACAAGAGGGCCTCCTTTGCATGCCTTGATTCCTCCTCTACCACAATAGCTATACATATCCACTCCCCCTCCTCTACACATCTATGTGTCTCCTCTCCTTACCTTTGCTCTACTTCCATAGCAGTAGCTTGGGCTACTAAGTTCCACCATTAACTAGAGCAATAACCCATTAGGCAAGTTAGCACATATAGCCATAGGATATAACATAGACAAAAACATTAAAAACATAGTTAAAAAATTCATATGAATACCTAATCTAAGAAAGAAATCTTAAAGATGATCCTTTCCTTGGAGAGTGGCTCTAATTTTGGTGGTGTCTCCTCTATTGGCCATTTCAAACTAGCCCTAGCTACCTTGTTATCATTGGCATGCAACCGTCAGGCTCTCTAGATGCATGTCAAGAATGTAAGAGGCTCCTTACCCATGCTATCAAGAGGTTCATAATAATTAACATCAAGGTTCTTGGTAGTCACAGATAGCAAATATCCCATGTCCTTTGGTGCGTTCTAAGCCTACATAGTTGGATAAAGATGTTTTATCTAAGGCTTGAAAAGTTGTTTTCGATCCTAGCACATCCATGACCCATTTCTCCTCATCACCAAGAATTTTGTGAACCTCTTCATATATCCTACAAAAAATGCATAGTACCCATGGATTATTATAGAAGAATCCTCATAGAGTTTGCAAATTTCCTCCTTGAGGCTAGTAGCCAAGGAAGTAGCCTAGTTAAAACAAATCACTTTCATTAATACCTTCTTGAAGGTCAATCCCTTGCAATACTGATTACCTTCTTTTGTGATAAAAATTTAGGAAAGGCTCAAGACCAAAACAAGGGATAGGACTCCCTTGTGTCAAGAGTCATGAACCCCTCAAAAGTAAGTCTAGAGTAGCCCTAGCTAGCACCAAGCCAGTTCTCAAATTCCTTACCATGGTCAACCTCCATCTGTGATTTGCTGGCAACTATTATCCTATTAGCAAGAAAACCAATCAAGTCACAAAAGGTAGCCACACTAATAGCAATGACAATTGGCATCCCTTGCATTTTGGTATAGAACACATCAACTCCTATGTCAAAGGAATCAATGATGTTCAACATCTCCGCTAAAGGAATGATATGACTAGATGCCATAAAGACCTCAAGAAAACCTACAAGCATGATGTTTATCTAGCTTTTCTCAAAAACCTACAAATTCAACCACCCCTATGTTGGCCCCACCTCACCAAAATTTAAGATGAGAGTATCTACAAAACATCTACTAAGGGGTACAGTGACATCAGCAGAGGTGGAAGGAGCTATAATTCAAAAAAAAATGCTTAGCATAAGCAAAGTTATGTTTTGATCATAGAATAATTAGGACCCATGTAGCCCTAAAACCTTATACATAACATAAAATACCACTCTTCTTCTCACATTTCTTCTTCTTGCTTGATGAAGCTTGTAGGGCTCCCATGTCTCTAATAGCCTTGGGAGCCATCCACTAGCTGTGCATTATTTAGGTAGCCACACACTTGTAAACAAGGTTAAATCTAGTAGAATATTCATAAAAGTCACCACTTAGCTCTTTGAAAGTAACATGTATGCTCTTGGAATCTTTGGTGAATTCACTCAATGTAGTGTGGAATACCACCAAGGTTTGATTATTCTTGATCAAGCCTTGCTTGTTAATCCTATACTTGTAAGATGTGTGTGAAATCGACAAGTTAGGAAAGATGAAAAAATTAAATAAAGAAAAAATCATTAAAACCTATAACAACCATGCTTACCCCTGTAATTAGTATACAATGCTTAGAGGATTCAGGAATAAGGAGTGGGCTCGTTGCACCACCATCATAGTATTATTGATGTTGTATCAAGAATACTTTGGCATATTCTAGATGTTTGAAAGGTAACAAGCATTGATGGTGTCCTCTATCTCCATCACCTCTCCTAATGCTTGAGTCTTTGGATCATCTATTATGAACCAAGCAACCAAGCACATAGACCCAGGTAGCAAGATCTCCACTATAACATTGGCCGCCTCTATACACAAGTGTAACCACAACATCATACTAAAGTTCTACAAAAGGTAGGTAAGGAACTTCCTTTCCTGCAAATGAGACCATAGTAACCCCTTCTCCAGGTCCAAATCAGGGAGAGGGATGTTGGCCTTGGAATGGCTAATATAGCATAAGATGCCCACTAGCTCAACCATAATGAATATGGGCTTTAATATGATCCTGCAAGGGGGAAACATAAGCATTGTTAGGATCAAGTCTCAATGTTTAGAATTTCCTTAAAAATCTCATAAAAACACCTTAGTTAGGGTTGAAATTAGCCCTTGTAAAAAAATCTAAAGTGTTTTTCAAAATTTGTTTAGAGATTCGATAACAACCAGTTCACAACCTTCATATTCATTAAACATCATAGCCAAAATATTATAGCCTAAACATCATAGCCTAAACATCATAGCCAAGATCATGCCTTAGTTCAAACCATACAATAACTTAGAAATAGCATTACAACTTAGAAAAAACTACCATAGGAAAAAGCCTACTAGAAATAGCAAAAGTTTCTATCTCTCATGAAACCAATCTTAGAGCAAAGTTTACATATTTAGGTATCCCTAATATCATGGAAGTTGATAAGAGAAAAATCTCTAAGTATGTCAATAACATCCACCTCCAAAGGGTTAAAGTGATACAACCAAGTTTAAGCCTAACTAACATAGCCTAGGTCAAAAATTTCTTAAAAATTTATTCTAAATTTGATTTCAATGATTCCACCATAGAAGGAATCTTGAAATAATATGCTTTTTAGCCATGGAAATTACAAGAAAAATCACATAACCATTTTTACATAAAACATATCCAAAAATAGAAAAACCTTAGTCATCAACCTTAACCCCCTTTCATGCAAGGTTGGGAAAAAAATTACCAAAAATTTGTTTAAGCTCCAAATAGAGTGATTCCACAATAGTTTGAATGCTTAAATTGAGCTTTACACACCAATGCTTAGCAAAAATTCAAAACCCCTACCATTTATTCAAAAAAATTCATAAACTTGGATGAAAATCTAAAATTATGGCACAAACCCTAATTACACAACCTAGTTGAAATAGCCATAACTTTGTCATCATGAATCCAACAAATTAGATGAGAACATAGCCATTTGAAAGCTCAAAAATGAAAAATCAATAAATTTATATTTTTCCAACATCAAGCCATTTTCTTAATAAAAAATACACAACATTGCTTGCTTTTTACATTAAAAAAAGCACTAAAAAACTCAAAACCAGTAAAACCTAACTTAATCTACCCATAAATTATAGAAAAAATGGTTAAACCAAATTCTACCCATAGAAACATCTCAAAATAGGGTGTGGGATTTCATTATAATTTAATTTTAACAAGTCATTTAGCCTAGATCTAAGAAAAATGGCTCTACTCCCAAATAGAAAAAAGCACACAAAAAGCAAGCCTATTCTCAAAATCAAATCTACCAAAGCTTGAATGGCCAAATGACCTTGGATAAACATAGAAATACCGAAAATATGATGTAAAATTTTGTTAGAATATAATTACATCAAGTTCTTTCATGTAGATCTAAAGAAAATGATCCTTTTCCTAGCTAGGAAAACACAAACATGGCTAGAAAGCTATGAAAAAAGCCAAGAATAACATGCCTTGGAAAAGAGGAGGAGGACCCCTGGATGAAAATGACCCTAGGAAAATTGGAGATATTCTTGGCTACCTCATCTAACACCTCAATCTTAGGATTCTTGTTGCTACCTCTACATTGTTTCACCAAAATTACAAAAACATTGATAAAACCTTGAAAACTAGAAGGGTTAAGGTTTCTAGACTGTAAAAGAGAAGATCTAAAGCTTTAGTATTGAAGGTAGATGGTTTTTGCTACAATAACCTATGCTAGGCCTCTCCTCCAATGTTTTGGGTATTAGAATGATGTTTTTTGGTGAGTTGTTGCAAGAAATCACAATAAAAACCAAAAAACCTAAACATTTCCACTCCCAACCCTTGTTGCTAATTCTATGTATAGGAAGTCAACATGCACTAAAGTCCAAGAGGGGAAAAGTATCCTTCACATTAGGAGTGGAAGGGAAAATAATAATTACACCTTTTTTCTTAATTTTTTGAATTTTAAGCCATGGGCCCCACCATACGCCCTCATACATGGTGTTTTTTGAGTTTAAAACTCCATCAACATTAGGGTTTTGACCTCTTGAATACATAGAAACATGTCTAGGACTTAACCCCCATGCATCCATTCTAGGCATACCATTCCTAGTGTGTATACATGCCTCCCACCTCTTAGAATCCTAAAACCCAACTATCTTGCCATTTTTGGCAACTATAACTTATCTCATCCAACCCCAGGCCAACGTGGAGACTACTTGAGACTTGATCTAACACTCAAAACCCTACCCAAATGAGGCCAAGATGTAAATAGGATATACATAGCTACCAGATATTGGTTCTAGTAATCCATGTAATCCTATTTGATCCTGTTGTGGCTAAATTTTACATCCTCTATGTTGAGCCCCCTTCCCTCCATGTTGGCCCATGTGGAAATAGGGGGTGAGACTTTAAGACCAGATTTTTGACCATTGGTTTCCTTGAAAGCAATCAATTCAATAGATCTAACCCTATGCTGACTTGGAAAGATCCCAAAACACTAATTTTGATCCTTTATATTTTCTAAAATACCCTTTCAATAGTCTCCATGCTAGCCATCGTGGAAGATAATTGTAGGTTCAAAAGAGGGGTTCTATGGGTTAAAACTGGTGTCAAAACTAATCCATTCCATTACCTATCCAATTGTGCCAACATGCAAGCCACCAGAAGTAATAAATTAGCCAAAACAAGCCTTGAAAATCCTCTAGATGTTTCCTCCATGCTAGGGGGCATCCCTTTCATGCTGACCAAGATGGAAACCAAGGAGTTCCAATGTGAAAGCCCCAATACCTTTGTTTTCTCAACACAAATAGCCTAGAAAGATCCTTAATTGATGTCCAAACAAGCCCATGATCCTTTTAGCATTAAACCATGCCCTAATAAGGCCTAAAATTGGAAAACCCTAATCCATCTTAATCCATATTAGTAAATTTTATCATGTGTAGCCTATTTTTCTTGATTTGGCCTTATTACATGCTATTTTTACTTGCTTTTGGCCTTTTGTACCATTGTTGACCTTCTTAACCTAATTTGGCCTTTACATAGCCTTATATTTTTTTCCTCATTATAGCCTTATTTGCCTATGTATAGCCTTTAATTGGTATCAAATAGTGGAGTTTGACCTTCTGTGACACCATTTGGCACCATGTGATGATGGCCCGCTATGGCCTTAAATTGGCATCATGACCCACTATGGCCTTAAACTGGCATCATGGCCCACTATGATCTTAAACTAGTGTCATGGCTCACTAACGCCTTAAACTAGCATCATGACCCACTAAGGCCTAAAACTAGCAAGCTTGTGACCTATTGTGACTTTGTTTTGACCTTACTTTATCCTTTACATTTCTCTACCTTTTTTTTATAGCCTTATATGATCCCATTTGCATTAAGATAGCATATTTTTGCATAATTTCATAGCCTTTTAGGATTATTTATTCAACTTTACCTAGGTGCCACATAATGTGCTTATGGTTGACATGCAAGATCAAGGTATGAGTAGCTTGAAGCATATCAATCTACATTTGAGCCTAAAAGGACCTCATGGTGATTTTGAATAGTACATGAATCCCAATTTCTTGAATCTTGAGCTTGAGGATCTTGTCGACCGTGTAGGCTTAATAGATAAACCTTTGGAATGGCATGAAAACCTAGTCAAAACCCATGACCTAGAGATAAGAGACATAACCAAAGATCCTCTAGTTTAGGTTCCTATCATAACAGATAGTGGTAAGGAGAAAACACTAAAACTAAATTCCTCATTGGAACCTCAACAAGCTCAAGACATCACCAAGGTCCTCCAAGGCAATATTAAGGCTTTCACTTGATCATATGAAGATATGTTAGGACTAGACCTACATTCGGTCCAACACAAAATCATACTTAATCCTAGCATTAGATCAATTAAGTAGAAGGTGTGTAAGATTAGATCTAGTTTGGCCTTAGTAGTTCATGATGAGATCTTAAAAATCTACCAAGCAAGTTTCATTCGAGCTGTTAACTACATAGAATGGATGTACAACATAGTGGTAGTTCCCAAGAAGAATGGGAGTATCCACATTTGCATTGATTTCCAAGACCTAAATAAAGAAACTATTAAGGATGAATTCCTTTTCCTAGTGTTGATTAATTTATTGATACTACATCTAGACATGCCTTATTTTCCTTTATTGATGGATTCTCAAGATACAAGTAGATTAGGATTAACCTAGAGCACCAACTTAGCATGACCTTCATGACCCCTTGGGGTACCTTTTGCTATACTATGATTTCGTTTGGCCTTAGGAGCATAGGAGAAACCTATCAACAAGTCATGACCTATATCTCCAGTGATTACATGTTAATTTTGGTCAACAATTACATAGACGATATAACCATGAAGTCCAAAGTAGCCAACAACCATGATAATAACCTACATCTTATGCTTAAATGATGCCTCAAGTACAAGCTTAGGATCAATCCTAAGAATTGTGTCTTCGATGTCAAGATAGATAAGATGCTAGGCTTTATAGTATCTAAAGTAGGGATATGTATTAATCCTGATAACATTAGGGCCATATCCAGATTAGTAGCACCTACCAATCTTAAAGAGCTTCAAGGACTACAAGGCAGATTGCAATTTATTCATAGGTTTATCACTAGGCTTATGGATAAACTATAGCTCATGCAATACTTCTTTAAGAAAGGGATTCATTATCAATGGATGCCTCAATGCTAAGAGGCCTTTGAAAACCTTAAGTTAGAGTTAGCACAACTGTCGATGATCTATCCTCCATAAGAGGGTAAAATGTTTTACATCTACCTTATCATCTTTGATACACCCATTGCCTCTCTACTCTATCAGAAACATGATGATGAGGCAAAGATAAGAGTATACTACCTTAGCCATGCATTAGTTTCCCACAAGACCTGATGCACCAAAGTGGTGAAGTATTGTCTAGCACTAGTCTTCTCATTAAAGAAGTGGAGACACTACCTCTTTAGGATCCAGGTCAATGTCATTTGCAAAGATAACATACCCAGAGCCATAAAAACCAATATCTACCAAAGTAGTCATATAGCTTGATGGAAAGCCATAACCATGGATTTTGACCTTCATTACATCTCTCAATCCTCAATGAAAGGATAAGATATAGCCATACAACTCATGGTATCACTTATTAATGACCAAGATGCCATAGATTCTAAGTTCCCTGATGAGCACATTAACACCATTAGCCAAGTGCCCAAGGGTTATGAGGTGGTCATGTACTTCAACGGACCTTCAACTACGCATGAGGCCAATGTCATTGTCATTATAACATTTCCCTCTAATAAAATGTAATCCTTCACTTATCATTTTGAATTTTCATGTACCAACAACATAGCGGATTATAAGGGTTTTATTAGAGGAATAATGGTAGCTCATGATCTAGGAATTAGATACTTATGATTAAAGGCGATTCACAACTTGTGGTCAACCAAGTGACTGAGGACTATGCATGTAAATCCAAACACTTACAACCTTACTATGACCTAGGGAAGCAATTGTTATAGCAATTTGTAGACACCAATATGTAGCATATATCCTAAAATGAGAACACCATAGTTTATGCCATTACAACATTAGCCCTTAGTGTGATGCCAGATGTGTTTAATAAGTTGCCCATCTTAACTATGGATTATGCTACCTCCATCATGCAAAGCATTGAGGATACCTCTATGGTCATAGTTCATACTATTCTTGCTAGGGAGTGGTATGACTATATCAATTTTAGCTTATGCATGGTGAGTCATCACAAGGCCTAACTATTGCTTAAAAGGATGTTGTATGTAAATGATTGAAGTAGAATGTCATAGTAGGTGATAACAAATTATGTCAATGGTCCTATGATGACATATTACTAAAGTGTATAACTAAAAACAAAGCCAAAACTATCCTAAAGAAACTTCACAAGGGTTTTTGTGGAGGACATATAAGACCTAGAGCTATGACCTCTAAGATTGGACAATTAGGATATGACTATCCCTATATAGAAAGTGACTACATGCAGAAGGTTAAGCATTATGACACATGCTAATAGCACAATAACCTTATGCATGTACCAACAAATGAGTTGCATACTACTTAGATAACTTGGTCATTTCAATGATGGGATTTGGACATTATTGGATCCATAATGCCTAAGTCTTTAGCAGGGCATAGCTTCATCATCATTGCAATCAAATACTTTACTATGTGAGTGGAAGCTATTTTCCTAAGGAAGACTACATCCAAACAAGTCTGTAATTTCATCCTAGATAACATTGTAGCCCATTTTGGCATATCCATGATCATAGTTATAGAAAATGGACCAAAATTTGGTAGCCAATAAACAAATGATTTCTATCATGACCTAGGAAATAAGCATTCCTTCTCATCACCTTATTACACTCAAGCCAATGGACAAGTAGAAGTAATCAACAAGGCCATCATCAACTTGCTCAATAAAATGCTTAACAATAGCAAGCTTAAATGGCATGAGCATCTTGTCCATGCACTTTTGACCTATTGTACAACTTACCATACAGTAACTAGTATAACACCTTATAACTTGACGTCTGGTTCTAAAGCTATTTTACCTTTTGAATTGCATGTACCATTACTGTGTGTGGCCCTAACTAACTTCATCAACAATGAACAAAGTACGGAGTTATGAAAAGTAGACATGGACTTGATGAAAGAGCAATGTATGGAAGCACTTACCCCATGTTAAGCACTATCAAGAGAGGTAAAAATGACAACACCACCATAACTTAACCAATTGTAAGATCAATGAGGATGACTTGGTCCTCAAATCCATTTGTGAGCATGTAGATAAATTCTCACCCAACTAGGAAGGGTCCTTCCTTATTAGTAAAGCCTATGGGAATAGAGCATTCAGGATTACAAATATGGATGGGAATGAGTTAGCCAATCCAATAAACCATTCTTATCTAATGTCTTATTACATGTTACCTACACACGGCCTTACAGTAGCCATGACATCAATGATGATCAACAAGTGAGCCTACTCTACCATGACCTATCGAAGCCTTAAATCAATAATGTGGCCTGCAAATGCCTAAAGCTGGTGGCACCGTGGCCTAAAAGGGCCTTAAACTAGTACCATGATCTACTATGACCTTAAACTAGTATTGTAGCCTACTAGGATCTTAAACTAATATCATGGCCCACCATGATCTTAAACTAGCAACATTGGTAACCTAGGATGCCTGCTTTTATCATCCTATGTGGCCTATATGCATTGTAATATTATAACATGGTTTTGTCTTCTTGGTTTTCTTATCCTCTTGAAGTTGTGTGCAAGATGAATCCTATAGCCATTGAAAAGGTGAAACTAATTACAGTAGTAAGTCACCACATGACTTTGATGTGCAAGATTCAATAAGTTTATCCTTCTATGTCGAGAGTGCTTGTAAAATTGTCCTCCATCTCGCATCACTCCTTAAGCTTAGCCTTGTAACCTGATTGTGACTTTCCATACCTTGGAAAATAATGTTGACATATGTTTGTCACTCATGCACTATAACCATGAGATATGTCCTCATCATGCTCCATCCTCAAGTCCACTTGAATGTAACATAGCTCATTCAGTGGAAAAACAATTAAAGTCCATTGAATGTAACACATCTTGTTCGATGAGATAACCTTCCAAATCCATTGAGTGTAATAAAACTCATTCAATAGAAAAAAAATCAAATCAAACTTGGAAAAGAAGCCTAATGAAGGTTTCGCCCAACAAAAAAATAATGTCGAAGCAAATTGCCAAGAGGCCAAATGGCTAGTGAAGCCTCAAAGCTCAATGGCCAAAGTAACCTTAGAGAGAGATGATTGGATCCTGAAATGCATTTTCCAAGCAACCAATACCTCTAAACACTTCAATATCATGTTATAACCATGATAACAATACTTGGAATACATTTTTAGCCTCCATGATCATCTCCCTAATGAACATTACCACCATCTCATCATAGCCCTATCTCATCATCACAAGCACTCTTTGGCATGATTTGACATAACTGGATCAAGTGCAAAGAGGGAACATTAGTGGTGGACCTGCAATGGTATTTTGTATTCTTTGTTGATGCCTCTTAGGTAAATCCTCCAAGCACCAAAAAATAGGAACCAATGAAACACCACCAAATCTACATCCCATGAAACTTGAGGTAAAACTTCATTGTAAATGTGAAGACTGTAATCCACAAGAGGCAATCTCACATATTTCATACTTTTTGGGCTAAAAGTGCATAATACGTGGTCAAAGCCTCATTCTCCAAGTGAAAAGAGTTACCTAGTATCTATATTCAAGCTTTGGGGATCATAAATGTCTTTTGGAATGCCAAAAATGGCAATTTTATTGGTTTTCTGGGGGGTATACACTTTTCTATGCTGGAAAACCCTTGCAATAGGTTAAACCAATGTGGAGGCATCAAAGCTAGTGTGGAGGAGTGTAAGAGGTGGATATCACCCATCCCCAATGTAGAAGGAGGGTAACTTAGCTTGGAGGAGTTTGACCTTCACCCCCAACATTGATCTCTCACCCTCAATGTCGACACATCCCCCCAAGCATGGAAGCAACATGGCCAAGATTTTGACATCAACTTCAATTAGGACCCTGCAAAGCTAGAATGGAAGGTTAAATAATTAACATGGAAGGTACACCCCTATTACTATTTTTTGTAAACAATATGGCAAGGGAGGTATGATACTTTCCATATATGGTAACCACCCAAATTTTGGAAAGCAACCCTCCTAAACATGGTAGAAATTTGCAACCAATTTGCAACTCAATTTTTCAACCATTTATAGAAAATTTGTAGCCCAAGTCATGGCTAAAGACCTATAAAAATAAAACCCTCACATATTTTCAAGGTTCCACACTCTTGGCAGTTGCATACACTTTGCATTTTTTGTGTTTTTGGCATTCAAGAGATCTTTCTTCCTAGCAGAAACATAGCTTCTTAGGACCTACCAATGTAGAACCATTATAGCCTTGTTACCCATGTTACTTCCCTTAGGATTTATGAGCTTGAAGTGTCAACATTACGTCCTAGGATCTCCAAATCCCAGCATGAAGCATCTTGGCTATCCCTATCCTTCACATTTCTCAACCCTAGAAATAACCAAAGCTGCAAATCTTAAATAGTAGCAAAGGTTTGAAAACATTGGGAGTGGCTAAGCATTTGGATCATGGAGTAGATTCTATATCCTCTAATGGACTTGGAAGCCTAGCCTAACTGAACCTCCTTTTTTCTCTCCTATGGGCACTTTTGTAGATATCTCTAAACTCATTCTTTATTTAATTAATAAAGTTTATAGTTTATTTGGTGTATATTTTGTATTCATTCTAGATTTTAGATCTGCAATTTTTACATTTTTTTTATAATCCTATTTTGCATCCCCCTAAGTCCTTGGGTGATCTTCTAAACCATCTTTGGTACTCTAAATCCCATTTTTTCTTAGAGGCCCTGGGGATTCAAGGTTGAGGTTGTTAGTTGTTGAGATCTTCAATTTTCTAGTAACCAAATTTTTTAGTCACTACATTAATTAATACTATTTTTATCTTACTTGTCTTATTTGAACTTATTTAACACTGTTTGCCATATTTTATTTTATTTTAAACTTATTCTTACTTTTTTTTTACCTTATTTTTACTTTTCTTCTAACTTATTTAGCCTATTTCTACCTTACTTTTCCTTGTAGTGACTCTACTTTGCCTCATTTAGCCTTGCGTTACCTTTTTCTGATCTTGTGGGACCTTATTTTAATAATATTTCACATTATTCTAGCATTTTTTAACACTTTTTTAATACAAATGCTAACTGATGTGTTTTTCTAGATATGTAAGATAAAATCATGGATGCATGGGCATTGCTCACCCTACCCTTAAACTTAAATGGGCCCCATGGCAATGTTAAACAATCCATCAAATTGGAATGCCTAGACCTTAAGCATGGGAGCCTTATTAACCATATAACTTCAATAGAGAAGTCCCTAGAGTGGTCCAAATATGTAGTTAAAACCCTTGACTTAGAGGCTCAATACATCATAGAGGAGCCTCTAGTGGAAATTCTAGTTACAACCTACAATGGTAAGGAAAAAATTGCTAAAACTCAGTTCCTAATTAGAATCTTGAATGCCCCAAGACATTATTGAAGCCCTTCATAACAACATTAAAGCCTTCACGTGGTCATAAAAAGATATGCCAGGACTTGATCTGCATTTAGTATAACATAATATCATACTCGACCCTGATATCAAGCTTGTCAAAAAAATGTGCATCAAATCAGACCTAATCTAGCCTTGGCACTTCGTAATAAGATCATGAAGCTATACCAAGCCAATTTTATTCAAGCCATTGATTATGCTAATTAGGTGTCCAACATAGTGGTAGTTCCCAAGAAAAATGGAATCATATGCATCTATATTTATTTTTGGAACCTCAATAAAGTAACCATTAAAGATGATCTTCCATTGTGTAACATTGACCAATTTATCGATACCACGGCTAGACATGTCTTACTGCCCTTTATGGATAGGTTCTCTAGATATAACCAAGTGAGAATTAACTTGGAGCATTAGCTTTACATGACCTTCATAACCCCTTGGAGAACCTTTTGTTGCACTATGATGTCATTTGGTCTAAATAATACAAGTTCAACCTATCAAAGAACCATGACCTACATATTCAACAATTACATGCTAAGTTTACTTAATGATTATGTTGACAACATAACGGCCAAATCAAAGATAGCTAATGACCATGCATGTGACCTTGATTTAGTGCTCCAACAATGCCTCAAGAACAAGCTTAGGCTTAATCCAAAAAATTTTGTGTTTGATGTCAAAACAAGTAAAATGCTTAGTTTTATAATGTCCAAGGTAGGGATACATGTCAATGCTAATAAAGTTAAGGCCATAACCAACTTACCACCACCTAGTAACCTCAAAGAGCTACAAGTTCTATAAGGAATATTGTAATTTATATGTAGGTTCATCTCAAGGCTTACAAACAAGTTGCAACCCATGCAACAATTTCTTAAGAAATGAGCCCACTATGAGTGGACTACCTAATGCCAAGAAGCCTTTTATAATATCAAACAAGATTTGGTCCAACTACCTACTATATACCTACCTTAGAAAGATAAACTATTTTACATCTACCTCACAATCTTTAAGACATCTATAGCCTTACCACTCTATCAAAAATGAGATGATGTATCAAAACTACCCATTTACCATCTAAGTCATGAACTAATACCCTATGAGACCCAATACACAGTGGTTGAAAATTATTGTCTAGGCTTGGCCTTCTCCTTACAAAAGTGCAAACACTACCATTTTAGAAGTCAAGTCAATGTTATATGTAAAGATAATGTACTAAGGGACATAAAAATAAATATCTATGAGAGTAATTGCATAGCTTGATGGAAGGCCATAATAGCTAAGTTTGACCTACATTACATCTCACAAGTCTTAAGAAAGGGAGAAGCTATATCTACATAACTAACACATTCCCCAGTTAAGGACAACACAACCATTAACCTTGAGTTCCTTGATGACCATGTTAACATTATCAATAGAGTACCTAGAGGATATGAGGCAATCATACATTTTGACAATGCTTCAACCACTCAAGAAGCCAGTGCTACTATTATCATGACACTCTCTTCTAGTGAGATCTAGACTTTCACATATGGCTTCCAATTTCCGTGCACTAATAATGTAGAAAAATATGAAGTATTAATCAAAGGGATGATGGTATCTCATGGCCATAGGATTAGAAGATTAATGATAAAAATGATTCATAACTAGTGGTCAACTAGGTAACTAAGGTTCATGCATGTAAGGCTAGGAATTTATAACCATATTGCGATCTAGCTAAAACACTCATATCATAGCTTACCAACATGGTTAGTTAACACATTCCTTGAGGTGAAAACACACTAGCTAATGTTATCACAACCTTGGCCATAAATATGGTGCCTAATTTTTTTAGCAAGATATCTTTACTAATGGAGAATTGTGCTCTCTATATCACATGGAACAATGAAGACACCTCTATAGTCACTATTGATAATGCTCCTCAACTAGAGTGGTATGATGACATCAAATTTTATTTAATGCATGGTGAACCTCAATAAAACTTAACTACCCCACAAAAAGATGCAATGTGCAAATGATCAAAATAGTATGCCATCATGGTAAATAATACATTATGTCGAAAATCCTACTATGTTGTACTACTATTATGCATGGGTAGAATAGAAGTCTGTGCAATCCTCGAACAAGTACATGAAGGTATATGCAAAGGTCATATAGGACCTAAACCCATGGCCTCAAAGATTAGAAATTTAAGATACTATTGATCTTATATGGAAAGTAATTGCCTACAAAAAGTTAAGACTTGTGATATCTATCAATAGTATAGTAATCTAATACACATACTTCCAATCGAACTTCATACCACTTAGATCACATTGTCATTTCAATGATGGGAAATGGACATAGTTGGACCTATAATGCCAAGATCCTCTGCGGGGAATAGTTTCATCATCATCGCAACTAAATATTTCATCAAATTGATTGAAGTAGCCCCCTCTAAGAAAAACAACATTATAACAAGTTTCATATTAGATAACATTGTATTCCATGTTGGCATACCATTAACCATCATCATAGATGATGAACGTCAATTTAGTAGCCAAGAAATGTAAGTATTTTGTCAACAATAGAGCATCAAATTTTCCTTTTTTTCACCCTATTACTTGCAAGCCAATGGCCAAGTTGGAGCCAGAAATAAGATCATTATAAATATTCTAAAGAGCATGTTAAGTAATGGTAAGCATAGATGGCATGAACAACTATTGTACGCACTCTTGACCTATAGGACTACCTTTAGGATTTCAACCAAAGCTACATCATATAGCCTGGTTTATGAATTTGAAGTTGTTTTTCCTTTTGAATTACAAGTTCCTTCATTAAGGGTGGCTCTATCTAACTTCATCAATGATGAAAAAAATAAGGAGTTACGTATCATTGATCTTAACTCAATGGAGGAATAATTGAGACACATTCTTGCCAACATTGAAAGATATCAAGAAGGAAAAAAAATAGTACAGGCATGATCCTAATAGGTGAAAAGTCGAGGGAGATCTTATCCTCAAGGCTATTCACGAGCCTACAGATAAGTTCTCAACTAACTAGGAGGAACCGTTCTTGAACACCAAAGCCTATGAAAATAAAGAATTCAAATTAATATACCTAGATGGAAATGAATTTTCCAACCCAATCAATCATGCCTATCTCAAACCATATTACATTTAATACTAATCCATTTTCTTATAGCCTTTGTTTGTCATTGTTTATAGATTTGAACACATGACCAATATTGATGACTACAATAGTCTTCAATAAGTGAGCCTATGCAGATCCTGAAAGTCTATGCAAATTCATATTCCTTCCATTTTCTTGGAAACTACGACGATGTTGGACACCCATTCCGAATAATCAACAGCATGGATGAAACCAGCTTGGTATAGCTTGGTGATTTCATCCCTTATGGCTAGTGTAATTTTTGGTTTGACTTTTCGAGCCTTCTTCTTAACTGCCTTCATGTGTGGGTCTAGGACGATGTTGTGCTATATCAGCCATGAGTCTAAACCCAGCATGTCATTGCATGACCACGCAAAGACTTTGATGTTCTCTTGTAGAATTTTGGCTATGTTTTCGTGCATCTGTGCATCTAGGAGGGAGCTAAGATTTAATGTTTTTACCTTCCCCTTGGACATGGTCACAAGAGTCTCGATGAGAGGGTCCTTGATTACATCCATGGCCTCCAAATCTAGGGTTCAGACTAGATGCTCGGGCTAGTCTAGGGATGCTTCTAAAGACACTATGGTGCTAGCTGTGGTCGATCCCCAATCGATTAGGTCTAGGTTCAACTATCTCATGAGCTTTCCATGTGGACCTAATAGGGCTAAAGGTGTGGAGAGATCACGATGAACTTCGATTTTCCGCTTAACCTGTCAAAACGAGACGAAAGCCTAGTTAAGAGGCACCTATTGGTAGCAATCGTGTATAATGAAAACTTGCAAAGTAATGACAAGATGTATGATGTAGAGATTAAAATTTTTCCAATTTAAAGTCATGGCAGACTATTATGGCATGGAGATGTAGAGCTGCTAAAATAGGAAATGTAAAGTTGTCAACGTGAAAATGTGATGATGTTAGTTTAGTGTCATTGCAGACTACAAACGTATAACAGATCAAAAAAATGCTAGTTTAAGGTCTTTTCGGACCGCGAAAGTTGCAACTATGCTAGGGTTTGCTAGCTTAAGGTCTTTTTGAACTGGTAAAAGTGCAACTGTGCTACGATTGCTAGTTTAAGGTCTTTCTGGACTGAGATAATCAAAAATATGTTTTTTTTTTGAAATTTTGAATTTTTGTAACAAATTTTGCAAACATTGTTTGAAAGACAACAGTTTTGAATAAAGCAAAGAGGATTCTATGAAAAAAAAATTGATGCTGTGCTAACTTGTGCATTTTATACATGCATTTTGTATAAAATGTTCATGCTTTCATGTGCTAGTTTTAGTCCATTTCAGGCCATTGCTAGTTTTAGGTCGTTTCGGGCCATTGCTAGTTTTGGGCCATTTTGGTCTGTTGCTAGTTTTAAGCCATTGCGGGCTATTGTATAACATAGTTTTAGGCCATTCTGGGCCATAGCGTAGCATAGTTTTATACCATTTTGGTCCATAGCATAGCATGCCAAAAGCGATGATACGTTAACAAAGCAAAAATCGATGAATGTGCAAGGGATGGCAATTGGGCAAGAAGCAGTGGGGTTGCTACGCTATGTGTAGCTACTTCTTGACTCGTAGTGGGTTGATCGGAATGTAAGGCTGAGGCATTTCACTAGGGCCCTTGTTCACATCATTGTCCCCTGCTTGGAAGGGCAACTCAACCCATGCGCTTTCATTTTGACAACTAGCTTGTTGAGCCGATTCTCCCATTGGATGTTCAACGTGTGCATGAGCAGGCACTTCATTCTCAAAGGTTACAAGCTCTGAACCCTACTCCATGTCCACGTTACTGATTGCTTGGACTCCTACTTCGTCACCATGGATCACCACTTCCCTACCTGCGTATGGTAGGTGGATATCCTTGTGTATAGGTGAGGAGATATCCCTAAGTTGTGCTAACCATGATATCCCCAAGATCAGGTTAAACCTGAGCATTTCCTCAACCACAATGAACATTGCTTTTGTGGGGAACTAGTCCCCTACTACAAAGTCTATGTGAATTGTGCCTTTCACCAAGACACGTGCCCCATTGAATGACCCTAGACATGACGTTGATGTGGGTTTGATCTGGTCGACCAAGCCCAACTTTTCCACAATAGGAAAGGGGATGATGTTCATGGCAGCCCCATCATCAATGTGTACCCTTCAGATCCATTGTTGGCTGACCCGCATTGTGATGAAAAGCGGTGTTATCATCACCTGACCCCTTTCAGGATCTTTCCTAATGGCGTTGTCGCTGAAATTCAATTGGGATGGCTCAGGTCCTATGGATGCAAAGAGAAGCATGATCGAGTGGATCACTTCCTCTTCCGCTAGCAATTCTTCGTTGACCAGAATCACTATCAACATGCGAATCAGAGCCTCGTGATTGGGGACAGACGTCATGATTAGGTCATATAGGCTCAGTGTAGTGTTTTTCTATTTTAGAGCCTACTTGACCTGAGTGAGGGCATCCAAAAGGTCTTGGCTACTCCCTTTTTTAACATTTTCCTCCTTTTCAATTTGTCCCAGAAGATGAATTTCCCAAGGAGGCGTGAATTCAAATCTAAGTTTAGACCCTTTTTGGCAAGGTGACACAGACTACGCTATTATAGCAATGTTCATCTTTGGTGACAAAGGTAAAGATGCAAGGGGTGGAGATGTAGGCTTGGGAATTCCTTGAGTGGCATTCCTTAGAATTCCTTGAGATGCACTTCCCATTTTTTAGGATGAGAAGGTTGTTCAGCTGTTTTATGTGACGTGGGGGCTCTCGAATGAGTCGACCCCCTAATGATGAAAGGAGCTAATGGTGTTAACGGGTGAAGTAGCATAGTTTCACTAATAGGTGGCACAAAGATGGATGCCCGTAGAGGGACTCTAAGGATGAACAGCTATTATGATCTTTGATCAACCATTCATGGTGCTGGTGCACTACGCTAAGGCACACGGATCACAAATGGCTGCTAGGGTGGCCTAGTGTCATTGTCAATGCCGATGGCATTTATGATGTAACCGGATTGTTGGCATTGAGGGGATCTATGTAGACATGCATAGATTGGTTTTCAGGACATACTGGGTTGCTTTTGTTCAACACCAGTTTTCCTTGGTCGATCAATCTTTGAATGTCATCCTAAAACGCCAGGCAGTAATCTATATTGTAACCACACTGTTGGTGATAGTCACAAAACCTGTCTAGCCAGAAACCCTTAGGAATTGGGATCTCATTGGGTACGGCCAAAGAGGGGTTCCTAGGGAGCTTGCAATATTGTTAATGTCTGTTGATTGCTTCTTGCGACATTGGCTTGTATTGCATGTGCCCCACTGCCAACAGTTTCTTCAGAAGTTCTGAAGGCTTGAGAGGTAGTGGGGTGTACTTTGAGCAATCTTTACGCTCAAAGCTTGGCTTGGGTTGCACAGATGTCTCAGGTGTGGGAATCGGAGGTTGCGACATGTTGCCTTACCTGGGCCCGCCATTGTGGGTGGAATATATGTGAATGTAAGAATCGGAATGGAAGTTGTGTAAGATTGCAAAGAAGGCACAGTGTGAATATGTGGAGGGTAGCCGTGATTGGTGTGTGATGCACTACAAGAATGGGCTGCTGAACAATTTGTAGAGGCATAGTTGTTGTAAATGAAATAGGAGAATAAGGGTCTTGATATGCTGGGAATGTAACATGGCTACCCCTTGCGGTTGTAGTTTTAGGCTGTGGAAGCGTAGGTGTGATGACAAAGGGAGCGGTGACAAACAACAGGTTGGTTCAAATGGACTAGGTAGGAGGGATAGGAATGGGGTTGGTTTTACCTCCCTCGTTGGATTGGGAATTGAGTTCCTCTTGTCCATCCTGAAAGATGTCATCCTGGTTAGACATCGTTTCTTGCTACTCCCTAAGCCTAGCCAACTAGATTAGTTGGTCTAGAAGCCTTTGGTTTGTCTGTGTCAAAGGTATAGAAACACCAGGAGTGGTAAAAAACTCCTTCCCATCATAGTATGTGAACTCGAAGCTATGTTTATCTTTAAGTTTGTGTACATCTAAAGGTAGGTTTTCCTGAACCTTGCACAGAGGAAGCTATAGCACTCATGTTGTTGGGCCAAGCCCTCAGGGCCCCAGTTTTGGATCCTGAGGGATCGACATGTTTCCAGCATTGGGTTTAGCAGTTTTTCAACACTAGTGGTGCCTTGAACCGTGATGGGAACTTCAACGTTGAAGGTATTAGTAGCAGTAGTTGCGGAAGCCATTGTTAAGTTAAACAGTTTTGCAAATGGAAAAAAGCAAAGAAGTTGAACAACTAAGCAAGAAGAGCAAAAATAGCTAAGGAAGAAAAGCAAAGAAGTTGACAAGAAAGAAGACCAAAAACAAAGTTGGCAAGCAATCAAAAGAGGCTTTATATCTTGCAGGGATCCTGAGGAATCATCGAGGTGACCGATCTGTACTACACGATGCATAAAGAACTACAAAAGGGTGTCACATTTATGCTAGTGCGTGATAGGGTACAAAACACATGCAAGACTACCGTAAGACAGGAAAGTCAGCTGGTAACTGGAGGCTTTATGTCCTATAGGGCTCCCGAGGAATCTTCGAGGTGACCGATCTACACTGCACAATGCGTAAATAGCCACAGACAGGTGTCACGTTTACGCTAATGTGTATCAGGGTGCAGAAGGCTTACAAGACTACTGTAAAAAAGGCAAGTCAACTAGCAATCGAAGGCTTTATGTCTTGTAGGGCTACTGAGGAACCGTTGAGGCAACTGACCTGCACTGCATGACGTGTAAACAACCATAGATGGGTGTCACATTTATGCTAATGCGTATCAGGGTGCAGAAGGCTTACAAGACTACCATGACATGCGGAAAAGGCACCAAAAGCCATCCTTCTAGTGCTAGAGAAACTATAGTGATCGAAAATATCGACAGTTAGAAAAAATGCCGAGGGATCGTTGGCCGTGGATAGTCTTAACCCCATTTCCCCAAGAGGGCCGTGCTGGATGGAACAGAAATGGGGCACCCTAAACGATTTGGTCAATCAGATAGGGACTTATTCGGTGTCTATATAACCTTTTGCAACATGTGATTTGAAAATGAAACTGATAGCGTGAAGGAATGCTTAAATGCAAAAGAAATAGAAAATAATGTAAAATGCAATAGTAAATAGAAGATAATGTAAAAATGCAGTTAGAAAAATACACCACTTCAAAGCTATGACCTTGCTCTATTAAGATGGATACAATTAGTTGCACATTGCTAGGAAGTGTAGAGATCCCGAGAGTAACCAAGACGTGTAGAACGAGATGGCTATGCGTTTGAATGCAGGCTTAGTCGTTAAAAATGCAAAGTACTACCGAGGTGGTAGAAAAGAGCATGATGGAATGCCAATTGAGAATGCTAATTATTTACAATGTCAAAATAGGAAGCTTACAATGCTTGAGATTACAATGCCAACCTTTTTGCTTGTCAGCCAACCATACTGTTAGCCGACCAGATTACCGAGGAAACAGACTAGAGACTAAAAACCTTTGAAAAAAGGGGATGTCAAAAGTGTGAAAAGTCAAAGTGTACCAATGCCCGAGTGAGCTAGAGAGAGAGTTTAAGCATCACTCATTGGGGCATTTATATGACCAAGTGCGAACGCCACATGCCTTGGGCCTATGCTAACTTATCTATGCCGCATGTGCCTGCATGACCATTGGGCAAGCCTGCCATGCCGTAATTACAAACCTTCTGCATCATAATTATGCTGTCAGAGAAACGGTGTAATTAGGTGAGGTGCATTGATGTCACGTAACCACTTTTCATGCCTTGCCATACTTTGTAGCATAGCATGTTTGGCATTGTGTGGCATCTTGTCACGTTGTGCTACGTAGTGTAGCGTAGCGTAATCGTCAGTTTGAAGAAAAAATCTACATTGTGCCCTGTTGCATGTGTTGAGAACCTTCGCAATGTTATGACTGCTGGTCGCAGATTTGCTATGCTATGCTATGCTACGTAGCATATCATAGCATAGCAACTATCCTTAGTCGTAAAAACATTTCCAATCTACAAACTTTTCCTTTTGCACTGCGAGGCTTGAAAACTTGCTGATCTCGCCCATTGAGATGCCTTCTATCAACTTCCATAGAATTGCTACACCTCGCTGCACCATATAGCTTAGCGTAGCATAGCAGCAAACATGACCTAACTTTAGCCAAGTTCGCTGCTTTCTAACGAAAGAAGACATTGCCGAAGGACTTGAAGTCGGGCGAGGGGACTGGTCGTCCATATTTTGCCATGTTGTGCTAGGCTTTCTGGCATAGCATAGCATAACACTGTGCTTCCGCAAATGTCTTCTAAAGTTTGCTATGCTGCATGATGTAGCGTAGCGTAGCAAGAATCCTTGATTAGAAAACTTGCCGAAGTGAACAGTCTGAAAATCAGAGCATCCATCTCCTAAAGAACTATCATAATGCCACGTGAATTGCAAAGACTTGGTGAACCAAGGATGCCTCCAAATTTTGGGGTGTTTCACCTACAACATAGCTACATGTTAGGCTCTTAGTAGGTTCCATGCACATTGTGTTGCTATTAGAATTAATGGTTAGCCACTAGGTGCCCTCTTGTTTTGTGGCTACTACATACAGACACCTTTGAATTTCTACTTCATGTGAAAATTTTTTGCATGTAGGAATATATGCTTGTTTCATTACTCAAAGTTTCTACACACAAATGCACCCTGTATCGCTATACGCCATGCATGGAACTCATCTCTTCGTGATCTTTTTTAGATGCATTTTCTTTAGAGATTTCTAGGAAAAGATCTCTAATGTCCTTTCTTACATCTACAATGACTAACCATGCCCTTTCCATAATGATTGGGAAGTCCCCCTTATAGCTTTCAACCTTCATTACCAGGAAATTGATAGGATAAGACCATCTACATATAGTAATTATCATGTCTTCGACTAATCCCAATTTAACAGTGATGGATTGATCTACCAATTCCAATTTGATATTACTCTTCTTAAGAGGTAGTAAGTTCCAAGTAGTATACATCTCATGAGAAATCAAATTCACACTAGAACCTAAATTAAGAAGAGCCTTACATAGTTCATTCTTAATAATATGTAAATAGTTAAGGGAACTCCCAGATTAGCTAATTTTCTGGGAAGGTTTCCAGCCTGAATCCAATCAGATACAGCATGGGTGAGCATAATAGTATGGATTTTTAGCGACATTTGGTTTGAAAGGGACTCAAAGGAATGGTTTGTAGAGGTTGTGGTAGTAGTAGGATGACCAACCACCTAAGTTTGTGATGGCTTAGTAGGGTTGTTGACTAGGAAGAAAGGTCTTTTATAAGCATGAGGTTTTGAACCCCTCGATTGATGAACATATTGTAGATTAACAGCTCTAGTAATAGTACATTCCTATGGCTAGGTTGGGAGTTCACCTTGCATAGATGGAGTAGGTGGAAGTTGGGTTGAGGGTAGAGGAATAAGTGTAGGGACAAGAGGAGAATAAGGATGAAATGTGGCATCCCTTTTGGAATGTGGAGAATGAGCTTTATAGGACTTAGAAGGGTAGTAGTGATGCTAAAAGGGAGAAGCATGATTGGAAGAGCCATGTGGAGATAGTCATTACTAAATGTAATACCCATATGGATCTGGTTTCCTGTAAGGGTATTGCTACTTTGGTGGTGGAATCCCCCACGACTGTGGTTGGTGCCACTATTGGTATTGCTTATATAGTTATGCTAGAGTTCCACTTGGAAAATATTATTGTTGTTGTTGATGGAATTGCCTAGGATTACCTTAAGGATAAGCCAATCTTTTGGGTGCTTGCCTTTTTGCTAGTCATGGATTTAAAGCATATACCCCATACTTCTATAAGTGTGAAATGATGGGGAAACATACATTAGGATGTTCATATTGGCACGTGTCACATCCACCATCATCATCTAATTCACTATTTGCAACTTCATCTACTGCAACAATTTTCTTATTATCCCTTTAATAAGCATGTTCATCTTCTTTTTGCCTCTTGTGATTACATTCACTACTTTGCTCTCTTAATTCTTTAGTAATTTTTGTAGTTTGGAATTTTTCATCGAATGAATCCCACATTTTATCCGCCTTAGCTAAAATTTAGACATAGATTTTTGAATTAGCAAGATTTTTTTCTTTACCATCTCATTAAGTGATGATTCTTCCTTACTGTCACAAAATCAAACCTCCCTCTTTCTGATGGAAGAATCCTTGTTGTATTCCTTCATACTTTCATGGGTTTCTTAACTCTCCTTTTTTTTTGCTACATGCTCAATTAGCCTTTGGATTTGATGAGCTTGGAGTTCTAATAGTCTTCCTTAGGCATAGACCCAAAGAGTTCTCCTTGTTTCTAATCTAAGTCCATCGATGATATGGCGAAGTTGTTTCCACTACGAATAACCATGGCTAGGGCATCATTGTATGAGAGAATAGTATCTACCATGGTCGTTTCCAAGCATTCATTATTTCCTTGCTTCCATCCTTGGATCTACCTTCTTAGACACTTTGAAGTATGTTTGATACTTATTATTAAATAGCTCTAACATCGTACTCTACCTATAGATAGATTTCAACTCCAAGGACCAGTACCAACTTTCTACTTCCTTGATGAGTGTCCGAGGAAATAGCTTTAATTTTATCCAATCATTTTCAATATTTTGTAAGGAAAAAGCATTGTGGAAAGATTGAATATGTGTTTGTGAAGTTATATCCCCCTCAAATTTGAGAATATTGTTCATATCAAGTTGTCTAATCCAACAATCTTTCATAAGTTGGAATTTTTACAGCCTCTACAATATTTAGCATGCTTTGAGTTCTAGCAAAGATTCACCATCATAATTATTTCTTTGTCATCAATGATGTCCTTTGTTACCCATTCCTTTATTATGGGCTGGGTGATCATTATTGTTGTCTCATTGTTAACCTCCATCATGGTTGTGCTTTCTGCGCTATTTGTCAGAACTAGAAGAGGAAGAAGAAAAAAATTCTAAATAAGAGGATGAAGAGGGAGGAGGATTTTCACCACCATGATGTTTTACAACTTCCCTTCAATTTTTATGGCCATGTTTTTCAATTTTTTTATCTTTACTATCATCTTTACTTGAACCTAGATTATTAACATTGGAATGTAGATTTAGGCCCACACCCCCATCACCAATAACAAGGGGTGGAGAATCTTCTTGTTGAGAGCCCCCACAGGGAGGGTTCTCATTATCATCTTGGTTGATTAGTGAATCATTTCCCCTTCAAAACCTCATGGTGCCTCTCATGATGTTGGTCTCTCTTGCATTGTGTTTCAGTGAGATAATTATCCCAATAGTGATAATCATGCACAATGTACTCCTCTTAAAGTTCTTGGATGCCTAACTTCTTAAGATTTTAAAGTAACATCACAAGATATTTTATAGTCATAGCAGACTCTCTATGCTAGTTTATAGTCATAGCAAACACTCTGTGGTAGTTTATAATCATAGCAAACTCACTATGCCTACCTTACTTTGTCATTAATGCAATGTTATGTACTAGACATAGTATGGCTTTAGGTACCAGTGGTTTACTAGATTGGCAAATTCATTGCCATTGTGATTAGTAAGCTTGAATGTTCCATCACTATATGCCTTGATGACCCAAAAAGCCCCTTCCCAGTTGGCTAAGAATTTGTCCACGGATTTATGAATGATCTTGAGGACCAAGTCCCTCTCCTTGATTAGGCATTAATGTTGATTGTGATGGTGCTTTTGCCATTACATTTGTTGATGCTACTAGATTTGACCGAGTGTTTGCATGCACTTCTCCTCCACTGAGTTGAGATCTATGATTCTCAACTTGTCATTTGAAGCCTCATCGATAAAGCTTGAGAGGATTACATAAAGTGATGGGACCTGCAATTCAAGAGGCAAGATGGCTTCAAACTCATAAACCAAGTTGTATGGTGTCTTACCTGTAGTAGTTCTTTATGTCGTGCAGGAGGCCTAGAGTGCATAGATTAGTTGGTCATGCCATCGCTATTTGCTACTACGAAGTATCTTCTTTAGAAGATTTTCAATGACTTTGTTTGTGGCCTCTACTTGGCCATTTGCCTATAGGTAGTAGGGTGATGAAAATAAATGTTTAATTTTAAGGTGCTCGTACATGGCCTTAGTGTTAGCACTACTAACTATGGCCCATTGTCAGTAACTATAGTATTGGGTAGACCAAAATAGGACACTATGTTATCAAGTATGAATTTGCAGACCTACTGCGATGTTGTCCTCCTAAGGGGAATAGCCTCAAATCACTTTGTAAAATACTCAATTGTAGTTATGATGAAGCTATGCCCTACAGAGGACAAAGGCATTATAAGTCCTATGATGTCCAACCCCAAACATTGGAATAGCCATGTAATCTGTGTTGTATGCAGCTCAATAGGTGGCATGTGCATGAGGTCACCATGTCGTTAACATGTATTGCACATCTTGACTTTAGAAATGCAATTGTGCTCCATGTAAGGCCAATAGTAGTCTAAGCATCTGATTTTTTCCACCATTTCCCTAAGTGCTATGTGGCCTTTTCAGAGTCCCTCATGGACTTGTTTCACAATCATCTTTGCTTCATTGTCACTAACACATGTTAATAGTATGTCATTGTAGGATTGGTGGCATAAGGTGCTATCACCTATGATGATATAATACCACGATCGCTTTTGCATTGCATCTTTTGAGTACTGGTTAGATGTTGTGGAGGTTCACCCTATAGAAGGTATGAATTGATGTTTTTGTATCACTCTATTGCATGGATCATGCTTATTGTGGTGATGGATGCAATGTTGATTGTTTGCATGAAAGGTACAGTGCAAACTGCCACTGTAGTGGCCAATGCATGAAACATTTCAAGTGCAATGCTTAAGGCTAATATAGCTAATGCATTGGCAATGGAGTTCTCATTGTGGGGGATATGCTAGACATCAGCAATTACAAATTGCTTGAGTAGGTGCTTTGCCAGGTCACAATAAGGCTTCAAGTATTGGGCTTTGCAAGCATAAACCTCTATAACTTGGTTTACAACTAGTTGCAAGTTTCCTTAGATTGCTAGGTTTTGTATTCCTAGGTTGCAAGTTTCTAAGATTCCCCAAAGGAGACCTTCATGCTTTACTACTTTATTAGTGCATGGAAATGCAAAAAAATATGCAAAGGATCAAATCTCCCTGTAGGTGAAGGTGATTATAGTAGTGGAACTACCCCCTTGAGATGTCAAAGCACCATCCAAACATAAGAGTACCTCAAAGTTGTCAGGAACTTGGCTTATGCTAGTAACATGTTCATCCAAAAATTCTAGATCTATTGTTGCTTAGTCATCAATCAAGCAAGCCATAAGTTGTGTGACTATTGCTTAACCTTTGGTTGATGCTTGTGCAATGTAATGTAGGTCAAACTTTTTAGTTATTACTTTCCAATGTGAAATTCCACTACTCTCATAGATATTTGTTATCATAGCTTAAAATTCATTGCTTTTGCAATTGATGTTGACTTGGCTATGAAAAATATAGTGCCTCCACTTCTTAAGTGTGAAGACGAAGGTGAAGCAAATCTTTTCCACATCATTGTATTTTGCTTCATAGGTCACTCGTGCATGGCTTAGGTAGTACACAGGGACCTTAGTACCATCATCTCACTTTTGACAAATCAGGGAAGCAATGGATGCATCAGAGGTAGTAAGGTAGTTGTAGAAAGGTTTATCTCCTTATGGAGGGTAGACCATTGGAAGTTGAGCTAGATCCTATTTGAGGTTGTTGAATGTCACTTAGCATTGAGCCATCAACTCAAAGTGGACTCCCTTCTTGAGAAAATGTTGCATTGATTGTGACTTATCCATCAACCATGTGATAAACCATTGTATTAATTACAATCTGCCTTGTAACCCTCATAGCTCCTTAAGGTTGGCTAGTGGTGCCAAGTTGATAGTGGCCTTAACCTTATCAAGGTCTACATGTATGCCTACTATCCATACTACAAAGCCTAACATGCAGCCCATTTTGACACTAAAGACACATTCTTAGAATTTAACCTAAGTTCATGCTTTAGGTAGCATTTGAGCACAATGTCTAAATCATCTACATGATTTTGTGATGCCCTGGTTTTAACTACTATATTGTCAATGTAATCATTGAGTAGACCTAACAAGCAATCACTAAAGATGTACATCATGGCTCGTTGATCAGTTGCTCTTGCATTCTTAAGTCTAAAGGACATTGTGGTGTAGCAAAAGGTACCCCATGGGGTCATGAAGTTAGTATCGAGCTAGTGCTCTAGGTTGATCTGAATTTGGTTATATATCGAGAACCCATCCATAAAGGACAAAAAGGTAAGACTAGCCATATTATCGAGCAATTGGTCAATACTAGGCAACAAGAAATCATCTTTGATGGTTGCCTAGTTGAGATCCTAGAAATCTAGGCAAATGTGTATGAAACACCGTGAAAATCACGAGTCGGCCTCAGGCAAAGATTTGTAATTCAAGCGAGAGAGCGCATCAGCTTTGTTCCAGGACAAGTTTACGCTCTATTACGCACGGTAGCGTAATGAGTGTAATAAGCTCCAAAATAGTCAAAGGCAGAGTCTAGAGAAGCGCAACAGTTTGACGCTTTTTCTCATGGCGCATGATTAACTTGTCTTTACGCTCGTTACGCAGCGGTGCGTACCATTGCGTATGTTATCATTCAAGTTGCACATTTTTTATGCTTCATTACGCATAGCTGCTTAGTGAGCGTAAGGTATACATTGTTTACGCTTCATTACGCGCAGTTGCATAGTGAGCGTAACTTATACATTGTTTACGCTTCACC
Organism: Gnetum montanum; assembly: GCA_015680685.1. Classification (NCBI taxonomy): domain Eukaryota; kingdom Viridiplantae; phylum Streptophyta; class Gnetopsida; order Gnetales; family Gnetaceae; genus Gnetum; species Gnetum montanum. The sequence goes on along the minus strand of MNCI01008198.1, from coordinate 173,183 downwards.
ACGCGCCGCTACATAGTGAGCGTAAGTTGCACATTATTTACGCTTTGTTACGTGCAGTTGCGTAGTGAGCGTAAGACAATTTTGAGCTTATTGTTTTTACACCAGATTACGCTCATACACGCAACGCAATGCGAATGAGTGTAATACAGCCTGAAAGCAATTAAAGCATGCTCAGCATGTACCTGCTCTTTACACGCACAACACGCAAACAAGCATGTTGTGCATAGTCACAGACTGACTTAAAATGATCATGCCAACAGGGCCTGCAATATCCGGACCCACGTCATCAGGGTTGCGCCTCTTTCACGAAGCATCGCGGCCTATAAATACCTCAGTCGACAAAGATACAAGGGTTGGCAAATCAGAGAAGCAAAAGCATATTTCTGAGCACTAGAGCACTTAGCACTTTGGAGCAGAGATACAGAGAACAGCGCTTTGGCAATCGTTGACATTATCACCTTATAGCCGAAGCAGAGTACAATTCGCTTTGAGCACCGGTGATAGGAGTAATCGTTCTGCTGAAAAGACTCTATCAATCAGAAACAATTGATCGGTAGACGTCAAAGCTTGGCCCAGTTTGCATCTCAGCTTTAGCCCACGAGGTAGATCGGACTTTTGTTTAGACCGTTTTGCTTGTTGTTTTGTGCTTGTTTCACATCCTGTAATCGGGGATTCCCCAGTGTAATTTCTCATACAAAATATACA
>MNCI01008198.1:126980-162263 GCA_015680685.1 Gnetum montanum | reverse complement strand
GCTTACAGTTTATACGCTGGTTCATTTCGAGGTTAACCGACAAGTTACACCCTATGCAACACTTTCTGAAAAAGGGGGTTAATTTCGAATGGACCGACAATTGCCAGCGTGCGTTTGACAGTTTAAAATAAGAACTGCAACATTTGCTGACGGTTTTCCTACCATAAAGGGATTCGCCTTTTTTCATTTACCTCGCAACTTCCAACGTGGCAATAGCAGCGTTGCTTTGTCAGAAAAGGGATGATGGGTCGGAAATACCCATCTACTACTTGAGCCACGCTCTATGTACGTACGAGACGAGATACAATGATGTTGAACGTAATTGCTTAGCATTAGTTTTTACGCTTAAGAAATGTAGGCATTATCTGTTTCGTAGTCAAGTTAACGTCATCTATAAAAGCAACATCCTTTGAGCCATTACGCATAGCTTATACGAGAGTAGTAAAATAGCTCGCTGGAAGGCTATCACGGCAGAATTCGATCTGCACTATATTGGCCAATCATCCACGAAAGGCCAAGCGATAGCTGACCAGTTAATAACTTCACCGATTAACAATCACGCAACCATAGAGCCAGAGTTCCCGGACGAACATGTGCATAGTCTAAGCCCTGTCTTAACAGGCCTTGAAGCAACGTTATACTTCGATGGAGCTTCAACTACCAGAGGCGGTAGTGCTGCCACTATTCTTACGCTATCGCCTGAGGATGTGCGTATACACGTTTATCGACTGACCTTCCCTTGTATGAACAATGTGGCAGAGTACGAGGGGCTCCTCAGGGGATTACTAACTGCAGGTGAACTTAATGTTCAACACCTGGCGGTTAGGGGCGATTCGATGCTTGTCATAAAACAAATCACTGGAGTCTACGCCTGCAAGGCGGTACATTTGCAGCCCTACTGCGATCAGGCTAAAGATCTTCTGAGGCGATTTACGACATTCGACGCCCAACACATCCCACGGACTAACAACACGCTGGCCGACGCACTAGCCACCCTGGCTTTACATGTTCCTTCACACCTGTTTAACACCTGCCCTACATTGATTATAGACTGCACAGACCCTATCATTCAGACGGCGCAAATCTCCTCTCTTCTCGAGGAAAGCACGCCTGAATGGTACGATAATATCAAAATCTATCTTTTACAGGGTGAGCTGCCATCTGCATTAACATGTGCATAGAAAGACACAATTCGTAAGCGAGCTAGGCAATACATCATCATCAGAGATAGCACTCTCTGTAGACGCTCCTTTGATGGCATGTTGCTTACCTACTTTGACAAAGACCAAGCGCAACACATAGTCGGCGACGTTCACGAGGGACTGTGTGGCGGCCACGTAGCACCAAGGGCTATGGTCCTAAAAATTCGACGCTTAGGATACTACTGGCCACACATGGAACGAGACTGCCTGACAAAGGTTAAAACCTGTGACACGTGTCAACGTCATGCAAACCTCATCCATGTGTCACCCACAGAATTGCATACGACACAGATAGCATGGCCATTTCAACGATGGGGACTGGACATCATACGACCCATCACGCCAAAATCTTCTGCAGGGCATAGCTTCATTATTACCGCTACTGAGTACTTTACGAAGTGGGTAGAAATTGTCCCCCTGTAGAAAATCACATCCCAACAGGTTTGCCATTTTATCTTGGACAACATAGTAACCCGATTTGGCCTCCCGATGACTATTGTGACCGACAATGGGCCACAGTTTAGTAGCGCGGATACCAAATCCTTCTATGACAACCTAGGCATTAGACAGTCTTTTTCCTCTCCTTATTACCCGCAGGCGAATGGTCAAGCTGAAGCATCAAACAAAATAGTCATCAATCTGCTCAAAAAAATGCTCGACAGCAACAAAAGGCGGTGGCACGAACAGATCCTCTATGTGCTATGGGCATACCGTACTACATGTAGGACAGCTACGGGTAGTACGCCCTATAGCTTGGTTTATGGATCTGAATCAGTGTTTCCTCTCAAGTTGCAAATCCCTTCTCTAAGAATGGTCCTCTCCGCAATTATAAATGAGTCTCAACACACCAAGTCTCGAATCACAGATCTGGATTTAGTAGAAGAGAAGCGGATTCAGGCTCTTGATACGATTGAGAAATATCAGGGCAAACAGCGCCAGAAACATCGCCACAACATTCAACAGCGCCCGATCAAGAAAGGAGATCTTGTTCTCAAGGCTGTGCATGAACCAGTAGGTAAGTTCTCTGCAAATTGGGAAGGCCCTTTCTTGGTGGTCAATGCATATGGCAACGGAGCGTTCAAATTAGCAAACGTCAACAGCAACGAATTAGCAAACCCTATAAATCATGTATACTTGAAGCGGTATTTCATCTAGCAGCATCTACGGTGTCGACAGCAGGTATGGCAGTATTCGTCCGCTACGACGTAAAACTGGCACTGATCGTCCGCTACAATGTAAAACTGGCACTGATCGTTCGCTACGATGTAAAACTGGCACTGATCATCAGCTACGACGTAAAACTAGCACTGATCGTCCGCTATGATGTAAAATTAGCACTGATCGTCCGCTACAACATAAAACTGGCACTGATCGTCCGCTATGACGCAAAACTGGCACTGACCATCTACTACGATGTAAAACTGGCATGCCTTGCACGCGTCTACCATGACGCTAAACTGGAAAGTGGTAACCGTCCGCTATGACGTAAACCTGGTAGTGTTGTACAGGTCCGCCAAGACGAAAAACTGGCATCTTTTGCACGCGTCCACCACGACGCTAAACTAGCACAGGTAAGTAGCTGTCTTCTGAGACGTAAAACCAGCATAGATCTGTCCCTGGGTCATGACGCAAAACTGACATCCACAGCACGATCTGCTGAGACCATAAACTAGCCTTACCACCGTCCGCTACGACATAAAACTAGCACCTCTCGGTCTGCCCAGACTTTAAACTGGGACCATGGTCTGCTGAGACTTAAAACCAGTAATGGCAGTCTACCAAGACTTAAAAATGGGATGTACAGATCGCTGCCATGTTCAAGTGAGCGTGATCATTCGTGTACAGCTGCATAGTAGATGAGGTGGGATACTGAAACAGTCCTAGTGTCGCCACCCCACTGGCATCCTACTGATTCCTCGGATAAGCAAAGAGGCATCTTACTGATCCCTCGGAGATGCTGCCACCGCACCCGCCGCAGTGGTGCCACCTCTGAGAGTTTAGCCTCGCCAGTCGGAGCCCCGAAAAAATCCTCATCGACCACGGCCCCGGGAATCTCCGCCAATCATCACTATCGGACGCCAGCCTCGCAGATTCATCTGGCCGGTTCCTGGTGCAACCAGTTAGCTACACTATGTCTGATGCCTTTTGGCAAAGATATGTAGCGCCAAATCATCAGGATTGGCAGCTCCACCTGCGTGCTTCGACCCCTTCTTTAAAGCCCATTGGCTCTATCTAACATCAGACAGCATTGGTTTCAAGAACCTCGCCTTTTGTTCATGAGCAATGGTGTCCTCTGTTTTCTTTTGTGGTTGCAAGTTACTTGCCTTGGAGGATGTCGTCCAAAGGTGTGTCCATCTGAGCGGTGAAGTACAACAGCGTGTTGAAATGGCTGCTCAGGTTTGCTCGACCACGTAGCTCTGCATGTCTATACCTTGCACAATCCTACCCTTAACTCTTGTTTCCTTCATCCCCGCCACCCAGTTCCCATACGCAAAACCCTCATACGCAAGTATTCATTTGCCGCACTCACGCTAGCAGAGACATCGCAAAAAGTGATGCGCAACGCTCCTTTTGCATGCATTCCTACAATAATCGATGACAGAAAAACCTTAGGCTGATGCGCTACGCTCGTCTGAAAGCATTCCTGTTGACCGCGTATTTCATACCCCTACCATCCATAACGCATTTTGCATCTTCTCTGAACCTGTTTCAAGCTATACCCCTCTATCTCCCATACCTTCCAGTCTTGCTCTTCTATGTTGACAGGGCAACACTTGAGTAGCCATGGATGAATGTTGTTCTTGCTTTTGCCAATTCGGTGTTTCGCATTCTTTGTCGACGTCTTTCGGGTAAGCCCTCCAACCGTCAAAAAAGAGCGGCCATTGAAACACTGTGAAAATTACGAGTCGGCCTCAGGCAAAGATTTGCAATTCAAGCGAGAGCGTGCATCAGCTTTGTTCCAGGACAAGTTTACGCTCTATTACGCACGACAGCGTAATGAGTGTAATAAGCTCCAAAATAGTCAAAGGCAGAGTCTAGAGAAGCGCAACAGTTTGACGCTTTTTCTCATGGCGCATGATTAACTTGTCTTTACGCTCGTTACGCGGTGGTGCGTACCATTCCGTATGTTATCATTCAAGCTGCACATTGTTTACGCTTCATTACGCACAACTGCATAGTGAGCGTAAGGTATACATTGTTTACGCTTCATTACGCGCAGCTGCGTAGTGAGCGTAACTTATACATTGTTTATGCTTCACCGCGCGTCGTTGCGTAGTGAGTGTAAGTTGCACATTATTTACGCTTTGTTACATGCAGTTGCGTAGTGAGCGTAAAACAATTTTGAGCTTATTGTTTTTACACCAGATTACGCTCATACACGCAACACAACACGAATGACTGTAATACAGCCTGAAAGCAATTAAAGCACGTTCAGCATGTACCTGCTCTTCACACGCACAACACGCAAACAAGCATGTTGTGCGTAGTCACAGTCTGACTTAAAATGATCGTGCCAACAGGCCCACAATATCTGGACCCACATCATCAGGGTTGCGCCTCTTTTACGAAGCCTCGCGGCCTATAAATACCTCAGTCGACAAAGATACAAGGGTTGGCAAATCAGAGAAGCAAAAGCATATTTCTGAGCACCAGAGCACTTAGCACTTTGGAGCAGAGATACAGAGAATAGTGCTTTGGCAATCGTTGACATTATCACCTTACAGCCGAAGTAGAGTACAATTCACTTTGAGCACCGGTGACAGGAGTAATCGTTCTGCTGAAAAGACTCTATCAATTAGAAACAATTGATCGGTAGACGTCAAAGCTTGGCCTGCCTTGCATCTCAGCTTTAGCCCACGAGGTAGATCGGACTTCTATTTAGACTATTTTGCTTGTTGTTTTGTGCTTGTTTCACATCCTGTAATCGGGGATTCCCCAGTGTAATTTCTCATACAAAATATACACTTTTAAGTCAAAGCGCAGATCTTGAAGCTACGTGCTTCTCTTATGTCAGCCTCCTTTTATCGTGTTTAGCATTATCACCGTTGCAATCCGTCTACATCGTTTTCCCCTCGTTTTACGACTCCTCGAACCAGATCGCTTTCTTTTTACGTAATTTTCATTGTTTTACTGACCCGTAAGTCCCTGTCTGATCGACAAGACCGTTCAGGGCGCCGCGGATTCGTTTTTCCAGCATAGCCCTCGCGCGGATCCGTGGCTAAAACTGTGTACGCCGGAACCTCGGTCGGTATTTCCAGCTGCCGACGTTTTCCGTCGCTACAGTGTATACTTCCATTTTTCTTAGGAACAACAACGATGTTGGAAACCTAGTCAGCATAGTCAACAACCCAAATGAAACTAGCTTTGTAGAGCTTGATGATTTCATCACGAACAACCAACGCTACCTCAAGCATAACCTTACAGGCTTTCTACTTAACTAGTTTCATGTTCCGATTGAGGATTATGTTATGTTGTATTACATGAGGATCAAGGCCTATCATGTCTTCATAAGACCATGCAAACACCTTGATGTTTTTGTTAAGCACTCTTGTGATGTTTTGGGAATGCTGAGGCTCTAACAAAGAACTAAGCTTCAGTGTTCTCACGTTGTCGCTAGATGTTACTATGTGGACCTCAACGAGTGAATCCTCAATGACATCACCTACCTCTATATCTAGAGCCCTAACTATATGGTTTGGCTAGTCTAGCGGTGCCTCTACAGATGTTACATATTCATTATAGGCCACAGGCTCAAGGTCTAGGCACTATGAATCGATACATCACATAAGATCATCATGTGGCCTAGTGAGGACCAACAACAAATGAAGATGCTCATACCTAGTTATGTTGTGAATCCTGTAATAATCTTGCAAAATAAACTAGAAAAATGTCAAGCCATTCTGGTCTTAATAAGAGCAATATGCACAATACAATAAAATTTTGCCTAAGTATGCTAATGAGGTTAAGAAGCAAAGGATGCATGGGTTAGTTTTGGGCCTTGATAGGCCATGGGATTGTTAGTTTAAGGTCTTAGCATATTGCAAAATGCTAGGTTAACATTGTAGCAAATTGTTGAATGTGCATGTGTTATTAGAATGAGGTTTGGTCCATTAGGAAAGCAAAATTGGCTAGAGTGCTCATCGGGTGACTAGGAAAATTCAAAAATTTTCTAAGTCCAAAGACTATGAGAAAAATCAAAAAAATTTCTAACTTTGGTGACTACACTCACCCCTAGCTATGCTCAACACTATTGAGCATAGCAATGGGTAGGTAAAAATTTAAGTGGTCCCCAAGGAAATATAAGTACATTTTACCCTTGATAAATTTGTTATTGTCAAAAGGTAAAAATGAACTTTTAGAGCATTGCGTGGTTGCAAGAGCATAGTTTGCCAAAGATGTTGCACCGACATGGATGTCAACACCTCAGCCTAGCCAATGTGGAGGAGGGAGAGTGAGTCTTGGAGCACCTACCATGGGCACATGTGAAGGAGAGGAGGGTGTCACTCACTATCAGGTACATCACTATGATCACCCCTTTTGGTTGTTTTCCTCCCTTTTTCTATGCTTAGGTGTTGGGGATGTGGGCTTTCAGGAGCAACACTTTGCCTTGGCAAAGGCCACTACCACCATGACCACTTAGGCCTATCGTGGCCATGGGAGAAAGCATGTGCATCAAGAGGACTTTACTCTTTCTCTCTCTTTTCTATTTTTCTATGTTTTTCTATGAGGGGGTTGATTGGTGGGGAAGGATGTGCAAACTTGGCTATGGTTGTGGCTGTGAGGGGAAAAGGAAGGGCTACAAGCATAGAAAAATTTGTTGTTTTGTTTGGTAGTATGTGTAAAGCAAGGGTTTGCATTGCAGTTGCCAATACAGTCACCAAGGGAGGGTTTAGCGATGGTAGAACAAGCTTTCATGGGAGAGAGTTTTAGAGGTCATGGCTACTGTAGTGGCTAATGTGGCTACCTATAGCGAGGTCATCAATGTAGGGCCACAAGTTTAGAAAAGGGTTTAATGGCTATAGTTTTTTAGCTAGGGCATGCAAGGCCTCCTACAAAAAAATTATTATTTCTATTTTAATTCTTGATAGTGTGGGGCAGGGATTTGAGGTTTGGTGGTAGCTACTGCCCATGGGGTTGAGGGCTTGATGAAGCTTATGCAAAAATTTCTTTTTGTTTTTTGTGGTACAACAAATAGAGAGAGGTAGGGATATGGGATTAGCAGCCGTAATGAAAGGGGTCACGGCCATTGGGATGGGGTTGTTGCCACCCATAAGGTAGGGCACGCGGCGGGGTTGCGGTAAAGCATAGGGTAGGGAAGTGTTGTAAGGCACAATGGCATGGCCATTTTGGTAGTGTCCACAATGGTAGGAGGTGCAAGGACATAGCATAGCTAGTTTCTTTTTTGTTTTGCAAAACATTTATCTTTCTTTTTTTTGGCGGGGGCTATAGTGTAGCTAGCAATTGAAATTTTTTCTTTGAGATTGTTTTTTGGGGCTATGCTCTTGGGGAGTGTAGCCAATAGTAAGAAATTTTTTTTGAAGATTCTATAATATTTTGGAGCTATGCTTATTGGGAGTATAGCCCAAAGTTAGAAAATTTTGGACTGCTATAGGCTACACTGCCTAGAGTTAGAAAATTTGGAAGAAAAATTTGCTAAATGTAAAAATGTCAATGACGCTAAAGTTGCTATGATGCCAAACTTGCAAATTGACTGCCAAATTGCTAAGATGTGTAAACTAAGATGATGTAGAATGTGCAAACATACGAAACAAAATGCTAACACTACACTAAACATGTTGTACCCCAATGAGTACCAGGTGCATCAAATGTATATGTTGACATCCTATACTCATAGAGCTCAAGGATATTTTTCTAAGTTATGCTATGTTACATTAAATTTTGCTAAATGTAAATTAATATGTTTTTGAATGAAATCAATCTATTATGTACTAATGTTGTGTTTGTCATTTCTATGATTTCAAGGTGTTTATAAAGCCAATCTTGGTTGTTGTGGAGCTTGTTGGCATCCTTTGCTACATGAACGAGCCTATGCCTAACACGCATGCCTCGAACATGAAGTTGGATCATCAGGTGGTATGGTTTCAGCTAAGGGCATTCACATGAAGTTGGATCATTAGGTGGTATGATTACTAGCCAAATGGGAGAGGTTTGTAGTTGAGTTTTGAGATCCATTAGAGATTCCTCAAGAAATGGCCTGAAGTTAATCTCTTGAATAACTAATTGTTGGGTCTCTTGAGACTTGATGATCTCTAGGCAGGCTTAAGTCAAAGTGACCTCAAGCCTTAGCATGGGTCTAGGCACTTCTCTTTGCTATGATTGTTTAGTCAGCACTTCTTCTTTTGGAATCTGTCAGATAGATTCTACTTTGGGATCCTCGTGAAGAGGTCCCATTGCATGGGCTGCTTCTAAAGATTCTTGGGCTTGTTCTTGTTGGCCCCTTCCAACTCTAGGCTACTTCTCCTGTGGTTAAGAAGATTTTCCTTCCTATAGAAATTTCTATTTTGGTGTCATCTGTAATGACAATAAGATCATGGGTTAGCAATCATTGTGTAACTTAAAACAATTGGAATACCTTTATCTCTTAAGGATAGTAACACTTGGCTAAGTTGTAATTATGGCTTATTTAATTATTTTAGTTATTATTTATTTATGTATTATCATTAATAAATCATCCCAAAGGATGTTGGAAGGGTTAATTTTTGAAAAATTTGATGTTTATATGTTATTAAGGTTATTAACCATTTAGGGGAGTTAGAAAAATTTTCATTGGAAACCTTAAGGTTTGTGACCCCCATGATAAAGATCTTACCTTTGGTAAATGTAGGATTGAAAAATGGAGTGATTTGGACAAACGATTTGGATGTTATGGGCATTGAAAAATTATAAAAACTCCCCATGTGTTATGAGAAAATGATGAAAAATTGCAAAGTATTCAGTGGTATATATAGGGGTTTTGGGTTGCATTGACAAGGCCTCGTTGATGCTTCTGTTGACCATTGTTGACTTTGGTCAAACTAGCAAATTATGAAGAGTTTTGGAGTGAAATTCATGTCAAATCAAAGCTCAAAAGGTTAAGAATAGTATGAAAACATGAGAAGAGGGTGTTGAAGCTCACAAATTTGGAAAAATGGAGAAAAATTAATTTGGAAGATGAATGAAATAAAAGGTTAAGGAGCACTAAGAAAAATACTAAATGGAATATGCTAAAGATAGGATTGTGGCAATGTCAAAGGTATGAGACCTTAATTAATTAGACCAAGAGCTATGCAAGTGGGTCCTCCCAATAGTAGGTTCATGTCCTTGTTGCCCTTTTATAACCTCAACTAAAGAGTCAGTGGGCCCCACAATCAATTTAATGGCATGACAAGTAAAAGACCAACTAGGAAGAATCTACACAAGAATTCCAACACATCAGACCAAGGCATAGAGCATAACATAGAACACAGTAGCAAGGTAAGTTATGGTAGCATGGATGGATGGTAGAGAAGGTGAAATGGAGTTCTAAATTAAGGTCATAAGAAGTCTCTTATGGAATTTTTGTTGAAAATGACCTAGGAAAATCCATCCTCATTCTAGACCAAAACTAGCCACTTTTAGTGATTTCATATTACCACTCTAAGATCAATTCACTCACTTGAGACACAAGAGTACTTCCACAAGATAACCATCATTCCACAAAGAGACGAAAGAGAAGTAGGAAGTAAGAGAGAGAGGACCTTAGTTAGAGGAGACCTTCAAGCATAGGTGCATGTCGTTGAGTCCCATAACTACTACTTATAGCTCATTTATCTATCCAAGGGGTGTGTTTTGAATTCCCATGGTTTTTTTTCCTTTGGAAATAAAAACCACACCATGTAATGACTTATTCATGTCTAAGGGATGTGCTTTAAATTTCCATCATCTTTTTGGATGGAAACCACACCATGCAAAGACTTTATTTGACTTCATATTAGTGGGTGGTATGAAATGGTAAGAAGTCTATGAAAAACACTCAGGCACTCAAGTGAGTAGAAGAGTACAAAGAGTATAGAGACCATTGAATTCACACCCTTTGCAAACCTTTTAATTCTTCCTAATTATGGAACTACCAAGGTCGCTGATTGATTAAAAATTTCTTTAATGGAAGGAACCTCAAATTCTCACAAGGAAAATCATAGAGTGCATTGGATGGGTGAATGACATGGACTCATTACATGTTACATGCAAAATAAACCATGTTAATGTCATTAGACATTAGAATTCAAAAATAGAAACCAGACACTAACAATCATAACATTAAGTGCAAACCATAATTGTTGGAAAAGTCATCCATGAAGACTTCAACATGACTACTGATCTTTTGTTGGAAGATACTAAGGACCAAGCATTGAATTTTTGTAGGGGCATTGCATAGACTAAATGACATCTTAAAATATGCAAAAGTCCCCTAAGGACTTGTGAATGTTTTCTGGCCTGATCTTCTAGCATAATTTTGATTTGGTTATAGCCACCATAACCATCCAAGAAGCTATAATCATAATGCCAAAATATGTTATCCAATACTTGCTCGACAAATGGCAATGGAAAATGATCTGTAAATGTTGCCATATTCAACAACTTGAAGTCAATGTAAACTTTCCATTTGTCATCCTTCTTTGGCACAATTATGAGTGGGCTAATCCACTCACTATCCATGATAGGATAGATGAATCCCACCTTGAGGAGTTGTTCAATTTCCTCTTTGACGATCTACTTCAATCTAGGATTTACCTACCTTTGTGACTACCTTCTAGGCTTCATGGTCAAGTCAATGTAAATGTGATGCTGGCATATCCTTAGATTGATTCCTGTTAACTCTAAATATGACCAAGCAAAGGCTATTAGTCACTGTTAACTACCTTTAACAACTTTTCTTTTTATTTAGAAGCAAGTTTGGCATTAATTATGATCGATTTACCATTTTTCAAAAATGCATATTCCATGCTAGTCAATAAAGATTTTAGCTCTATGGGCTCCTACTTAAATTTATCAAGGATTTCCAACTCTCCCCAACAAGTATAATCATCTTCATTAGAGAATTGGGAATGAACTTATTCAATTTTGTCCATGCCTTCAACATAACCAGATGTTAGGCTCTCGGTTGGTTCCATGCATAATGTGCTACTATCTGAGTCTACTATCAACCACTTGGTGCCCTCCTATTTTGTGGCTGCTTCATATAAAGACCATTGAATATTGATTTTTTGTGCACACTAATTTCATGCTTTAATGTATGTACTCTTGATAGACCAAATCTTTTGTACACAATTGCACCCATTGTTACTATACACGATGCATGGAATGCACTTCTTCTCAATATTGCCTAGCTCATTTTCCTTGGATATTTCTAAAGATAGGTTCCTTATGCCCATACATGTGTCGGTCGTGCTTAACCAAGCTCTTCCCATAATGATGAGGAAGTCACTTTTGCAGTTGCCCACCTTCATCACCAAAAAATTAGCAAGATAGGATCACCCACGAATTATGGTCACAATGTTCTCTACTAATCCTAGAGGAACAGTAATTGATTGATATGCTATTCTAGATGAATGTTGCTCTTCTTAATAAGTGGTAGGTTTCAGGCCTTGTACATGTCATGGGAGATGAGATTAACTTTAGAACCAGAGTCAAGAAGAGCCTCACATGACTCATGTCCAATGATCTATAGATAAATAAGTGGACTTCCTAGGTTAGATCTTTTCATGGAAAGATTTCCAATCTTGATCTAGTTAAAAATAGCATGAGTTAGCATTATAGTGCAGATCCTAGGTGGCACTTGGTTCGAAGGATACTCGAAGATGTTTGATGCAGAGGATAGGGTGAAGGAGATGCAAGATGATCAGCTAGAGTAGATTGTGAGGGTTGAAGAGGACTACTAGGTCAGAAGAAAGATCTTTTTCTTAATCAATTGTCTAGACCACTTAGCTAGAAAGTCAGTTGTGAATGTACAGCCCTTGTAGCATTTTTTTGTTGCGGCTATGGAGGAATCTCACCTTGTATGGATGGAGTAGGAGGTAACTAGGTTGATGGTGGAGGTGTGTGAGTAAACTAATGCAAATTGTAATATGAATATGGATATGGATTTTCCCTTGAGTAGATGGAGAATTTATTTAGTGATACTCTAGAGGGTAATAATGATGCTGGATTGATGTATGATTTGCAGAGCTTCTAAGGGAGATGGGTTGCTAAACATAGTACCCGTATGGATCTGGTTTCCTATAAGGGTACTACTACCTTGGCAGCAACATTCTCCATGTTTGTGGTTGATTCCACTATTATTATTTGTTCATAAGGTTGTGGAGAAGTTCCACTAGAGTAGTAAGATTGTTGTTGTTAATGGAACTACCTTGGATTGCCTTGAGGATAAGGCAATCATCTAGGTGCTTGCCTACGTGCTAATCAAGGATTTAATGCATACATCATAGACTCTTATAAGTGTGACACCATAAGGTAACATTTCTTTGGATGTTCATATTGACAAATATCATAATCAGTTTCATCATTAGAATTGGTTTCCACAACTTCCTCTATGGCAGTAGCTTTGCCCTTGCCTCTTTGGTAGGCATGTTTAGCTTCTTTTCACCTCTTACTATTACATTGACTATTTACTCCTTGGATTCGTTAGCAATCTTCATGGCTATTTGAAATTTTTCATCCAAAGAGACCCATAATTTGTCAACCTTTGTCGAAATATCAGAAATAGACTTTTGGAAGGGCAAGGTTTTTCTGTTCACCACTTCATCAAGCAGTGACTCCTTCTCATCACAAAATCAGACCTTCCATTTCCTAATGGAAGGATTCCTATTATACTCTTCTACACTTTCCCTTTTTGTAGCTCACCTTCTTCTTTTGCTACTTGCTCTATTAACCTTTGGATTTGATGAGCTCTTAGTTCAGAAAATCTTCCTTGGGCATACACCCCAAGAGTTCTTCTAGTTTCTACTCTAAGCCCATCTATGATGTGGCAAAGTTGTTCTCTTTGAGAATAGCCATGGTCAGAACATCATTGTAAGAGTAAATAGTATTGTCCCATGGCGGCATCCAAGGATTCATGTGTTCCTTGTGTCCAGCCTTGGATTTACCTTCTCAAATTAGACACTCTGAAGTACATTTGATAGTTATCATTAAATAGCTCTAACATGGTACTTCATCTATAAATAGATTCTGGTTCTAAGGATTGGTACCAACTTTCAACTTCTTTGATGAGTGTCCTAGGGAAAAGCTTGAGATTTTGCCACTCATTCTCTATGTTTTGTATGGCATAGGCATCATGAAAAGCTTGTAGGTGTCTATAAATTAGAATTGTGTCCCCCCTTGAATCTTGGGATATTATTTATGTCTAAGTACTTGATTTGGCTATCTTTCATATGCTTGGTTGGAATTTTAACTAGCTCTGCAATGTTGAGCATACTTTAAGTTGCTAATAGGAGTTCATCATCATCATTACATCGATGATGCTGATGATGGTTTCAGCCATCCCTTTGGTCTTGGTGACCTTCATGATCATTATTGTCTCATTGGTTACCTTCATCATGATTATTTTGATGATGACTTCTATGAGAACCATCAAATGAAGAGGAATGTTAAAAATTGGATGAAGAGGATGAAGAGAAAGGTGGATCACCACTACCACCGTAGTGTCTTCCACCACTCTTTTACTTATTACAATCACCATCCTTAGATCCCTTCCTATTGTGATGCTTGCCCAAGTCCCTACCTTGATTGTCACTTTTTCCTGAATTTAGTTTATGACTAGTGGATCACAGGTTCAAGTTCATACCCTTATCACTAGTATCAAGGGATGAAGCATATTCATGTTGAGAACCTTCAATAGGAGGATCCTCATTGTCATCTTGATTGAATAAAAACAAGGAATTAGTGTAATGGAGTTTCTCCTTTGTAGCCTCATGGAGTTTCTCCTGATGTTGATCTCATTTGCATTGTGTTTTAGTGGGACAATATTTTCGAGTGTCATAACCATCCATGATGTATTCCTCATGAATATCTGCTATGTCCAACTTCTTAAGGGTTTTAAATAGCATTCTGGGCATAGACCGATCAAGGAGCAAGATGAAATTGCCCTCCATATCATGCCATTGTAGTTTTTCATCCTGATGTAGGATGATAGTGAAGTTTGGCACAAATGCATCTATATGAGTATATATCACCTTGCACTCCTATGGAATTGGTGGTTTGACATCTTCACGCTTGTGAGAAGAAGAAGACATTTTGCAATATAAAATAAAAAATTAATGTGCTTTTACAATTCTATGTATAGTGGAAATGATATTAACCTTGAGGTTTGTACAACGATATTAATGCTATTAACGTAACCCTAAATAGTGCATATTTCAACAAACAAAGATCCTAGCAACGATGCCAATGATGAGTGGTGAGGTACCCCTATGCCCAACCATATGAATCACAAAGTGTTCATGTGCGATCTATTCAAATTTTGTGAACTTTATCATTTTCAGTGCACTGGTCCTCTAAGAAATGAATCTTGCCTTAAGGTTGATCGGTGTCTTCCCAATTACACTCATGACGTATGTTGGTATGGTTAAGTGTAATTGAGGCATTCAATTTTTATCATTTTGTGTTTTATAGTTGGGTGTTCAAAATGTAGATAAAATGAATTGGATTAACTAATTAACTATCATTTAACTATTCCTAACGTAAGCATCTGATCCCACTTTTGTTACACTTCTTAAACCCACGTATCCACTACTCGGTGACCAAGCATTACACTACCAAGCATACCAAGAAATAACGTTGCTGGGATTACCAAGAGAATACATGTTACGCTTGAAGATGTCATACTTATGTGTGTAATCTACCTTGTTTAATTTTTTCATTAACTTAATTACTATAAACATTTAATAAATAATCAAAAAAATTAAATAAATAATTGAAAACATTGAATGCATAAACAAAATATTTAATCTATCCAGAATGCTATAAGGTTTATCATAAAGCTCATGTTTATTGTCACACACACTATCATGCTTAGGTACAACAATGCTCGAATAAAGATTTGTACACTCAATGACTCTTGTTGTCAGCACTCAAGAGGAAAATTCTAACTTTCAAATGGAAAAATTGCAAGAGCTTCTCTGCTAAAAATCTCTAATTTTCATAAATGCAGCTGGTAGGTGCATATTTATAGTCGAAAATAGACATTGCATTAACAGGGCCTTGTTGATGCATGATACAAGCTTGATGAAGAAGATGTGGTGAAGCAAGTTGCTAAATTCCTAAGTAAGGGGTTAATCCAGCAATCTCATTCTAATTATTCTTGTGCTTCTTGTATTATCTAAAATCATGCAAAATTCAAATGAGGCAAAGCAAAGATGATAATCAATTATATCCTATTGAATGCCATCATAGTGGACACTAAATGGTCATTCCCAAATAAAGAAGAACTGATCTAGAGAGTAGCTTCCAAGAATATTTTTTCAAATTTTGACTATAAGAGAAGTTTTGGAAGTTTTTCCTTAGCCCTCTTGCACACTTACTTCCAAAGGCCATAACTTCACCTGGAGCATTCAAGTTAGTTATGGGGGTGCATTATGTGATATGAGTGAACAAAAATTTGAAATTTTGAGCCACAAATTCCTAATGCCTGCAAGATATTATAAAGGGTAAGTACAATGAGATAATAAGAACCTTAAAGTTAATCAATCAAACAAAGGCTAGAAAGATTCAGATAATACTCCACCATATTAACTATTTTAGACCATAATAAGCAAAGAAAACGGTAGAAGCTCATAAATAATTAACACTTAAGGGGTTCCTTTTTGAAATATTTTTCAACTCTATAATGCTAAAATGACAGGAACTTGATCTAACCAAGGGTATGAGCAAATTAAAGAAGTACTAAGAATTGATAGGAACACACTAATAATTTCAAACCTTGTTGATTGCAGATGGTCCTACAAAGACCACTAGAAGAAGGACCTTCATAACATAGAAGTTGTAAAGAAACAACTTCAAGTGTCTCCTTTATGACCTACACTAGCCAATAGTGGAGAATGGTACTTAGGAGAAATGTATCAATTCTTGCAAAATAAATAGATTGATGCAATAGTTAAAACTAAGGGAGTCTTTGTGCCATACTTAGTAAAAAGAGTAGATGGGAAAGAAGACAAGAATAGAAGAGAAAAAACTTCAAGTTCTCCTAAACAGATATCAATTCTAGAAGCTTAACAATGAAGGGAAGAAGTTGATGGAAGAGCCACCACCACCTGATATATGAACTACATAGAGCCACCTTAAATTTTATTTTCATTTTATCAAGTAACTATGTCATTTTTTATACACACCACTATGGCACTTAGAGGCAATTAGTAGTTAGGGTCAATCAATAATCTCATACCTTCCCAATATTTTGTAAAAAGCTTACAATTCCTTTTTTTCACTTGAGGATGAGTTTTTCTTCAATTTTGGGGGTATGAAAAATCATGTTTTTTGTAAGCTAAGATATCATAACCTTGATATCTAATATCCTTGGCAATAGTGCCAATGATAAGAAATAGGTACCCCTACACCCACCCATACGAATCACAAGCATTCATGCACGATCTAGTCAAATTCCGTGGATGGGACTAATTTAGTATTTATATTATTAAGCATTAATTGCAAGTTGCTATCTTCCCACTTGGACTAGTGGTAACTTTGTTGCATATGATTTAGTCCAAAGTGAGGCATATGATAATTGATGTTGATAAACCCTGATTACTCCTAGCAATAAACATAATTGAGAATAAACTTGAAATATAAGTAATAACGGTAATGTAAATATACTCTAGCTTAGAGCAGTGAACATCTAGTCTAGAGCAGTGAACATCTAGTCTTAACTTACCATACACATCTTAAGCTCGTATAATCATTACTAGGTTAAGTGTTATGCCACTCAGCTGACCAAGTAATAATACTATTTGGATTACCAAATAATTACACTTTAATGCTCAAAATCAACCATACTCATTTCACTTTACTAATGAACAAGTAAAGTAAAGTACTTGGAAATGTAAATGATTAAACTAAAAAAATAATAAAAACTATACTAAGTAAAATAGTAAAACTAAGTGGATGCTACAATGATGAAAAGCAATCTCAATCTTTGTTTTCTGGACATGAATTGTGCCCAAGTACACTTCACTTGAATAAAGATTATGTACAACTGCTCAACACCACACTATGGGCATTCACTCTACTAATAAGGCTATGAAAACAAACTACAATAGTCTACCTCAAGATAGAATGAAAATTTTTCCAGAGCATACCCCCAAGTGCTATATTTATAAATAGGCATGCATCCCACAATATTGGATAACAAGTAACGTAGCATGTGTTCATGCACAATCTGATCAAATTCCATGGATGGGACTAGTTTAACATTTAGATTGTTAAGCATTTATCACAGGACGTTGTCTTCCCACTTAGACTAGTGGTAGCTTTGTTATGTATGAATTAATCCAAAGTGAGGCATATGATAATTGATGTTGATAAGCCTTGATTACTCCTAATGATAAACATAATTGAGAATGAAATTTAAATCTAAGTAATGATAATAATGTAAATATGCTTTAGCCTAGAGTGATAAGCATCTGATCTTTGGCTTATCATACACATATTGGGCTCATGTAACCATTACTATTTTACCAAGCATTATGCTATTGGGCAAACCAAGTAATAACACAACTCAGATTACCAAATGATTACACTTAAATGCTTAAAACTACTTCTACTCATTCTGCTTTACTAAGAAACAAGTAAACTAAAATACTTGGAAATGTAAATGATTAAACAAAGAAAATAGTAAAAACTATACTAAGTAAAATAGTAAAACTAAGTGGATACTACAATAATGAAAAGCAATCTCGATGTGTCCAAGTACACTTCATTTGAATAAAGATTCCATACAACTACTCAACACCACACTGTAGGCATTCACTCTATCGCTAAAGCTATGAAAACAAACTACAAAAGTATACTCAAGGATGAAATAAAAAATTTTCAAGATCATACCCCTAAGTGTTATATTTATAGACAAGCATGCATCCCACAATATCAGATATTCGATAATGTAGCATATGCTCTAATATCGACGCTAAGATATCGAGTATCCAATATCAAATATTTGATATCAGGGATCCAATATCTTAGTGTACAAAAAACACAGTGACATAACAAAACAAAAATAAAATTTTGAATGTCTCAATGTAGTTTGTATTTCAAGTAGTGATGACTCTTCCATCAGCTTCTTCCCATTGTTGTCAAGCTTCTAGAATTGCTATCTATTCAAGAATGGGTAAAGTTTCTTCTCTTCTATCCAGTCTTCTTTTCCATCTACTCTCTTTATTAAGTGGCACAAAGACTCCCTCAATTTTAACTGAGGCAACTATAGTCTACAAAATTGCTCTCCAACTATACAACTACCAAGTAAAAATACATAAGTAACCTCCTTACCTCCTACCAAGATCACATGTATAATCTAAATCAACAAAACCAACCACATTGCCCCTACTTCACCTAAACTCTAAACAAACATTAGAAGTACCTCACAAATATCTCAAAATCTATTTCACTACCTACTAATGCATCTCACCATGATTAAACATATATCTACTTACAATGCTAACTACATATAAAATGTCAATACAAGTACAAACTATAGCGATAGCATACATAATGAGTAAGGAATGTGAGACATAGTAAATGTAAGAGTCTAATTGTGGTGTCAATGTAGTGAAAAGCCTAAAATGAGCAACAATAGAAGCACTTACAAATTTTGCATTTATCATGCTAAAATGCTCCAAAACCTCCTAAACATGATTCTTGGCATGGAAATGCACATAGGACCAAGAGAAGAAAGTTGTATCTCACCCAAAAAAATGTGTGAAAAATTGCATTTCACCTTTGTAATAACATTTTCATATACAATCTTCTTTTACAAAATACCTTAAAATTTATAGCAAAGACTAGAATCCCTATAGCTTAAACTAAATAACGAGACTACAACGTGGCATACAATCCTGCAAACTATTATTGCAAATCATATCATAAAATTATGTGGATGCCAATCATATCATAAAACAAAGTGATG
Organism: Gnetum montanum; assembly: GCA_015680685.1. NCBI lineage: Eukaryota > Viridiplantae > Streptophyta > Gnetopsida > Gnetales > Gnetaceae > Gnetum > Gnetum montanum. The sequence continues at coordinate 142,913 of MNCI01008198.1, read as the reverse complement.
TAAATTGATATAAACTCATGCACATGAATTTGCACTAAACCTTGGCACCCAACATAGCTACTTATGAAACTAACTTCAAATGAAATTGCTCTGCAAAATTGGTTCAGGATTCAAGCATTAATGTTCCTGTAATTCCAACTAATAACAAAATCAACTAATAACAAAATGAAGTCTCAAATCCCTGTAATTGCAACTAATAATCTTACAGGTCTCGAATTCATATTTCCTATTATCAACACTTGCTATCATTCTTAGCATATTTTTTCAATTTAATTGTTCAATTTCCAATATTTCTATTCGAAAATTCTTTTAAATCGCTAAGAGCCTTGGCACTCGGCAAAGCTCCTTAAAGGTAACTTCCAATGAAATTGCACTAAAAGGTTCGCTCTTAGGATCATTAAAAAGTTGAAAAAAAAACATGAAACATACGCTATGGAAATGCTCATACTTGCACCTACGGATCAGGCATTAAGGCCCTTGTAATTCCTACAAACTATATGACGTCTCAAATCCCTGTAATGGCGCAATTGCAATTAATAATCTTAAGTCTCAACTTCCTGACTGCAAAATGTCAGTTTGAAACTTTCTTTTAACTAAGAAAATCGTAAGATGGAACGCAGACCAAACTTGCATCCCGAAAATTCTATCGACCCTGAAATACATTTTCTTATGCCGACACAACGAAGCATATAAACTCGTATGCCGACAGAACGAAGTTTATAAACAAGGCTTGGATCTTGAAACTGGAAACTGACTCTAAGAATGCCGATAAAATCGGGAAAAAAAAGTCAATAGCATTCGAAAATCAACTTTAGAAAAAGAAAAACCGATCAACTGCCAAAATAAACTTAAACAAAACATTAAAAGAACCCTTGCAATCAATTACAATAAAAAGCTAATATGTACCGCCTCAACGTTCGCGACTATTTGAAAGTAGAAAAGAAGCGAATAGCGAGAGGCGAATGGTGATCCATACCAGATTAATTTCGCTTCAAGGGAACGGGCCGCAAGGCATCGATTACGCCTCTGACCAGCTAATAACGAAGCACAAAAATGCAAACAATGAAAACAATAACAGAGAATCTATAAACGTGAGGTAATTCGGCAAGATCATAGCAAAAATATCACAGCCTGTCATGCGATCTTCATCGCCTCGGCTAGTCCATCGCACCGGACTATCAGTGCACAAAAAATAAAGACACTAAAGAAAAACTGCGCAATCGATTTCCGTAAAATCCCGTTCTTTAATAGAACGAACCAAACTCATAAACTGGTATCCTCGTATCAACGAACACCGTAATGCTTTGCCGATTTCCATGCCTGAAAGACCCCTATCTGCCATGCAAATATATTGAAACCGGTGCGAGCGTTAGGGTTCTTCACTCCCAACTTTTTTTCTATTTTTAGTTTTTTTGGGATTTTCAATCCCAACTGTTTTTTCTTTTTCCAGTTTTCGTTAAAGCCCGCACAATTGCACTTGCTACCTTGCAGCCCAATTTTTCATTTTCAATTTTCGTTGGGAGAGCCGGTGCAATTTCGCCGCTACATGGCTTCAATTTTAGTGTTATCATAGTGCTAAGAATCTTACCTTCCTAATCTTAGTATATTTTTTTTTCATGTTTCAATTTTCATGCTATATGAGTAGTAAGGGTCTTGACTAGTTGGCATTCTAATTTTCAATCTTAGTGTTATATTAGGGGTAAGAGTCTTGACTTGTTAACCTCGTTTGATAGGCTTGATTTCACTAAGTAGCATTAAGTTCTAAATTTTAAAAAAAGAAATCATAATAAAGATTTCTCAAACTAGTTTGATAGATCCAAGGGATCTTAAAATTTCTATAAAAAATGAATCCTAACTTGATAGAATGTCTCTCTTGACATTGGTAAAAAATCTTAATTTTCTTTAGTTTTGTTAGTGAAATAGTAGGATTTGAAATTTATGGTTGTCATACAATGGTATTATGTGTAAGAAAGGAAAAATAGTTGGATTGGGTTTTTCTGTAGTTGTTGCTATTTGAAGAGGTTACGCTTTCATTCATCCACTAAATTTTAGAGGAATCACTTGGCAAGATGAGTGTAGAAGCTCTAGGTGATGATTCTTGAGTTGAATTGGACTTTAAATTTTATTCCCTCTACATAATAATTACTATCAAAATAATCAATCAAGTAACCTTGTAGTGGGATGCTCTATAAGTGGTTCACATCTACCTTGAATGTGGGTAGGGATAGTGCCTAACTTTTCATGTCATGAAAAAATGGTTTAACTAGTTAGTTTACTATGTGCAAAGTATTATGTGCTCATTAAGTTGATTTTTTGAGTTACACTTAATGTATCTTTACATGTTACCTAAGTTTAACCTATGTATTTTATTGGCTATATGCTTTAAAACTACATGTAGTTAAAAAGGTTTCAAGAAATCCATATTAAAACATAAAACATATGTCTTGTATGTTCTTATAGATTATCACTTAAAGGCTTAATAATCATCCTGTCAAGGTAGGATCCTCAAAAAGGAAGTGGATGAGTGAAAGCATAAACCCTTTTTTTAGTGGGTTGTTGGAACCCTAAAAGAATAGTAATATAGTTTAATTAGAACTTTATAGCTCATCATTGCCCACTAGAATCAAACCCATCACTTAAAGCTTTTAAATCAAGAGTCTTACCACTAGGCTAACCTCTTTTGAGTGGCTACAATTAGGCTTGAACCTAGGTTTTATGACTTAAAAAATAAGCACCTTGCCATCACTTCAAATGGTAGCCCCTCATATAGGTTCTCATCTAATTTATAAAAAATTAAAAATATAAGTATTTCCTTAGTAGTAAAACTCTAAATTTGAAATCTCTAAGTTATGGGTTTACTTCTAATGGATGAGACTAAGGTATGAAGTTCTATTTGGTTGGGTGAGGGGTGGGGAGAGGTGTTAGAACTTGAAATAATTAAAACATAAGTGCACACCAAAATACATATTTTAATTAGAAATTTATAAATCAAACCTTTGACCTAGAGATTTCAAATCAAGAGGCTAACACCTCATTATCATGGCTTATATGTATAAATATTGTTAAAAAAACATTTGATCAAGTGGTTAGCTCATTTTCATGTTAGGAAAGGAGTTGCCACTTTGAATCACACTTGAGATATTGTTACATTCCCCTATAAGATGAGTATCCTATTAACTATACTACAAAATAATGAGATGTTAACCTAGTCATAAGACTCTTGATTTAGAAGCTCAAAATTATGGATTCAATCTTGGTGAGCAATGCTACATTATAAAGTTCTCATTTGACTATATGTCTTAAGGGTAAATACTATTTTGAAAAAAATTTGGGGTTCAAAAACCCCTTTAATAAATTAAAGTTTTAGGTTCCAATATCAATGTAATAAGCTTGATTTTAAAGCATAATAAGCTTGATTTTAGCAAGTAATGCTAAGTTATAAAGTTATAATTTGATGATATGACTTGGAGGTAAATATTATTAAAAAATTATTTTGAGTTCTAACACTCCTCTAATAAAATTTAAGTTTTAGGTTTCAACATTTTTCCTTCAATTTAAGAAAAAATAAAAATTGTATGTAATTACATAGAGAAAATCATTAAGATGGAGACTAATTTTGAACAATGGTTATACTCATGATGGAGTTATTTTAATAAAGTTATCTTTGATGAGAAAATTAATATATTTCATGTTATAGAGAATGTAACTAATTTTGAAGCCTTCAATTTTTTTCCCTTGATGATTCATTTAAATCTATGTCAAAATATAGACATTCCTTGATATATTTTTCTATAAATTATTAAGTTTATTTATTAAAATATGAGTTGTAAACTAGATTTATGAGTCTATTTATAAAATATGAGTTTATTTATTAAGTTTACTTTTCTATATTTCAACATTGCCCCTATCTAGATTTGAGTTCCATCCAAATTTCTAATAACTCCATATCAAAAAACGAATCCTCTGCAAAAACAACCTCTAAAGCAATATGGCAAAACCACACCAATAGTAATGCATTAGATCAAAAAGACCATCTCAATGATATAGGTCTTGACACTAATTTCATGGATTCTATATTCCCTTTTACAATTGGCTTGAAATTAATTATTTGTAAAATTGGCTCTTCCAAAATCACAATGTCTAGAGTATCGCATGAATTGGAAAAAGTAAGATTTAAACAAAAAATGTCTATTGCATTTTTAAGCATGAAGCTCTAGTTGAGGCTAAACACTCCAAGTCTATTTTAATCCAAAAAATCTTGAAGTTTCAACAAAAGCTCTATGTGTTGCAGGTTGACACAATTATAGAAAGAGTTTTGGTCTGTAGATAGACCCTTGGCATACATACCAATAATGTGCAACATACTAGTTCAAGGCAAAACTATTTTCATGAACAAGTTTAATGAAGAAGGAAGTGGCAAAGCAAGTTGCTAAATTTCTAAGTAAGGGGTTAATCCAATGATCTCATTCTAATTATTCCTATTCTTGTTGTATTATCTAAAATCATGCATAATTCGAGGTAAAGCATGAATGACAATCAATTATATCCTATTGAATGCCCTCACAATGGACACTAAATGGTACTCCCAAATAAAGAAGAACTAATCCAAAGAGTAGCTTCTAAGGAGATTTTTTCAAAGTTTGACTATAAGAGAAGTTTCTACAATTTTTCCTTAGCCCTCTTGGTGCACACTTACTTCCAAAGGTCATAACTTCACATGGAGAGTTCAAATTAGTTGTGAAGGACAAATTCCTAATGCCCCATAGATATTATAAAGAGTAAGTATGGAGATAATAAGAATCTTAAAGTTAATTGGTCAAAGTAAGGCAAAAATGATTCAATAATACTCCTAATAAACCATATGAGCTATTTTAAGCCATAATAAACAAAGAAAATGATAGAAGGTCATAAGTAATTAACACTTAAGACATTTCTTTTTGAAAATTTTTCTAAAAGACTAATAATTTCAAACCTTTGTTGATTGCAAATGGTCCTAAAGAGACCACTAGAAGGACTTTCAAAACACAAAAACTATAAAGACAACTTCAAGCATCTCCTTTATAACCCACACTAACCAATAGTGGAGAATGGTACTTAGGAGAAATGTATCAATTCTGGCAAAATAAATAGGCCAATCCAACAATTAAAAAAGAGGGATTTTTTGTGTCATACTCAATAAAAAGAATAGATAGGAAATAAGACAAGGACATAAGAGAAAAAACATCAGAAGCTACTGAACAAATATCAATTCCAAAAGATTGATAATGAAGGGAAGCAACTCATGGAAAAGCTAAAGCTACAAAAACAAACTACAACAGTCTACCTAAGGATAAAATGAAAAGTTCTCTAGATCATGAAGTGCTATATTTATAGACAGACACACAAATATCAATTCCAAAAGACTGATAATGAAAGGAAGCAACTAATGGAAAATCTAAAGCTAAAGCTACAAAAAAAACTACAAGAGTCTACCTAATGATAAAATGAAAAGTTCTCTAGATCATGAAGTGCTATATTTATGGACAAACACACATCCCCCAATATTTGATATCCAATAATGTAGGATGTGTTTCAATATCAAGATATCTTATCCTATGAAAAAAATGATTTATCATAAATGATGAGCAAACCATAAAAATCACAAAATTTCACACACAATGTGATCAAATTCCATGGGTAAGACTAATTTAACATTTAGATTATTAAACATTGATTGCAGGACACTTTTCTTCCCACTTAAACTAGTGGTAGCTTTGTCATTTATGAATTAGTCCAAACTAAGACATATGACAATTGATGTTGATGATCCCTGATTACTCTTAATGATAAACATAATTGAGAATGAAATTTAAATCCAAGTAATGACAATAATGTAAATTTTACTTTAACCTAGAGAGATAAAATGTAGACTTGGCTTACCATACACATATTGGGCTCATGTAACCATTACTAAGTTACCAAGTGTTATCCTATTGGACAAACCAAGCAATAACACTACTAGAATTACCAATAGATTACACTTAAACCGATCACTCAATTCCATTTTACTAATGAACAAGTAAAATAAAATACTTGAAAATTTAAATGATTAAGCTAAGAAAACAATAAAGAATAAATTAAGTAAAATAGTAAAACTATCGCTCCAACACTACACTATGGGCATTCACTCTATCCAAACCATACCCCCAAGTGTTATACTTATAAACAATCATGTGTCCAACAATATTAGATGTTCGATAACATAGAATCTACTCCAATATCAAGGCTAAGATATAAAGTATCTCATATTAGATATTCAATATGAAAAACAGAATTTATCATACCTCCACAATTGAATAAAAATTAAACATTGAGTGAACAAACGGAAAAACAAGGATTTTACAAACTATGAGAAAAGTATGGAATTGACTCCAAGTGTCACAATGGTGTGTACAAAAAATGACACAAAGACATGACAAAACAAAAATAAATTTTTAAATGGCTTAATGTAGTTTGTATTTCAGGTGGTGATGGCTCTTCCATCAACTTATTCACCTTGTTGTCAAGCTTCTAGAATTGCTATCTATTCAAGAACAACTAAAGTTTCTTCCCTTCTATCTATCTTCAATTTCATCTACTCTCTTTATTGAGTATGGCACACAAACTCCCTCAATTTGAAATGTTGCAAATATAGTCTACAAAATTGCTCTCCAACTATACAAGTACCAAGTAAAAATACATAACAAATAAGTGACATCCTTACATCCTTCTACAGAGATCACATGTATAATCTAAATCAACAAAGCCAACCACATTGCCCCTACTAAACCTAAACTCTAAACAAACATTAGAAGAAACTCACAAATATCTCAAAATCTATTTCACTACCTACCCATGCTTCTTGCCATGATTAACTACATACAAAATTTCAAAAAAAAGTACAAACTAAGCAATAGCATACATAATGAGTAAGGAATGTTAGACAATACTAAATGTAAGAGTCTAATTGTGATGTCAAGGTAGTGAAAAGCCTAAAATGAGCAACAATAGAAACACTTACAAATTTTACATTTATCATGCTAAAATGCTCCAAGACCTCCTCAACATGATTCTTTACATGGAAATACACATAGGACCAAGAGAAGAAAGTTTATCTCACCCAAAAGAATGTGTGAAAAATTGCATTTCACATTTGTAATAACATTTTCATAAAAATCTTCTTTAATACAATACCTCAAAATTTATAGCAAAGACTAGAATTCCTATAGCTTAAACTAAATAACAAGACTACAACCTGGCATACAATCTTGCAAACTATTATTGCAAATCATATCATAAAATTAAATGCATGTCAATCATATGGTAAAACAAAGTGATGTAAATTGATATACACTAATGCACTCAGAATAGCTATTTATGAAACTAACTTCAAATAAAATTGCTCTACAAAATTAGTTTCAGGATTCAAGCATTGATGTTCCATGTAACTGCAACTAATAATCTTACAAGTCTCTTATTCATATTTCCTATTATGAAACACTTGCTATCATTCTTAGCATATTTTTTTAATTTAATTGTTCCATTTCCAATATTTCTTTCCCAAAATTCCTTTGAATCGCTAAGAGCCTTGGCACTCGGCAAACCTCCTTATAAAAATAACTTCCAATGAAATTACACTAAAAGGTTCGTTCTAAGGATCGCTAAAAAGTTGAAAATGAACACCATAAGATACGCTGTGGAAATGCTTATACTTGCACCCAAGGATCTCACATTAAGGCCCTTGTAATTCAAACTACAAACGATATGACGTCTCAAATCCCTGTAATTGCTGACTTGCAAGTAATAATCTTAAGTCTCAACTTCTTGACTGCATCACGTAAGTTTGAAACTTTCTTTTAACCAAGAAAATCATAAGAACGAACTCCGATCAAACTTGCAACCTGAAAATTCTGTCGAATCTGAAATACATTTTCTTATGCCGACACAACGAAGTCTATAAACAAACGTTGGATCTAGAAACTGGAAACTGGCTCTAAGAACGCTGATAAAATTTGGAAAAAAATGTCAATAACATTCAAAAAACAACTCTAAAAAAAAAGAAAAACAGATCAACTGCCAAAATAAACTTAAACAAAACATTAAAAGAACCCTTGAAATCAATTGCAATAAAAAATTCTATCGAAAATATGTACCGCCTCAACGTTCGCGACTATTTGAAAGTAGAAAAGAAGCGAATAGCGAGAGGCGAATGGTGATCCATACCAGATTAATTTCGCTTCAAGGGAACGGGCCGCAAGGCATCGATTACGCCTCTGACCAGCTAATAACGAAGCACGAATATGCAAACAATGAGAACAATAACAGAGGATCTATAAACGTAAGGTAATTCCAGGTCGGCAAGGTCATAGCAAAAATATCACAGCCTGCCCTGCGATCTTCATCGCTACCGCTATTCCATCGCAGCGGACTATCTGTGCACAAAAATAAAGACAATAAAGAAAAACTACGCAATCGATTTCTGTAAAATCGCATTCCTTAATAGAACGAACCAAACTCATAAACTCGTATCCCCCCATCAACGAACACCGTAATCCTTTGCCAATTTCCATGCCTGAAAGACCCCGGTCTACCATGCAAATATATTGAAACCGGTGCGAGCGTTAGGGTTCTTCACTCCCAACTTTTTTAGCTTTTTTTTGGGATCCCAACTGTTTTTTTCCATATCAAGTTTTCGTTAAAGCCCGCCCAATTGCACTTGCTAGCTGGCAGCCCAATGTTTCATGGCTTCAATTTTAGTGTTATCATAGTGATAAGAATCTTACCTTCCTAGTCTGAGTCTACTTTTTTTCTTTTCTATTTTCTTTGAGAAAGCCGAGGTAATTTTGCTGTTAGAAGGCATACCAAGTTTGTAGTAAGAGTTTTGGCGTGATAATCCTAGGTTATTTTTCTATTTTAATTTTCTTTGAGAAATGGCATCCTAACTTTCATTCTTAGTATTATATTAGTGATAAGAGTTTTGACTTGTTAACCCCACTTGATAGGCTTGATTTCACTAACATTGAGTTCAAATTTTTTTTAGAAAAAATCATAGAAGAGAATTCTCAAACTAGTTTGATAGATCCAAGAGGTCTTAAAAATTCTATTAAAAAATGAATTCTATTAAAATTTTCTTTGGTTTTGTTGGTGTGATAGTAGGAATTCAAATTTATGGATATGATACAATGGTATTGTGTGTGGGAAAGGAAAAATAGTTGGATTGGGTTTTTTCTAGTTGTTGCTATTTGAAGAGTTTACAATTTCATTCATCCATTGACTTTTGGAGGAACCACTTGGCAATGTGAGTGTTGAGGCTCTATGTGATGATTCTTGAGTTGAATTGAGCTTTAAATTTTATTCCCTCTGCTGGTTTAAATCTACCTTGAATGTGCAAAGGGATAGTGCCTAACTTTTCATGTCATAAAAAATGGTTTAACTAGTTTGTTTGTTGTGTACAAAGTAATATGTGCTCATTAAGTTGATATTTTGAGTTATACTTAATGTATCTTTACATGTGACCTAAGTTTAACCTAAGTATTCTATTGGCTACATGCATTTAGAGTACATGTAGTTAAAAAGGTTTCAAGAAATCTATATTAAATCATAAAATATATATCTTGTAGTTTTTATAGATCATCATTTAGAAGCTTAATATTCATCCTATCAAGGTAAGATCCTAGGAGAGGCAATGGATAAGTGAAAGCATAACCCTTTTTTAGTGGGTTGTTGGAACCCTAAAAAAAATTGTAATATAGTTTAATTAGAACTTTATAGCTCATCATTACCCACTAGAATCAAACCCATCACTAGGCTTTCAAATCAAGAGTTTTACCACTAGGCTAACCTCTTTTGAGTGGCTACACCTAGGCTTGAACCTAGGTCTTATGAGTTGAGAAATAAACATCTTGCCATCACTTCAAATGGTGGTCCCTCTTATAGGTTCTCATCCAATTTTTTAAAAAATAAGAATATATAATAAAGTATTCCCCTAGTAATATGACTCTTGAATTGAAACCTCTAAGTTGTGGGGTGGGGGGTGTTAGAACTTGAAATACTTGAAACATAAGTACACACTTTGAAATCAAGATTACACACTAGAATCGAACTCATGGCCTATATGTATAAATATTGTTAAAAAAATGTTTGCTTAAGTGGTTAGCTCATTATCTTGTTAGGCAAGGAGTTGTCACTTTGAATCACACTTGAGATATTATTACATTTCTCTATAAATTTTCTAATGTATCCTATTAACTCTACTACAAAATCATGAGGTGTTAGCCTAGTCATAAGACTCTTGATTTAGAAGCTCAAAATTATGGATTCAATTGTGGTGAGCAATGCTACATTATAAAGTTATAATTTGACTATATGTCTTAAGGGTAAATATTATTTAAAAAATATTAGGGTTCCAAAACCTATTTAATAAATTAAAGTTTTAGCTTCCAATATCAATGTGTTAGCTTAGTGGTCAAACTCTTGATTTGGAAGCATCAAGTAATGAGTTGATTCTAGCAAGTAATGCTAAGTTATAAAGTTATAATTTGATGATATGACTTAGAGGTAAGTATTATTTAAAAATTGTTTTGAGTTATGGCATTCCTCTATAAAATTAAAGATTCAAGTTTCAACATTTTTCCTTCACTTTTAAAAAATTAAAGGATTTATGTATTTACATAGAGAAAATCATTATAACTAAATTTAATAGGTTGTACTCATGATGGAGTTATTTTGGTAAAGTTATCCTTGGTGAGGAATGATCTAAAGATGATATATTTCATTTTGTAGAGAATGTAACTAATTTTGAAGCCTTCAATTTTGTTTTCCTTGATGATTTATTTAAATCTATGTTAAAAGATACCATTCCTTAATATATTTTTCTATAAATTATTAAGTTAATTTATTAAAATATGAGTTTTACACTACTAATTTAGGTTATTCTTTAACATTATTATCACCTCCCCATTTCCAAATGGTACTGCTGCATAAGGAAGATGGTGTCTCTTCATAACTAATGATGTAATTATTGTAATAAGACCTAAAACATCAATTTGTAATTAAGATCAGAAAGAGCATGTTGTAATAACAAGCATGTCTTTTGAGGTAACCTTTGGGAGTCTGACCTAAGGTATTTATACTAAGGCATTAGAGGTCATATTAGCATGGAATTGTGGAGCCAGTAAAGCTAAGTAATAAGTGTTAGGCAAAGTAAGATACAAAGAGAGCTAACCATCCCTTCTAGTTGTGACAAGCCTAACTAAAGTGGCAATGCTGGATAGCCTCTAAGGAATAGATGTCAAAGGAAGATAACCCCAAGGAATACTCAAAGTATGACCTAGATACATTATTTTATATTAATAAAGCATACATTTATTTTTCTTTTGTATTTTCCCTATTATTTTCTTTATACTTAATGTCAAATGTAACATATATTTGACGTTTGCAACATATTTTCTTTACATACAATATCAAATTTAATGTATATTTGACATTTTCCATGACATTTGGAAATGGGATATCATAGTTATGAAATTAAATTTACAAATTAAATTTTTAAATCTTATCTACTTGTTAAATTTATAAATTTTGAAATGGTTTAGAAAACTTTAGATTTTAAAATTTTTCTTAATGATCATTGATAAACAATGTTCTCATGGGCTAAAATGTTGCATCTACTTAGTGCCTAGAAATATAGGCTACATGCTACATTAATAACATTCATTAATGTTGTAGATAATAGAACTGTTATAATTTTCTTATGTGAATTTTAGCACTAGTCAATGAGTGCTCACAACATGGTCTAAAGCAATTGAATGAAGTCTTTATTTGAGTGTATTGTACTTAGACACTTTGCATGAAAGTAATAAAGATTGAGATTGCTTACTTCAATTGTGGAATTCTAACTTAGATTAGACTTTACTTTTCATGTCATTTATTTTTCTATGCACATAAATTAATGTTTACCTTTATATGAACTTAGTTAAATAATCTATTGAATGCATGTTAGACATGGCTAAATAAGCATGACCACTTCAAACATAAACACCTGCTCACTTGATAATTCCAATAATGTTATCACTTGTTCTACCTAGTAGCATAATATTTGGTGATCACAATAGTAGATGTGGACAAAAAGTTATATTGAACACTCATCACCTTAGGCTAGATGAGATTTTACTTTACTACATATTAGATTACATGTTCTATATTTTAATATTGTTTATCAATGACCACAAAAACATCAATATCAAGTACCTACATCAATATCAATATTTAACCATATGTGATTAAGGGTATAAGTATGGTTGGGAAGATAGTGACCTACAATTTCATGATTAACTATATGAAAAGCATGCTAGTCTAATTCATAGATTATGACATAGTCTCTTGTGATGGTTATAAATCATATGGCTAGGCATTGAAAACACTTTGCTACTCATCATTAACATTGTTACCAAGGACTAATCCTAGTGTTCCAAATTAGTTTATATCATAAAAAACCACTATTAATAGCTTAATAGCTTAATAATTTAACCTTAAAAATATTCATATTTTATAAGTTATGCACAAAGTTACTAATTCATTGTATTTTCTTTTGTAAAGCTAATCTCCCACCTACTGATAATGTTATGAGGGGTAATGATAGGATCATTAGAAATGATGATGATGTGTTGTATCAAGTGAAGATGATTTATCATCATTTGGATACCTACTATTTAAAATTTTCCTTCATCTTCTACCAAGATGAACAAATGAGATGGAAAAACTTGCAAGACAATGTTATATTGTCACTTGATCAAGCAACTTCGTTAGTATTCATTATTGCATTGATGAAGGTTGGACTAGAAGTTATTGTAAATTAGTACATTGTGATAGATGAAATGTCTAGGCCATATTAGCCCACATAAGACTACCTCAAAAAATATCATTTCATGAAAGCTTACCATAAAATTATTAAGGGAAAAGACCCTACCATTTCATTAGCATCTCAATCTAAAAAGGATAATACTATTTACCCCTTAGGAAGATTCCATCACTAGAATCTTTATATCTTTAACATCGAAGACATAGGTAATCCATGGCTATACTCTACCTTGATAAGAAACCAAGAAAAAGAGAAAGCATAACCCAATACAAGAAGGACGTCTAGGTCTAGATCTTCTAGCAAATAGCAAAGAGATAAACAAAGGAGTCATAAAAGGAAAGTAAACTAGCATGGAGCTTCTAATTCTTCATCCTCTTCATCATCCTTATCATGAAGCTTTTACAAGGATGAACATAGGCAAAGAGAAAGAGGCCAAGATAAATAACCTAGTGAGGATGACAAAAGAAACCAAGATGGATAACATGGTAGTAATAGAAATACAGGTAGAAATGATGATTGAGATAAAGATCATGAACACAGAGATGACAAAAGATATAGTAGAGAGCATATAAGGAATCATGATCATGGTAGAGACTATATTGAGCATGATAACTATGAAAAACCATTGTTGGATACATGGAGAATGATCAACATTAGGGAGATCACTTACATTTCAACTAGGCATCAAAGAGAAAGTTGCATCAAGTGGCTTGACATAAAAAAATATTTCCAAGTTTAATAGAGGCTATAATGCAAACTCACAACATCATTTTTAAGCCTTCTATGATGCTTGCATCCTACAAAACATAAAAAAAAATTGATGAAAACTCAAACTATTCCCAAGAACATTCATTAAAGAAATTAATAATTAGTTGGATCTTTAGAAATAGAATCTATTTCATGATGAAGCAAAATGTTGGAACTATTTAATAACAAGTACCAGACATATTCAGTAGTATCTAATTTAAGAAAGAAAATCTAAATATGAAGGCAAGGAAATATGAAGCTTTTTAATATGACCTTGAGCAAATACTATTTACTTTTACATAGGTGCCTAGCCCATGACTTCTTTGAATGGAAATAATTAAGACATATCATTGATGGGTTATGACATAAGACATGTAAGACTCTTGGGATTAATGCCCAAAGAAGACTTTTAGAAATGCAAGTCCATTGTATTCAAAGACTTATTGATTAGGTAGCCAAAGTAAAAGAAGAAGTTAAGAAGAGGGAGAGCATAGAGAAGTACAACAAGGATTAATCTATTTGTAAGAAGGATATTTGAGCTTCTGAGATAAGGAAAGATGAAGACTTGATGAAGGAGTTAATTCAAAGAGAAACTTTGCAAATCCAAAAATCTAGTTTAGATATTGTAGCAAAGGTTAAAAATATGTGGGACTATGTGGATGAAAAATTTGCAAACACATTAAAAATAATAGATAAAAAGATTAAGTAGGCACTCATAAAGGAGAAGAATTGCACCCCATTTCTCTACACTCCTCAAGTGTACTCAGTGTTTATGAATAGATTACATTCAATCATAGCTAGTCAAGTGCTCTGTACCTCTCGCTAGTATCTGTTCTAGTGTTAGTCCCAGGATCTTGTAAGCTATTCTTCTATTTTTCTCATGGCTTCTCACATTCAGACTACTTCTAGCCCTCATGCTATATCTAATGTTGCTCCTGCTATAACTTTGGTGCAAATGGTATGAGAGTCTATAACAACTGTTTGAGCTTCACATTCTACTTAGAATGTTGCTATAGCTTCTATTGAGGAGTATATTCATGTTTGATATACTTCAAGCGTGCTAACTTGCCTACAAATTCTTGTTAGCGCAAATAATTCTTTCTCTTTCTTGACATATGATCTATCTTCTACTAAAAAACGGAATGATGATTAGGTTGTTGATCCCCAATGGAACAATGAACCTAATCCATTTGAAGAAGAAGATCAACTAGTTCAACAAGTTATTGTAGATGGAATTGCATAGTCTTTCCTGAAGAATCAACTCCTATTTATGATAAGGAGACTACTATGATTGAAGTTGAAATTGATGACCTGCAACATCATCAATGGTGGAGGAATGACTTTGATCCTCTTCAAGAGGAACATTATGACTTTGATGATGTGGACTGGGACACTCATTATGCTTTCATGTTGAGATCTAGTTTTTCTACCGATGAGGTTTTGATGTCTAAAGATGAAAAGATAGTCATCCCTTTTCATGAAGGAATTCTTAACAAATGATCGTTTGTTAATTCTCAAGGTAATCTCAAGCTTCCCAAATTGTCAAAAGAAGCTATCTATAATTTCAATAATATCTTTTTAACTAGAATGGTAATCTCCATTAGGCAAAGTGAGGCTATCCTAAATATTAAAGGGTTTGGAACCCACCCTATATTTCTACCTTTCTTCACTAAAGATGAAATTGAGAAGTGAAAGAAACAAAGTCACCATTATGTTCATATTGGCCAAATAGATATGCTAGTCAACCCCAAGTTCAATTATGATATAGGTGTTGAACTTCTAGTTACTCTATTAGATAGTCACATTATTGATAATGGTTTGGACAATGACCTTGATGTGGTATGCGATCTTGCCAAGATTTATCAATTTAAGGGAGTCTTGAGTACTGACACTTTATGATTTGTTTAGCCTAATTTCCAATTATATTTGTATGATGAGCATATCACCTTAGCACTACTTTTATGTAGTGAGATCCATGAAGTTTAACTTTTTCCAAGAGGTGTCTATGCTATAATCAATGCTTGTGGTACATTCTAGTTAAGCAATTATATCTTCATGAATGATAAGTTGAAGTGGGAAGTCAAATTCCTAGTGGACAATAAGCACCTTCAAGCATGTAGAAGATTAATTGAAGCTGAAGGCTTTGTGCAAGAATTTTCAAGGTTGCAAAAATACCTTTGAGATCAAGAGTTTTAAGTCAAACAATCTTCTTTCAAGAAAATTTTTAGTAAGTATATGATCCAACAGTTTAGAAGATTAGCTGTTGATGAGTGGCGAGGTACCCCTACACTCTACCATACGAATATGAG